>VWZN01006812.1:105509-120201 GCA_013396955.1 Regulus satrapa
CCCCCACACTCAGCTCAGCCACAAAGCAGAGAGCTGGGAGAAGCACAACTGAACTTGATTCAAGGTCCAGCAGGTGCCTGCCAAGGGAGATTCAGCACCACGAACCTCCTGATCCCCTTTTCATGCTGGGAACCCACAGCCCCTTGAGCTCAGTGTCTCCCCACGCCCCTGCTCAGCTGCCTTCTTCCCTGAGCAATGGCAGCCGTGTTTGCCAACACTCCCTGCTCGCTAGTGCTGCTATCCAAGGCCCTTTGTTCCCCTCGTCGGGCAGCCTTTCTTTGCATTCCGCAGCCAGACGCTGAGACCCAACACAACTCATCTCACCTGGGGTGCTCCAGACGGGAGACCACCAGCTTTCCCCTCCCTCCTCTGAAAGACCAGGCAAAACTCACACAGCACATGGGAAACGTCTCTCCCTCCCTGCGTGGGAAAAGGAAGAGAAGCCACCCTTTCCCTGGAGAGGGGCGCGCTCAGGGGTGTCGGTGCCAGCAAACCCTGCCCCTCATTTGCAGTTTTCCGAGGCGCGCTCCCCAGGCCCGCCGGGCTGGCCGGTCCCGGGGGCGGCAGGCGGCGGTCCCGCAGCCCGGTTCCGTGGGAAGGCAGCCCGGCACCCGCCTGACACCCTGTGGCCGCCTCCCGCCTTGCAGGGACGAGGAGCGGGATGGGGATGGGGATGCTGCGTGGGAAGGGGCACACGGGGTCTCTTAGCAGAGCAAAGCTGACAGGAGCGGGGAGAAACCACAGACCGGGCACATGCCTGACCCCTGCCACCCGCCATGCAGGGGTGAAATGCTACGTACTTTAATAAAGCAGCACACACGTGTCCCGGCAGTTTCTGTAAGTGCCCATGGATTCAGCCCAGCACATCCAGGAGGAAAAGAATTTCAATTTACTGCTGGCTGATGCCATAGGCTTGTATGAGTGCACAAGATCTCTTGCTCTAAGGCAGCACGTGACGGCGAGGGCTGCTATAATAATGCCCCAACAGATGGGAGGCTCCTAAGAACATCCATATGGGTTTCAGGCCTCTCAGAGAGTCCTCTCTACTGCATAGCAAGGCCTTTTCCCTGCTCCTCCCTGGCTTTACTCACCTCCTGCCAGAAAGATTAATTTCTATGCTCCAAAGCACAAGGGTTGGGGGTCTCTACAGGGGTGGAGTAAAATATCATTATTTGCACTCCACCAACCCCACAGGCTGTCTGCCTACTTGTTGCATCCACATGGGAGGTATGAGGGTCACAGTGACCATGTGTGGCATGTGTCCCACCCAGGTCGGGATGGGGGACACACTCGTGCAAGAATGCCACACCCTGGCAATTCCCATTTCTCAGCACTAAGCCTGCAGCATGTCTGAGGCACCAGCAGCAGCTACGCCACTGCAGGACCCCCAGCCCAGGGAAACTCCTGCAGCAGCTGCAAGTGGAGCTAGCACTCGCCCTTCTTAGGGGAGTGGGAGGAATGGCTCCATGTGGTCCTCCAGGGGAGTTACTGATCCTTAGCAGCCTCCCTTTTCCTTATCCCTGGAAAAGCTGCCAGTACACTGGGGGCAGGGGGAGGTGAAGGTGTTTTTCTTGAGAGCCTAGGCTACCTTGAAGCTGGAAGCCCTTGCTGCAGATGATCTCCTTAGATAACCCAAATGACGTCCTGCAACCCTGATAGAAAAGCTTGTCTCCATTTAGGAGAGAATCCTTTGTATATTCCTACTGACCTGCCTCCCTTCTCCATTTTACACACCCCAGTGGAGGTCCCATCCTTACTCCTCTCAGAGCCTTGGAGAGAGTCCTCCAAACCCCACTAAGCATGGCACACGCTTGCCAGCTGGATTGTCCTGCAGGAGCATCAGCCATGCCCAAGGAGCTGGTGATCCCTGCTCACAGCATTCACTCCCAGCCTCCCCTGGGCATCCACAGTTCTGCACGCCTCTGTGGGGAGAAGGGCCTTGTCTCATTCCCAGGCCTTCTTGGGGCAGAGCTCCCTGTCGCTGAAAGCACATTGGCAACAGGACAGTGAAGCCATCAGCTGCTTTCTCTGCTCGGGCTTTCTCTGTCTGCAATTTGGAGAGATTTTGACCTGATACTCTGCCCCCGTACATGCCCTCTGGCTGGAGCCCAGCGGGAATAACCAGAGATGTTGAGATGCTGCATTGCAGGGGAACCATTTTAATTAAAAGTGATGCTTTGGTCAGCGGGGTACAGACTTCTTTGGGAATATAGGGAGGAGAAGTGAGCTGGGTGAGTGATGGGGGCAGGGGGGAGATATGCCTTGTCAGGGTTAGCTCTGAACTCAGCAGCTTTGCTAGGAAAGTGGGAAGTGGCAGGGTGAGCTCAATTTTCAGAGGCCTTACCATGGGGCTGGTGCTCTTGGCAATGCTTAACAGTGTCCTGAAAGCCTGGTGCAAAGTGGGGTATGCCCTCCCTCAAACTCAAAGCATTTGCTACTCTCCAAATACCAGTTCCTTTCCCAGCAGAGAAGGATGTCTGTGCACTGCTTACAGACAGTAAGGCACAGGGGTACAGGGACCTCATGTTAACTCTCTGGCTCTGCCAGAAAAGCAGTCTAAAAACTCAGCAGGCCCTGCACCACATGGATTAGTGCAGTGCAGTGAGGAGCCACTGCAGCCACAGCCACCTCCTGTAGGTGGGAATCACCACGAGGCCTGATGTCCCGCTGCAAACTCAGCTACTCTGCTCTCAGCTCTGGTGGCAGAGGGAATCCATCACTGCTGGGAATGTTAAGACCACAAATTACTTGTGAGGGGGAGTAGGGTTTGAGGAAGAATTAGGTAAGGGGATTCCTCGTCATGCAGAAGTGAGGAATTCCCTGGGAGGCTTGAAAGAGGGCCAAGCCCTGGTGTCCATCCTAAAAAGCCTCTCTTAGACTGGTTTTCTAGCTGGAGCCTTGTCCACCCTGGGCATCTTCCTGCCTTCACAAAGGATGCTCTGGGAAAATTCCTAGACACCAAACCACACGCTTCTAATTTAGCAGGAATGTTTTTCCCTTCAAACGCCCACTAGGTCTGTTTTCTGCTCCTGGAACAGCCATGGAAGACCACATCGAGGCCCTGCATGCTGCACTTGCCCACAGCCATACTCCTGGAGGAGACAGAGGTGGAGCAGCCTCCATCCAGCCTGGCACAGAGGCAGGTGCCTGAAGCACGGCGAGAAGCACGACACTCCTGTCCCAGCAAGGTCCCACCACCTTCTCACCTTGGCTAGCAGCAGCCTGGCCGTGTCAAATCACAGGTACATCTCAGGTAACGTGGGGAGCATTTCCAGCCTGCACTGATGGTTGCTGTGAAGAGACATATTTATTGATCAGCAGTAGCAAGACAGAGGGAGTATGGCAGGAGGACGGGTGGCACAGGTTGGAGGTGGGGAAGTTACACCACTGGACCTTGGCAATGCCTGGTGAGACAGCAAGGAAAGGGTGGAGAGTGGCTACGTGATGCTTCGCAGGGAGAACTGATCTTATTAATAAAAGCTGCTTCTTCCCAAGGCCTTGATAATCTCTCCTGCTGCAGATTATTTACAGCTGTGGAATTTAATACTCCAATGAACAAAGCTCTCTGAAGCACAGAGGGAGCAAGCAGACTGTTAACCCTTCTCCATGGCACCAGGGGCTTTCGGCTCAGGTTTGATGTCCCAATGCAGCTGAGCCACAGCCCCAACAGATCTCAGCACCCAAGCCAGGCTGAGACTCAGTAGAAAGTCAACCCAAAGCCCATTCAAACTCCTGGATTCTCTTAATTAAAAAGACAGGCCAGTGAATAGTACTCAGAGGCAGAGCCTGGGCAGGGCTGGGGAGCTGTGTTGCCAGTGAGGTGCTGCTGCTTTGCACCACCAGGTAAGCAGTTGACCTTACAGGTACCGGGTCAATAAACTCAGCCTCCAGCTTGAGGAGATTGTCAGCCCTAGCTAAGTTATCCACCCCTCACATTCAGTGCCAGGTGTCTGAAACTGAGTCAGCTAAGACCTGGGAGCCTTGCTGTGGGTCTGCAACAAAACTGCAGCACAGCACTCCTGCTGCCTTCCCTGGGACCAGACAGCCCATGGCTAAATTATATGCATTAGAGTATAACCTGCAATGTAGCCCTGTCCTCAGATTGTCTTGAAATCTGGTGCATCTCAAGAGATGGGAACAATCAGACTTGGCTTATTGCCTGAATGGCCCCTTAAATACCAGCGATTTGGAGGGGGAAGGAATAGGGTGGGCTTGAGGCACAGCCTGGTGAAATCAGAGGTGAGAGGGATGTATGGGAAGGACTGGGTAATCACAAAGGCTTGTCCCATGTGTGGGCCTGGTTTGAGTGTATTCATTGCTGAATGGGATGGAATTGCAGCTAGGGCAAGGGGTGGGCTGAGAGACAGAGAAAGAAAGGCAAAAACCAGCCTCACTGGCATGCTAAAATCTACTGACCACCCCACCATAACAAGGTGGCAGATTTTGGAGTCATGAATGCAGCCTGGGTTTGGTATGCACCTCTCTTAGCATGCCTGTACTTCAGCCATTCTCCAAGGACCACACAAATTGTTGGTCTGGTTCTGCATAGCATCGTTTAAAGGATCAGAGTAGAATCCCTACCATAAACTAGGTAACNTTCCATGTAGGAAAAGCTAGAATTCCTGTGGGATCTTTTGTCCCCACAGACAGTAAAAGCCTGGCTGCTGAAATGCAGGAAACACAGAGCTTGTGTACCAACTCTGGAGTCCCTTGGGGTGGTAGTCCCTTTATATCTGAGCAGCACTCAGCCTTTGCACAGCACCAGAGCAGCATAGAATACCTGCCCTAAAACCTCAGCATATGCCACCCAGGTTATGCAGCCCCTTTGCTCTGAACTTGAACCCCTCTCCCTGCAGTTCCCCTCCCTGCCCTGTGATGCCATCTGCTAAGGATTTCTTGGGACTCTTCCCCACCCTTCAACCACCCACAAATGAGTAGCTGGAGGTTGTAGAAAGTAGCTCAGCTCAGCCTCAGGTGGCCCAAAATTTGCACAGGACAGCCCATTAATGCTGCATTTCCCCATTCTTAAAAGTCTTAAGGTTTGTTCAGCTTCCCACAGAAACACAAGGCACTGCCTTCACTCAGTGTTTTGCCCTTGAGTTTTCCTACAAGCAAGGCAGACTGGCAAAGTGGAGACACCAGCAGTGAAGGGAGTGCAGGGAGTAGGGGAAGGGCGGATCCCGCTCCACAGAGCCCGACAGGTGTTTGGAGATTCTCCCTTGCAGGCAGGATAGCCCAACTTCCCTCTCCCCCAGGTTCCACAGCCTGAGCTGTCAGACCTTCATGAGGGAACTGCCTCTGCAGGGCTGTATTTGATGCTGTGAGATTGATTCCATGTCCTCAGCCCACCCCGCTGCAGGTGAGGCCTCCTGGGAACCTATTCCTCCTCCACAAGGCACAGCCGAGGCAAAGTGCCAGACTTGTGAAGCCAGTTAAACCAGCTATTTACAGATACTAGCATTATGAAACACGGTTTGGAAGCTTCCTGGAGCTGTCTAGAGTCTCTAGAAGAATGTCCAAGAGCCAAGCATCAGGCTCAGGAACCAAAGGCAAAGACAGCATCTACCATCCTTCTACCTCCTTTCTACTTCTCCAAGCAAAGAGTTTTCTGCCGCCAGTGAACTGGAGCCTTTCCTACCCTCCTCCAGACACCCACAGGGAATCTTGAACTTTGTTCTGAAGAAGAAATTAAACATGATTAGGAGTAAAGTTTGGGTGTCTGGGCAGCACACAACCATTGTCTTTGCTCCAGCCAAGGAGAAATGCAAACCCCCAAAAGCTTGTCCTGCAGAAGTAGTAGGCCCTCCTGCACTGGAGATTGGTACCACCTTCCAAAGCCTCCCGTGAATCCCAGGTAGATGCTTGGGGTGAAGTGTGAAAAGTCAGGAAAAAAACAGCACCTGAGGGCCCTCAGCAGAGCTCCCTTAGGGATGGCCTGAAGCACAAGAGTAAAAAACATCTTCTGGTCTGTTCAGCCTTTGCCATCCCTGGTGAACCCAGAGTGGTCTGCTGTTATCAGTGCCTCCAGGGAACTGCTACTGGGCCATCAGAGTGGACTGGGCATCACTCACCCCACTGTACCTCTCTCTGCCCCATCCCAATAGGTGGTGCCTGTTTGAGTGAGCAGGACCAGCACATCACCCGAGTTCCTATCCCCCGAACGCAGTGGGTGAAACATGCACCCTAGCAGCATATGCCACCCCTAATGCTTGACTGCTCTCTCCCAGTCCACAAAACATTACTCATTTTGGAGCCAAAAAGGGCCCACCATGGCTTCCAAACACTGCATCACATTGCCCCAGAAATGTGAGGAAGATTTACCTGATCCAGGGTCAGCATCCAGTCTTACAAGTTAGAGTAAAAATCCTTTCATCCCAAGAGATGTATCTAATATGGGAAACTGCATTGGGGTGCCATAGTCATAACTGGGGGCCATCAGAAGAAGACAATTCTGTTCATGTCATGGCCTTGGTCCCAGAGAATAGCCACCAGTGCCCCTCACACTCCACACCCATAGCCAGAGCTATGAAGAGCAACTCATTTGAGCTAGAGCAAGCAGGACATGGGGTAGAGCCTTGTACCAAAAGACCTTGGATGCCCTTCACAGGCTCTGTGTTAGGCCATGTTGTACCTTGGGGCTTGCATGTTTATTTTTAAGGATTTGGTTCATGGAGTTTACAGCCTTCAGACACTTGCAAAGCTAGCTCATATTTCCAAGACCCAAGGAACAGCTTGTCTCTGGTGTCTCTGCCACAACAACTGGGCACATCACTTCACAGTCTTCTGGGGAGGGTGTATGTGCTATTCACACTGAGCACACTCATTGTAGCTAGCATGGAGGTGAGCATCCATGTTCATTTTGAGCTCTGTTAAGCAGTGAAACCCTGGAGCAATGAATTCCATGAGGCATCTTACATTTTGGGTGAAAGGAAAAATGAAAAAAAAGGTATTTTATTTCCTCCAACAGTCTGTTTGATTGAACACTGCCTCTACTGCAGTCTCCAAGAGGGTGAATGAATGTGCCTGATGTGTTTTCTTCACATCCTTCTTTTTTTCCTTCTGTCAAGATCCCTCATTAATCTTTCTTCTTTCCAGGCTAAACAGTCCCTGAGCTTTCCATTTCTATTTTCTTGTTAGAGGGTACATCTGTGATAGGCCTAGGAAAATTTCCATCCTCTATCCCTGGCAGGTCCTGAGATAAGCTGATCAGCCTGGCATGCTCACTTGAGGCTCCACCACTGCAACAGCATTCAGACTAGATTCAGTCATTCACCACCCCATTTCCTATGCTGTAGAACAGGAGAAAGTACTCAGAAAATGAGTTGGCAATGGCAAGGCTGTAGTTGGTGCTAACACACTCAGGGGAGAGCTTTTAGGACAGTGACCACTCAAGCTTTAACCTTGTGGCTCTGCCCTGGCAGCAGTGCCAGCCCCGTTCCCCTTCCCTAATTCCAAACTTTTTGCCTCCTCTGCGTTTCCCAATACAAGTGTCCAGCCCATTGAGTTTCCCTGATGGACAGGAAAACTTCCCCTGCCCTAGTCTATCTTGAACAGTAGCTGCAGGATACAAACAAGTGTCCAGCTGTTTCCCTGTTCTCTTTGCTCTTCCTGGGTCATGTCGATCCTAAACAGCACAGCCACATTCAGATGAGATGCAGACACTTTTTAAAAATGACAGCCCTTACTTGTCTCATCAGAAGGGCTCAGCAGGGTCCTGCCACTGCTTCTGTGTGCGGCTGGGTGGAAAATGCTGCTCAGCCTGCAAACCTGAGGCTCGGCACGCCTTTCCCTCAGGGAAAGAGATTTAGCATCTGCCTCTAAATGAAAGACCCGGACGAGGACTGACAGTGCTTTCTGAGGGGTTGTTTTGCATCAGGAGAGTGACTCAGCTCAGGGCTTCACAAGAGAGCCGGGCTGTGCCTCCCTGCTGCCCACACCTGACTCCTGCTTTGCAGCCCCCTGCGATCCGTGAGCAGCATCCCGCTGCTGTCCCTCCTCTTCCCAACCAGCTACCGGCCCTCACGGGACTCGTAATGCTGCTTTGCAGACCGATCTTCCCAGTGATCTTCCTAGACCCTGGTCACCTTCCGTGGAGGCCGGGCTCAAACGCAGGGTTCCCAGGGCTCCCCGGGTGTTTTCCCGAGGGAGCAGGTCTGGCCGGGTCCCCCCAGACCCTTCCTGCGGGCCGGCGGCTGGCGAAGGCGCTGACCCGGGGGGGGATTCGGTGTGAGGCGATTTTGTGTCGCCAGTCAGGCTTAGGGGCCCGCCGAGCGCGGGGCAGGCTGCCGGGCACTCCATCACGCCCACATTGCCATCTAGCCTCCCGCTCGGGGATGTGCAGCTCACCCTGCCAGCCCAGCCAGGCGTCCCGACTCCGGCTGCATCGCCCCCAGTTCGGCTGAGGGTTCAGCTCTCTCCCCCTCCTCCCAGCCCCCAAAGTCACCAGCTGCCTCCCCCAGCTCTGGGGTCCATCCACCCTGCTGGCACAGGGCCACGAGACGGGGCCGCCTGTCTCCCAGCCTCAGTCTCCAAGCAGATGGAAGACATCAGCTCCCTGCTGCATCCTTCCACGATAATCTGTCTCGCCCGCTTCCTTTCAGGGACACCTCTTCTCACGGCCAGTAAATCCCCAGTGCTTGCCTGCCTTTTTCCAGACTCCAGCCTTATCATATGTCTTTCATGGGCAAGCATCTTCCCAAAGGCCATCTCTCTCTACCCATGCAGGATGCCCTAAAAAAAGACACCTCTTCCCCAATTCCCGTGGAAGAATAGTCTGGGCACAAAGTCCCCACCATCACCAGCAAACAGGCACCCTCTTGGGAGCTTCAGCTGACACAAATCCTATATCCAAACATTCGGGAATGTACACTAACCCCAGGACCCAGCGGGAACTGAATGGGGGGCACATTTGTAGTGAGGCAAGAAGACCCCAGGACTTTGTCTTTGGCTTCCCGTTCCTTTGGAGCGGGTGGCAGCTCCCCCAGGAGCTGCACAGGAGAGGAGAGAACTCTTCGTAAGCATGTGTCAGGCTGGAAATTTGTTTTCATTTATGATATAAATCATGTTAATGGTAGAATAATAAACAGGGACCAGGTGAGAGACCAGACCCTCTGGCAGCAGCCGAGATAGCAAGTGTTTTGGTTTTTCTTCCCTCCTCTGAGGGAATCATTCCACTTGCCTGTATCCATCCTTTAAGAAAAGGACCTGCAGGAAGAACTGCTACACAGAGAGGAAATCACATCTACTTTCCTAGTAGGATGGATGCAAAAAAAAAAGCCTCCCATTTGGAGAGAGTTAAGCCTTAGTGGAACCCAAAGACGGATACACCAAGCTAGAACCCAAGAAACCCAGTAGCTGCTCCCAAGACAGCACTGACTTGCTGCTCAGAAGGCTCTGGAACAGAGCAGAGCGCAGCCTGGAAGTCGAGAGCAAGCAGGTATTATCGGCTGTGCAGAAACAAAAGAGAGGACCTGGAAATGAGGATCCTTGAGCAGGGTCTGCTCAAAGGAAAAAACAGAGAGCCTGGAGAAACCACAGCAAGGCTGAGATGGCCCCATCCATCTGGCCCTGCCTGCACAGGCTCTGCAGCCAGAGCAGCAGGGGCTGACCATCCTGCAGCCACCCATGGGTAGGGCCCACATCAGCAGGATGGGTGGCAGCAGGCTACGGGCTCATCCACAAGCCTGGCCCTTTCCTCTCGGAGAGATAGTGCTACAGGCAGCACCTGGAATTTGCCAAGCACAGAGCTGTCAACATAGGCCAGGGATTTCTGCTGAGACTATATTCCTCATCAGGGAAGACAGGTAAAAACTGCAGGAAACGCACTTTGGGATATGCTTAGTTTAGCTGTCTGCATGTCTGCTTATTAAGCTCTAAGATTAAGGATTTAGTTCCACATGTATCAGTTTACTTAGAACTAAAGCATCACTTCACATTTTAATCTCAAGTATGCCGCATTGTCTTGCCTGCTTCCTCTTGTGCCCTCTCCCCATGACCTCTTCCTCAGCAAAATTCTGGGAAGTTATTAGCAAATATTATGTGAAATGTTTAATATCCAAACAGCAGGGTCTGGCATCCCATGAGAGATTCATAGCCCCTGTGGTGAGAACAGAAAAAAAAACCAAGGATTGTTTGCAGGCGCCCAGGTCCTGCTGGTTGATACTTTGAGGCTGGAGTTGTTGCCAAGCAAAAATCACACAGTGAAGTGTCCCTTCAGACAAGTTATAAACCAGGCTACGCAGGAATGAGGTATTCAGCTGAACCCCACTTTGGCTCTACCCACAGAACTGTGCACAGAAGCAAAGTACCCTGTACAAGTGCTATTTCAGATTCTGTTCTCCAGCACTGTGTTAATGGAAGGCATCTTCCTGTTCTGTTCTCAAAAGCCTTTACAATAAGGAAGGCTGAGCTCCTTCTGTCTGCAGGAAGGCTGGGACAGACCTGTCAACTGGCTTATGATTTATTTAAAAATTATGAAAGTATCTATGTGTTCATCAGGGTTGGAAAAGTTTCAAAAGTTGCAGAAGGTTTTCTAAAGCAAGACCACAGAGCAATTGAGTGGCACAAATACTTTCCCTAAAGATACATTAAAGCATATATCCTTTTTCTACTCCAAATATGATCCAGAAACAAATCTAAGCATGAAAAAAAGGCAATGGACAACCTCTGAGACGTCAGACTGTGCCATGCCCTTGTGACACCGAAGCAAACCCCACCCAAGGGAGGGAGGCCAGTCACACCACTGCGAGTTTGCCACCACACTGCCATGCAGTTTGCTCACTGTCCCACTTTAAACAAAACAGCATAAACATCTCCAAGCACATGGAGTTCCTCCTGGAAGTTGACTGCACTCAGATTGACTGGAAAGACTGACTTCAACCAGGCAAGCATCTGCTCTTCTGCTGTGCCATTGGGCAGACACCTATGGAGGAGGAAAGCCCAGGGCTTAAAGGCAATGCCCATGGGGCACAGAGAAGCAGCAGACCTAGTGTTTCCTGGCCCCAGTATAACAGCAAACAAAAACATGCTGCCAGCAGCAGATAATTTGGCTTTCCCACAGAACTGAGTTCACAGGGAAGTTATACTTAGTGGGACGGTGCCATTACTTAAAGGTTAATATTGAAATTAAACTCGTAGTATAATTTGTGTGTAACCTGGAGTAATGGAGTTTGAGGGGATGCATGGCTCAGGTTTTCCAGGGACAATGTGGATTTCACAGTGGGGACCATGGGGCAGGCACATCTGCAAGGAGTAACTGGAGTGTTACCACAGCATTCTTTAGATCTTCACTGAGGCAGTGCAAAGTCCAAGTAAGGAGCTTTCCCAGCATAACAGGAAGAGGCGGCAGAAGGGCAAGGAGCAGCCAGCCACCACTGCCACCCAACCTGTGAGGAATTGGGCTAACTCCTGCTGACTGCACCCCTTGCACCCTCTTCCCCAGCACTGCTACGTCTATGAGTGCCCTGCACTGATGTCCCTTCACCGGCTTTGAGCACCGAGTTTCTCTGCTCAGCTCCACAGAAAAGCAGCTCTTTGGCTCCTGGATCCCAACCAGACCTGAAAGCAAGAGAGTAGCATTTGCCCATTGCTGTGCCTTAGCTTAGGAAACTGGACAACAGCCAGCCTCACCAATAGCACACCAAAGATGATGTCTGACAGTGGTCCCTAGAAGCAGTCCAAAAGGAAGCTTTTCAATCTGAACCCAGCCCTTGCATTAATTTGAGAACACAATTTTCAGGGGTTATTCAGGTGGAGAGCACAGGCTGCATCTCAGCTCACCCTCTGGCTGCCCCTTCAGCTCCTGTTCCTACTTCTGCCCTGTTCAAGCACACGCTGCTGACGCTGAAGGCCACCATGCCTTCCTGATTCTAACTGTTCCTAAATACTTCTCTTAGGCAAAGACAGTAGCCAGTCTTTTTATTGAATGTGCCCAAAGCAACCATAGTTCATTATGTATCTCTCCTAATCTATTCCTTGTGAATCCATTTTGCAGACCCCCAGTATCACTGGGCCAGGGATTGAGTCCTGGGGAACTGAGAAAGGCAGAAATAGGGAAAAGAGAGCATAAGCAATACAGGACAAGGATTTTCAGGTTCTCATTTTAATGATGACAGACCACATTAACACCACAGGAGGAGTAAGGGTGGAGAACAATTTCCCAAACATACTGCAGGTGTTCTGTGAAATAAATCAACCTTCTTTTGGAGAAAAATAAACTATTGCAATATTTAAATTAGTTGTTTGAAATTCTTAAAAGGGAGGAAAGATTCTTGATGAACATCAGCTTTTTCATGTTTCACCAGTTTCTGGAAAAGGACCAAGGAACAGCTACTATATGAAAGGATATAAAAGGATTGCTGAAGACCTCTCTTAACATTCATACAAAGTTGCGGGCAATGGCCAATACCTTGGAGAATTCTCCTTCTCTTCTTCGCAGTGTATACGGTATTGGTGTTTTTATTCTAGTCCCTATGGGATTTCCATTATCTTCTATGAGCACCACATTGTTGGAATCAAATCTAGGCGTCATGGTGGGGCCAGGCATCTTCTGCCCTACAATTAAAGCCTTCTTCTTTTCTCCTTTGATAGCCAGAAGGATCTTATCTCCGACTTTGCCAACTCCAGTCTTGTTATACACGTGGATGCATTTTGGTGGCCGGTGGTAGGGCGTGTTCCCCAAGGCGCTGTTGTCCACCACTCGCACGCGGGTTAGTTTCTGTATTGCTCGGCATGCTCCAGTGATGCTACCAAAAGACAGGAGAGAATGAGAGACAGATCTCCTCAATAATCCCTGGGGAGCAAAGGCAAACCCAGCACAGAATCTTGTCATTACACAAGCCACTCGGGAAGGTGCCAGCAGCAAGTATACACCATATGGATGACCCACTGGTTGCATTCAATGTGCCCTTTGAAAGCCAGATGCTACTTTGGGCTTTGCACACTCTTTACTAAGTATCAAATATAAAACCACCTTTCTACTCTAAAACACAACTAAAGTGAAGAGTGGACTGCATATGATAAGCCTTTTAGCAAGTGCAGATGATCCAGCTTCAATCTACAGGAAAAAAAAAAGTGCTCACTTCTGTTTCAAACATACTGAAGTCAGCCTCTTTCCATCTTGCACACAGCCCCCAGCACTAAGGACTTTTATGACCAGCCTCCCTTTCAGTGAAGTCTGTGAGTCTTACAGCTTATTTTGGTCTCAGTAAAACCTCTGAGGTTCTGCTGTGGCTGTGCTAAGCTCTTCCCAACTAGAATCTAAGAGATTCCACCTGTCCCATGTGGAAGGAATCCAGATAGACACAGTCTCTTCTGTATGCTTGCTTTGTGGGAGCAAGAAAGAACACAGATAAACTGCACAATACTAAGTTAGGTCTGACTCAATATACTTGGGAAGAGCAGGAACATACTCCCTTACAGAAACCATTACTCTTTTATTCAGTGAGCTCAGACTCAAGTGATTTGTTGCTTGTCTTCAAAGGACACCCAAACACAGACCATTGGAAAAGCATGAAGATCCTCTCCGCTACTAAACAACAGCTCTGCATTGAGGAACTAGAAACATGCTGGCCAGAGCTGCAGGAATGCCAGCCTGCTGCTAGCTGAAATACTCAGTGACAGCATATGTGGAAGCAACCTAAATATTCATCTTGTTTTCCAGAGCAGAAGCGTGTATAGTAAATAGGGACCCTCATCCCTTCTTGAAGAGGAAGGGCTGGTATTTTCAAAGCTACTTAAAAGATGAGCATGCACACCAAACGTGGTGTGGATGGACATCAGCTGAAGCAGGTATTCTTACACATGGTGAAGAAGGCCAGCAGAGTCAGCCTCCATTAGTCCAATTGCTCCAGAGGTCAAGCACTGCCTTTCAAGATCTATTTCCCACAGCAGAGGCCTACTTTAGCTTTCCTCTCTGTCTCAGAAGTCACTAATCTCTGCAAGCAGCCACCTTCTCCCATCCTATTCCATCCCATCCCCTGGCAGGGACTGCAGTACACCACACTCTTTCTCCTCTGCCTGCAATCTGTGGCCACAGAAGAGAGGATGAAGAAGGGAGGAGGCTGAAAAAAGAGAAGTGTTGTCACAAGAAGGAGCAGGGAAAACCTCCGTGGGACCAACTGTACAACACAGCAGCAGCAAACAGATATAAATGTGACTGTCCAGGAGCCACTAGACAAGAATAACTGCACTGGGAGAACTTTCTCTTTCCTTTTTTCTTCATTTCTGTGACAGCCTTAGAAGAATACCCCCAAAGAAAACGTTTCCCCATTAAGATTTTTGGAATCCTGTTCACCTCTATGGGCTGGACTTCACCTCCCTGTCACGGTCACTAATATATGCTTTGAATGTACACTGGCCAACGCTCTCACGCAGCCCACTTACAGAGAAAGCCTGGAAGACCTGGATACCTCCCTGAGATAGCTCCCAGGACTAACACACAACCTAGCCCTGAGCATTGCCTTAATCCCCCCTCTAGACCACAGCCCTGGGAATGACTATTCTCATCCTTTAAACTGAAGCCCTGACCCTTCACAGAGTTATAGATTCCCCAAACTGGCAGAGTGCACTGTGAGATTAATCTCTAAGCTTTGTGCAAAACATTGTAAAATATGAGATCCACAAATTTAAAACTTTAAATGCCTAGAGCCTGGAACAAGAAAAAAAACAAAAAACAAAAAACAAAAACAAAAAC
>VWZN01006812.1:128343-197706 GCA_013396955.1 Regulus satrapa
TGGCCTGATAGCCGAGTCGTCCGTCTTTGCTCTTGTCTCGGTCGCCAGCCCCTCCACATCAGCAAACCATGATTTTTTTCCTCCTGGCGTAGAGTGCACCCTCTCTGTAGCTGCCTGCTGGAGGGGGGCATCGCGCCAAAAATCTGCAATGTGGCTGCAGTCAGCCTGGTGGTCTCGGCAGGTTTGGTAGCTCTCAGTTGGATGGAGAGCAAGTGTTGTGGCTATTTGAGGTTCTGGGCACCTCCCTCCCTTGCTCCTCTCGGTAGTAGAAGTTAGGAACAAAAAGCCTATCATTGTGTGCTCAGGGTGGGTTATTTCGTTGTGCGTGGTCCATGGGGAGTCGCCCTCTCTCCTGGATTTGTTTGCTGCTGTGGAAGTGCCCCGCTCCGTGGTGTCATTCTCTGGAGGAAGCACTCACAGAAGGCCACGGGGCTGTGGGGCAGGAGCATCCGATTCGCGGCGGTCACAAAGCTACCGAAAGGCTGCGTGGCCCAGGTTGCCTTTTGGGTGGTGCTGCCGATCCCCCAGCTGAGTGCGGGGCAGAGCCTTTGCGAGTGCAGTGGGACCAGTACCCCTCCCTCCAAACTATCGCGCTGTACAGCCCCTAACAGCTTTTATTACTCCTAATGCTTCTGAGACAGCGCAGAGCTGACCGCTCTGCTCCTGACGGACTCCAGGAGGACTCCACTCTACCAGAAATAGCAAAGCATTACTTCTAATGACTGCAATTAGCTGATATCTACCGAGGCAAGCCTTTTTCATCTTGAGCCTTTTAGTAGTAGAAATACGCTATCTTTATGGGGAGAGAAGTCCATTCTGCAGTCTTTACCTGGATACTATAAGAGCAAAATAAACATGAAGAAAGATGCCTTTGAGGGGGTTGGGAAGAGGCTCTGGATTGACTCATAAGTATGTTTTGTTGCACTAAGTTTGCTCTATTTTTGTCTGTTCCTGTCTTTGGTAACCTTGGAAGGAACTGAAGCTACTGTATTTTCTGGGGGTGTCAGTTTTCATGTCAAGAAGGCATCGCCACGAGGCTTTGCAATGCTCCGTTTTCTTGCCCTTTGATCGGAGCGTCGTGCAACTATCCTGAATTGCTCTGAAGCCGAGAGTTGAGCCAAGAAAAGAAAAATCCTGGGTGTGCTTTGCTTTTAGTTTGCGTGGGGGGTTAATTTTTCTCTTTTTTTTTTCCTTTTAGGGCTTAAAATATCCTTGGTCATATTTTTCAGCCTTCTGCAGTAATAAAGTGGGCTAGGAACTTGCTTGGATGGGGTTTTTATATTGTTTACGTGTTAAAAAAACAACCTTAGCGAACTCTCTTCGTTCTGGGAACTAGAACTTTCAGAAAATCCCAGGTAGGCTGAGGTTTGCAATAAAAGCCTGAGAACTGGCAGCGCCCAGGCCCTGTTTTTTGTCTGTTGCTAATTACGCTTTGCGTGAGCCTCTGGTCCCTGGGAGCATCCTGCCGGCAGCTCCTCTGCCCGTCCACGCCGAGGGGCAGCCCCAGCCTGCGCCCTTTCTGTAGGCGCCCCATCTCCATCCCGGTGGCCAGGGGGAGGCTGTGTGCTGAAAATCCGAGGGCTGCGGGCAGGCAGCACCTCCCGCTCCCGCTGAAGGCAGCTGGGACCCGTGTCATCTGACGTGGATCCTGCGCAGCCGTGCGGTGCTCCGGGAGGGAAGAGGCCCTAGGTGTAGGATACTCCGCGTGCGCTGTTAATTGCAGGCAGCGCCGGTTATGGATCCTGTGGCTGGTTTGCATATCAAAGCATCTGAGAGCTCTGCCGTGGGGAGGGATGGGCGAGGATGATAAGGCTTGCTGGAGGCTGGGACCGGATCTTCCCCGGGGCTTTTTCTGTGGTGCACAGATGAGACAAGATGATGGGAATGTTTGGAAAATGGAGTTTGTCTCCGTGTCCTTGAATGACAGGTCCGTAAAGGCTTTTTAAATCTATCAGCTGCTTTCCGGAGGGTGGGAACCAAGCAGTTCTTGGTGGCAGTCCCTTAGGCTGCTCCTTCCCTGCCTCCTTGTGCACTGAGAGCTTGCTGGGTAGCCCACAGTGTCCAGCCCTGCAGGTGCACACACACACACACACACACCCCCATCATCTGCAGCTCCTGCAGCAAAGGGCCAGTGTGCCAGCCCGCTGCCTCTTCTCCATGCTGCCTCTCACACAAGGAGGCAGAGGCCCTGCTTGGAGCCTCAAAGCAAGGGGGCAGATTTCCTACTGCCTGAACTGGGCTCTGCAGGGTCTCAGGTCTTTCCTGATGGCTCAGGAGGTGTTGGGGCAGGAGGACGGGGAATGGCAGAGCCTTGAATGGCCGTGGCCTCTGAGATACTGAATGAGTCAGAGTGAAGTTTGGCCATGTCTGATCTCAGTAAAGTTGCTTTTCTTCTCTGCTCTGAAAATGAACCTGTGTAGCTTCAAGCTTGCTTGCAGACTGGGCTGGAAACTGAAATGCAGGCTTCCAGGAAGGAGAGAGGTGGGGGTCCCCGTGTCCCTCTGCCACTTTTGGTCTTAGCAAGTGTGTTGCTGGTCCTGAGCTCCAAAGGACTGCACCGTGGGGCAGGTGGCCTGTCTGAAGGTAGCTCTGTGTTCATTTTGGGAGTACCTGCTACCTGGAATTGCAGTCTTCCTCCTCTTTCCTGTGCCCTGTACAGCTCAGGCTCTTATTAGGAAGGACTCCTCACCTTCCTACCCATGGGCCAGTTGATTTGTGCGGGACCTGCCTTGGGTGCAGCCTTCTCAGGAGGCGCCTCTCTGCCTGCAGCCTTCGTCTCACAGAAGCATTCTGGCTTGTCCAGGGTAGTGATCTGGGGGGCAGGCCTGATGTATTGCCTAGAAAGTTGGTTAAAAGGAGAAGAATAAAAATCAAGGAATGAGATAGAAATGCATATGTATGTACGCTTTCTGCAACAGAGAGAGGGTGAGATTCGTGAAGTCGCTGCCAAGCTTGTAGAGCGAAGGCTTGTGCTATAAAATGGCTTTTCTCTGAGCCTGCAGGCCTGTGGTTGGCACTGCCTTCTCACTTCATGTCCTTCCAGCGTGGAGCTGGGTGTCTGCCCTCTGCTCCAAATACAGATTAGCTGCAGGAAGCCTGAGGCTGGTTTGCTATGAGATGCAGAACCCTTTCCTCCACGTTTCTCTGCACAGCTTTCACTGCCTTTTTTACAGGGTTATATGTGAATGCTACCTATCCTTGCACATGATTGCTAAGCAGTCCTGGAAAGACTTCTGTTCTCCCCATGGCTCTTAAATGTTGAAAATTCATGCCTATATATCTCCCTCTTCTGTTTTCACCTCACCTCTTCTGTTTACTCCTTCTTAAAACCAGGTTGGGGGAATGGAAACAGTTTCCTAGTATCCCAATGCTCTTGTCGGGCCGGACTCTTGGAGCGGCTGCACAGTTTATATGGGCGAGGTAGGCATCCTGCTGGCATAGCCCACTACATCTGAGCAAGGTCTCCTGTTCTTGATGTGCTTTGGTCTAAGGATGCCAGCAGCCTCTGCCCACAGGGTTATTGTGCTGGGAAGAGAGAGAGCTCTTCTTTTATGCATGCTGTTTTTGCCCAGAGAAATTGGCTGTTGGTAGAACATGTCAGGCTTAAAGCAAGGTTTTCAAGATTCCCATTCCTCTTGGCTGTTTGTGCTGTTGCACTAAAGAAAGGGCTGGATCTCTCAAAGAAATGTGTATTAGAAAGGCGACACATTGCATCAGCACGGGAGGAAGCAGTCACAGGCAGGATTCATGCTGCCTGTTTTCAGTGTGTTCAGCTCATGCTTTTCTGAACCACCACAGCCATGCTACCTCTGAGCAGCAAGCTGAAAAACCTCCATGCCTTTCTCTGTCTGGAAGAGTGACTGTTGCAGACCTTTCCTGTGTGTCTGTTCCCTGTCATTCCCGGGAAGAACTGGATGCCCCCAAAGCTACCCATATCCCTTCCCTGGGTGTGCTCATCGCCTCTGCACCCCTGTAATTGTTTTTGTGCAGAGAAAGTGCTTGCTTTGACACCCCTCCCAAGCGATGCCCTCTCAGGTTTCTGGGCTGGTCTCTGTTCCCAGCTCAGTGCAGGGGATCACTCTGCAGATAGCTAGCTGCCACCAGTGATGTGACCTCTGGCTCTGTCGCCGTGTGGTGTTGCCTGCAGGGAGGTGTTGTGCTTTCTCCTGTTGGAAGAGCTGTTCTGATGGGCTCCCTTAAATCATCCACCTGTCCTCTGATGTGTTGCTGATGTGGGTCAGGGCAGAGTGCTATTCTTACAGGTGCAATTTTGCACAACAGTGCGTTTGGTGGGAGAATTGTGTGCTGGCCTGGCCTTGCTTTTTCTAGATAAACAGGGGCCTGTAGTAGACTTTATTCCAGGTCCTTCAAAGTCATAGACAGTCTTGGCATGATCTTGTATGCAGAGGAAACTCAGATGGCAGCAGGCCTTGTCTTCTGCTTGAGGTAATTATCACATCTAATGTTTTCTGCTGGAGGGCAGAGAGCGCCTGGCAGTGACACAGACTGGGGAGGGTCTCTGAAGGTGGCCTCGGGATACTTGTGCTCTTGAGACAAAAATCTAGTGCCTTTGGGTCCTAAGGGGGATCTTAAAAGGGATTAATCCTTCATCTCCCTGTGCTTATGCCGTACACTCCTTTGTGTGAAGCCATTGAGTTTTGGAGGCTCTCAGGTGATGCTGGTAAAGCTGACATCGTGAGGATGTCTGCATATAAACGTGGGTGGTTTGGTTTTCCTGGGCTCCAACTCCATGCTTGAGGCACAGACCTGGAAATGAATTATTGTTGCGTGCCCACTGAGCTGCGGTTGCTGCCCAAGGACTCGCTATTACTCACAAGACCGAAAAGGCAGCTTGAGTTGGCATTAGTCACAAAGTTATAAATCTGGGAGGAAGGAACTGGGTTTGCGGTGGATGCAAAACTTGGTGTGAACTCCCAGGTAGGGCAGAAGGAGCTGATGCAGCTCTTGGATAGAAAGACTTAGCTCCTGCAGGCGTGGAAAAGAGGAACAAATAAAGTGTGACAGTAAGAGCTCTGTTTTCACCTTGCAAAGACGATCGGGGGTGATGAGTTAATTTTACAAAGCAAATCCTAACACAAATCAGAACAGGTGACAAGACTATTTTGGTAAATTAGATGTCATATGGATAAAACCTTTTGAAATTTCCCTGAAAGTACTTCCAGACTAAGGCAACTTTTGCATGGTGAGCAGCCACCAGAGAAAAACGTCTGGTGAAGGGGCAGTCCAAGGTTTGATCCCTTTAAGTACAGGGGAAAAGAATGGGACTAAATCCAGCCTGTTTTAATAAACTAGAATAAACAGTTAGGGTATATTCTGTTAGGGAGGTGGGAGAGTATGCCAGTTAAAAATCACCAGCATCCATTTGTCTGGAATGTAGTGCATCAAGTTGGTCAACGCCCCTGGCTTAGAGGATAACCGGCCTCGTAGCTGAGCGGGGGCGAAGGATGTAATGGCTCTTAAGTCAGCCCGTGTCAGTGACCCAAGTGTAAGCCTTGTAAACAAATGAGGAAGGGGTAGGAGATAGATAGGAGTAGAAGCATGCCCCACGTGGACCCTCAACTAATGGCAAAGCTGTGTTCAAAAGAGTTTCTATCTGATAAAGAGATCCTAGCTAGGCAGGCAGGGGAAGATATTGGTATTGCCAGAATTTGGGGATTGAGGATTAGCGTTCTTCTGGGGAGCAGAAAAACACAGAGAAGGCCTTGTGCCAGGCTATGCGAGGAATGACACCTCTAAGGCGCAGGAAGCAATTAGTGCTCTCCTGAGCAGAGATGAGGTGTTGCTGAAGGGCTAGGCTCAGAGAGAGATGCAGCTCTTGGAGAAGGATGTGCGCAAACAAGAGACTATCCAGCAAAGCAATGGAAAATTAAGGTCTTTAGAAATAGGGTGTGGGAGGAAGGATGAGAAGAACTGTGAGAAGGGCTCTGTGTAGCCTGAGTAAGAAAAGGTGGAGGAGGGAACTTCATGGTCTTTAAGATTGTACAGCAATGTATGTTTTAGAAGACTGTAGTTGTGATGAAGACAGGACCGTAAGTCACTTTACCTGTAGCTAGGGAGTTCAGACTTTGTGGTTCTCTGTAATATTGGTTGGGATGGTGAAGCAGAAATGGAGGGGCTTTTTTGTGCTCTGTTTATTAGACAGACACTTCCACTCATTCACATGTATTCTGAAAAGATGCTCAACAAACCTGCTCACCTCTTGTACTTAGATTGCCTCTTCTCTTCCCCAGATCTGCAAGCTCCATCTAAAGATTCTGTTTGGTCTTTCACATCCAGCCACCCCCAGAGAATTCTGGCAAGCACAGGTCTTGAGGGGCTTTTGCGGCGTTTGGGGTGTGTATGTTAGTTTTGGAAGAAATGAGCTAAAAGTGTGTCGATCTGGATGACTTGCAACTGTCTGTGCCTCAAGTGCAGAACCTTAACAGATGTCTGTTAAGGCCCCTTCAAACCTGGCAGTTGTATGAAACCTTTTACACCTGGAAAGGCAGCAGTGAGTAGCCCTAGAATAAGACTGTGCTGCCGTAGATGATGCTGGGGAGATTGATACTAAAATACACTGTCTAAATCCAGTGTTGGTGCTCAAAAAAGGCTGATGAAAAACTGAAGAGAATGCTAAAAAGGTACAGTATTAGTCTGAGGCCTGAAGAGATAGATTTGTGGTGAGAAACATAAGGAGATCAATCTGCTTATCTAATCAAGGAAGGGATGAAGGTGAGGCTTGGTTATCCTGCATAAGCATAACATATCTTATGACTACGTATCATTAGCTTCCTAGAGTAGAAATGCCAGGCCATGAGGAGTGGTGAGATGGTGAACTGCGGTCACCTTCAGGGCCGTGCAGCCGGCTTTGCCTTCTCCTCTTGAACATGTGGAGGTCTTTGCCTGTTACTTTTTCAGTGTACCCCTGTTCTCTGGGTTTCTTGCTCCCCTTGCCTGTTGCTCCTCAGTATCTAAAGCCTTTTGTTGAGACTCCTCTACCTTATGAGGACACAGCTCCAGTAAAACAAAGCACTCACCCGGCCCCAGCTTATGTAGGGTGATTCCCTGACAAACCTATGCCCATTCTGTGCACGTGCCTCTGGAATTGTTCCCTGCCTCTCCTTGTCCCATCCTGTCATCTGCCTCTTTCTGATTTATAGCGTCCCTCCTCCTGTGGTGCCCGGCTCCTTTGCCAAACAGGTACTTGGGAGAAGCCAGCCCCTAACACCTCTCCGAACTCAGCGCCCCAGCCAGTGAAAATGATTAACGAAACCAAAGAGCACTCTGGCCTCTGGTTCCTGCCAGTCTGTAATGCAGTGGTTTGTCACTTTGAGCTACTGGTTTATTTAGGGTCATTATGTGTGTCTTCAGTCCATGAGGTGATGTTTCTTCCTTAGTCCAGTGAACAAAGCTCGAAAGGGAGACTGGGTGAGATACCGCAGCAGATGGCTCACTAAAATCTTGCTACATCCACAATATCCCTTTCACCCACTAACGCTGTAATGCTGTTAAAAATAAAAAGGATCCAGTGTGCCTGACAGGATGTATCCCTTGTAAATCCCTGCTGCATAGTGCTCCCAGAATCTCATGCTCTCTGTCTTCATGTTTTATTACCGCCTGGGGTAGGAGGGGAATTTCAAAGCTATTAGATAGCTCCTGACTATGGTTTCAAGTTGGGGAAGGCAAATGCTTTGATGTGCTCTAAGCAAAAAGGGGGGAAAACCCCATCATTTCACTTCTTTATTTTGCTTTCTTTAAAGCTTTGTTCCATTTCATAAGAGCAGAGCTCTGGTTTGTAGGGAGTTATGCCAGTAAGCCTTTGTGTTTTCATCTGGGGAGTTGAGTGCTACAGGGTAGAGCAGCTGAATTTGCTCCAGGAGAGTCTTATGGAGTAGGAGTCATAGCTCAGCTTTCCTCTGGTGGATATGGAGTGAGGGGCACAGCTTTACAAATCAAAGGTTTAAAACCATGGTATGGTGGCAGTACTTGAGCATGGTCTGGGCCATGTCTCTGGGGTGCCTTAGGTGTCTCCTCCAAAACACCTCCCCTGCAGCTTCTGGCCTGCTTGATGTGTAGGACTGCCTGTTTTGATTGCTCTGCTGATACTGTTTTAGCAGAAAATGCTCCTGCTTCTGAATTCCGGTTTTACTCCACCACCTTAAAACACAGAGAAGCAGTTTTGCCAGTATAACTGCACCTCCATCAGCAGACTTACGCCTGTGGAGACATGTTGATTGCTTGGGTCTTTGTGTCAGACACAGCTGTGCTTGCAGATCTGGGGGTGGCTGGATGTGAAAGACCAAACAGAATCTTTAGATGGAGCTTGCAGATTAGGGGAAGAGAAGGGATGGGGCTGTCTAGGTAGAAGAGGTGGGCAGTTTTGTTGAGCCTCTTTTCAGAATACATGGGAGCGAGTGGAAGTGTCTGATAAATAGAGAACAAAGCAGGTTTTGCACAGTGTAGGCAGAGGTGGCTTTGCTATTTGAATGGCAGCACACATATTCTGTCTTGTGTTGTTTGCATTGCATTTCTTGGAGCAAAAAAAGGAATATTTAAACCCATTCAGTGAAAGTAGACTCCAGCCCTTCCAAGTAGTGGTACAGATAGGGCTGCGTGTTGTGGCTGAATAGGTGTGTGGGCTGGAAACTCCCGGCCTGGTCCTGAAAAACTTCTGCAGGGTGATGAGCCTGTCTGGCCTGGGGCAAAGATGCCCACCTGCTCTTCCCTCTGTTCTCCTCTCTCCCCTCTGGTTGTTTTCATCCTGATCAGTCATGTCATCCTGATTGTCCTCTAATTGCCTCTCAGCCCACTCCAGCATTTCAGAGCATCC
Source organism: Regulus satrapa (assembly GCA_013396955.1). Classification (NCBI taxonomy): domain Eukaryota; kingdom Metazoa; phylum Chordata; class Aves; order Passeriformes; family Regulidae; genus Regulus; species Regulus satrapa. The sequence goes on from VWZN01006812.1 coordinate 137,174, forward strand.
TTTGACTTGCAACGAAGATTTCTGATTGCGAAACCCCACCCTTTCTACCAGCTCCTCCTTTCTGAGCTGGCTCTGGAGACTCCAGGAGCTCTGGGCCAACACCCTGTCCTCATATCCAAGCACCAGGGCTTGGCTGCCTTGTTATTCCTGCTCTGCCTTCCCACTTAGGCAGGTGTACATTTTCATAGCCTTTTTGCCTGCAGGAGTCTCATGGCAGGTGGATTTCAGGATCAAGGAGGATTTGGGGCTCGAATGTGGTTGGAGAGCGGTGGTTTGGTGTTGGGGAATTTTGTTTCTTGGGTTGTTTTGTCAGTTTTTTTATAAAATCTGCCTGTACTTCTTGAAGTATGTGTGTTAGAGATGGCAGGAGATGGAACAGCTGTCCCCTCGCTTGGTAAGTGAGTAGGCAAAAGAAGGTCCAGGAGGAACATGCTGGTACATGTTGATGCCTGCAGTGCTGGGGGAGGAACCTCCCGTTCCTTCCCCTACTGTGGTACCAAAGCAAATAACACAAGGAATAGTCAAGATGTGGTTTCCACTCTCCTAATCTTGTGACTATAAATGCCAGGGGGGGAAAAAACAATATCAGGCATATCTCCTGTCTCTGTTGACATCTCCCACCCTGACATAAACTTGAACCCTACCTCCCCAGGTAGGAAAGAACTAGAGGAGAAAACATGACTAGTGGAGACAGGTGGCAGATAGCAGGAGGAGACACTTAATAGCTGCATGAGGTGTAGAATGAAGAGGGGGAGCGGCAGCTGGGGGCACTGTAGCAGAGCAGCCTTGCTCCACCCAAAGGTGGATGCTGCCTGCAAACAGGAGAGGCTGTGCAGGGGCTGGCATGGGGTCCCCTGGCTCAGACTAGAAATGGATGGCAAATGTTTTATTCCCTTTTTCTCATTTTTTTGTGTTAAACTTGCAGCTTGGTGCCACTCCATCCTTCCTGGAGGGCAGGGAGCACACCTGGTCCCGGAGAGCCTAAGCACTGACCTTGGATGGAAAATTGAAGTAGCAGTGGCAAAACTTTGTAAAGTGTGCTGCTGCCCACCTGGGCATCTCTCTGCTTGGAGCTGACCACGCTGGCAGGGGCAGTGGGAAGCTTTTGCTCTTGCAATTACTCCGTCAAGCAGCTGGAAAACCATCCAAAAATACCTTTGGTTTTAATCCTGTGGCTAGTTCAAAGACAAGTGCTGCTCATCCAGGAGAGGGGTCAATTCACAAGTCACAGCAGAAGAGGGGACAGCAGGGCAGTGACAGCTCCCTGCCGCTTTCCTGGATCTTAGCAATGGGAGCAGAGATCCATGACTCCACGACATATGCTTCATTCCTACAGGGATTTTGGGTGACGGTAGGTGAAAGTGCAGGCAGCAAGAAGTACTTGTGTGCTGCTAATATGTATAATCTGGAAAGTGGATTGTCTTTCCAGTGGCTAGAAATCAGCCGTGGTATCTCCTGTGTGTGATTCTGATGAGCAGAGGCCTGGGGCATTTCAGCAGCGTGCCTGTAGTCCTGCAGCTGTTCAGGGTGGGATGCAGTGCACAGCCAGGTTCTCCTGTGCTCTGGATCCATGCTGCTTCGTTGCCACTCTCTAAAGCAGAGTGCTGGCACCTCACCCTGTGTCTCGGTGTGGTGGGAATGCCAGAGGCAGGCTAGATGCATGGTTGGGAACAGCAGGGAGTGAGTCAGTGCTGGGGGCCGGTGAATTGGTGCTGGGAGGAGTGGGTGGGCACGGGCGAGGAGGGCCGGGAACTGCCACGTGGACATGTGGGAAGCTGGTATAGAGTGGGGACTCCGCAGTGAGGGTGCAGGGATGAACCAGGAGGATGAAGGGAGCAAAGGATTATCCTAGGCATGGGTAGAGTTGCTGGTGCCTTCCCCTCTGGCAGTGCATGGAGTGCAGATGCCTGTACCCCCGTTGAGCCATGCTGAAGGGATGGTACACAGGGGTAAGCTGAGGGGGTGGCTTATAGCCAAAACTTGTTATGCGGTTTTCCAGAAGTTCCTGGATCCTCTGTGTGACAGTGTCCCATGCTCCAGTCATGCCTCTGGACTCCAGACCTTGGCTGAACACACTAGAAGTCAGCTGAGACTTTCTGGTAAAGCCTCTGACACCAACCATCCCTTGCCTGTTAGGAAAGGTTAAAGGCTCAGAAATTGATCCAGCTCCTTAATGTAAATATGCGTTCTAGTCAGCCCGGTTGGGGCTGGTAAGTGCAGTGGCATAGAAGACAAATCTGGGGAAGAGCCAGGAGGTCCATTATGAGTTTGGTAGGGTGGAAGAGGTGTTGGCTATTTGAGGGCAGGAAAGCAGTAACTTTCTCAAAGATGGAGAGAAAAATGTGAGGCTCTGAAAATTAGCCTGGCAGCAGGAGATGGCTGGATGCAGCCAGGAGGGAAAAACGGAAAATGTGGTGGTGGCTCTGGAAAGAGTCAGGTACTGGCACTGATTGTTTTGCCTGAAGGGGCTTCAAGAATCTGATCAGCCACCATATGGGTGTGCAGTTCAATAACATCATGTGGGGTCTGTTTTCAGCCACCCAGGATGGGGTATAGAAAGTCTGCAAATTTCAAGGAGCCCTAGAAGGCACTCATTTCTTGCCTTCTCTTGCTCAGGAGCATATTCTTGGACAGTGTTCCAGGTGTGACACGGTGGCCTGGGGAGTTGGGGTTGTAATCCCTTTCCTTCCCCTACCCCGCTTTGAGACCCACAGCGAGCCTTGCCATGCTCCTCTCTGCGCACAGCTGAAGGCTGCTGCCGCCAGTCCTTCAGCAGTCAGATGTCCTTGCAAATCTTCCCAGGGCACTGAGCAAATGGAATAACAGAGTGACCGTCCAGAGCAGGTTGGGCAAGGGTGAGCAGTAGGAGCTGCTTCCCCTCCCACTGGCTGGAGGGGTTGTGGTTCCCCTGGAGATGGGCACTGCCTTAAGAGGCCCCTGCCAAAGCACTGTAGCAACCAGCAGTGCTTTATTGAGCTGCTGCAAGAGGGTCCCAGGAACTGTCAGGAGGTTTTAAGAGGCTTCATTTTAATTTGGTGCTTCAACACCTGCTGGCACTTGGTGCTTCTCAAGCCTGAAGCAGGGTGCAGGGGGATGCTGGCACACTGCTTTGTGTTGGATCTGATCTCACACTTTCACAGGAAAATGTTCCCAGAGCTTTAAGGGTCGGATGTGAAAAAATAAGTGTGCCCTTGAGTCTCCTTGCATTGGTGAGGGAACTGCAGGTGATCAGCCGATGCTGCAGCACCCATCCCTAAGTAACCCTCCCACGATCCCCTCGTCCTCCCACGACAGAAGAAAGTTCCCTTGCTCATGCTCCCTTGACTCATCTCATCCTCCACTTCCAACAGGAGTGTGTTTGATGTTAGTAAACATCATGTTATAAATAGGCAACTGATGCTATATTGGGAGGAGTTTTCTCTGGTGAGCCCAAGCTTAGTGGGACCTGGGCTTGGAACTGTGAGTGCAGCTCAGGCATGCAGGGGCATTGGTGACCCCTCATCAAGGGGCAGCTGTGGGTGTGTCTGAGGGGATGCTTCCTGAGCTCCTGCTTTGTTTACCTGGCCCTGAGAAGGTATCCAGAACCTCCCACCCCCAACCAGCTCTGCTGGGCTTCTCGTTGCAAGGATGTTGAGCTGCTGAGGCATGTCCAGAGAAGGGCAGTGTAACTGGTAAAGGATCCAGAGCAGAAATCTAACGAAGAGTGGCTGAGGAAGCTGGAGATGTTCAACCTGGAGTAAAGGAGGCTGAGGGAGGGCACGTGTACCTGAAAGGAGGTTGTAGCCAGATGGTGGACAGTGTCTTCTCCTTCCTAACAAGTGATAGTTGCTTTTAAGTTGCACCAGAGAAAGCTTAAATTAGATATTAGGAAGAATTTCTTCACTGAAAGAGTGGTCAGGCATTGGAACAAGATGTCCAGAGATATGGTGAATTCCCCATCCCTGGAAGTATTCAAAAGCCATGAGGATGTGCCACCTTGTTACATGGTTTACTGGTGGACATAGCAGTATTGGGTTAACAGTTGGACTTGATGATCTTAGAGGTCTTTCCTAACATTAGTGATTCCGTGAACCTGTGGTGTGTAGGTTGGTGTTAGGTAGGATTCAGGAGGAAGGAGTGTGATGCAAGTGGCTATGCTGGGCTACACTCAGCCCTGACAGTCCGCAGGTGTTTCATGTAGGGGCTAAAGTTCTGCTGGCTAGCAGCAGCGGAGTAAAACTTGGAGCTTGGTGGCTGTCAGCTTCCTTGCGTTGAGATGGTCCCTGACTGGGGCGAAGGTGTCTAGCCAGCATCTGTGGCTCTCTAAGATGAGCGGGTAACTGCCCTGGGGTGCTTTGCTGTCCGCTGGGGTGCCGGGCAGAAGGCACCAAGGGATCTCTGATTGCTGAGGAGTCACACATGCACAGCCCATGTGCCACTTGGAGAGCAAGTGTGGACCCTGGAACACTGCTGGGGCTGTGGATTTCGGATGAGCTGCGGTAAATGAGTCACACACGCATGCCCAGCGCGAGGTGGAGCCCAGCAGAGATGGGTGTTGCGGAGTTGATCCCAGAGCTCCCAGCGTTGACTCTGGCAGGACACGTCCCTGCCCCCAGACCTGGCAGTCAGTCCCCGGCAGCCTAAGCTGGCACCACAGCCTCAGTTGAGACCCGATTTCCATACCTGGGGATTCTTGGAGACTCTGACCGATGTGCCTGCTGGTCAAGTGGTGTAAGCAGAGGGCAGGGTGCCAGTTGTGAAATTCCAGCCTCCTCACTGACGGAGCTGTGGCAGGGTTCCTATGGCAAGTCGTGGGCAGGGCAGCAACAGCAGCGGGGCTAGCCGCTCAGGCCCAGAGGCTGGAGGAGTTGCTGTTCTCCTGCCCCTCTGTGCTTTCCCTTTCAGGCCCTGGAGGACTAAGTGTGGCTGTCAGGTTTGCTCTGGGGGCAGCTGGACCCTTCTGGAGGCTGGCCTGGTGCGTATGTTCCCAGCAGTGTAGGGGGGAGATGTGATGTACCCTCCTCAGGAGGCTGTGATTCAAGGAGGAGCTGTAAGTTGGCATGCCTGGATGGTCTTAGGCAGGGGACAGCTGACTTTGCAGCCTTTCCCCATACGGAATGTGAGGGTGACTGGGGCAAGGAGCAGCAGGCTTCCCTGGGAGCTCTGGCAAGAGTTGTGGATTGCAAAGTGCAAACTGAATCTGAAAGCTCTCCAGAGCTCTGGGGGGAGAGGGGACTTTCCTTGGTCTGCTGCTCAAGTAAGCAGCGTTGTCTGGCCTTACTCTGCATTGTCCAGGTTGTGTTTTAAGCCGTGTAAACCTAATGCTTCCTAGGGCTTTCCGGGGCTTGCTCCTCGGAGCTGATTGGGGTGTGTTGGAAGAGGCATCCCAGAACAGTGTGATTGGCATGCGAAATGCAGCAGTGTGGCTACACTTCTGTCTGCTGATAAAAAGCAAAATGTGCTGTAAGAGGCTCCTGCCTCATCTGTAGCATGTAGCACGTGTCTTTCTAGGCCATAATCTAAAAAACAAATGTTAGGAAGCCTCTGCACCATTACGTGTGAATGGAGTTTATCTCTGCCCTTGCCTGCCCCAGCAAGAGTGCAAGAAATTCTGAATCACACAGCTACCTGGGATTACTCTGAGGGAGCTTCAGTGCAGGAGACCTTTTCAAAATACCCTGTAACATCAGTGGACGTAACAAAGGTTGTGTTGATTGTGTGTTTGTGTTTGCCAAGAGCTGATTGGCAAGCCCTGATGCTGATGATCCACAGCAAGTCTGGTAACAAGGTTCAGGTGTTTCTCACTATGTAAAAATGGCACAGCGAGGATGTTTTAGTGTTTGTTGATATAAAAGGGAAAACTGTAGTTCTCCTGGTAGCAGTTGATGCTTATCAAAATACTGTGTTCATTTGACTTTTTTTTTAATTAAAATATAAAACCAAAGAGAACAAGCCTTCTTTTCCCCTCCCTCTGTGGACAGTTTGGGCAACATGGGAGGCAGCTGTGCCGGAAGGAAATGGGAAGTGAGAGGACAAGGTAGGATGACAGAGTATATTTGTATATTTGGCCACGATGTGAGTGAAAGAGAACCCTTTGGTCTCTCGGGCTAAGGATGCAAAGGAGTTGTGCTGCAGAGCAAGGAGGCTGCAGTACTACTCTCCCTCTGGCTCTAGCCATATCTTTACTTGGGGTGTTTGAGCACAATACATTTAAAAAAGATGCTGACCACACAGAGAAACATCAGCTGTGGAAACAGTCACACTGGAAAGGTGTGCTTGGAAAAATGACAGGTGTACAGGCTTTAGTTTGGGGGAAGTGGAGGTAGGTAAGAGATGTCTAATGTTGGCAAGGGATCTTCATTCCCCTTGCTGAGAAGGGAGAGCAGTATTTTTGAAGAAGCAGTGAAAAGTAGAAGTAATGAAATTTGGAAGCAGAATCGGGAGAAACTGCATGCCTTTCAAGCCTGCCAAAACCATTTCTCCAGGAAGAGCAGAAAGCTCTATGGTCCAGGGTAGTTTATTTAACTGGTTGTTATGAAGTGTACTGCAGGAACCTATTTCTCATTGTTAAAGAAAAATTCTACTTAATTTTCTTGGTCTTTGCTGCCCCTACCCCAAGGCACCCAGCTGGGGCTCTTTTTTTTAGTGCTGTGCATAGCCAGAGTCCAGGGAATGGTCTTGGAAAACATCTGGTGCTTGAAGCAGAGCACAGTACTCAAGTCTGTCCCTTTTTGGGTAAACATTTTCATTTAGCCATGTACTTATGATGACTTCAGTAGAAGTGTTTCAAGATAAGTATGTGCTTGGGAGCTTTCCTGAGCAGGGGTCCTTTCTTTTGGGTGGAGATCATTGAAGAAATATCTTAACAAGCATTATCCTGTACAGTTGCCAAAGATTTGCATTAGGAGAAATACTAAGTGGTAATATCAACTGGGTTATTAATTAGTAATTTATCTCAGAAGGCCATAGTCTACTAATTGTTTCTTTCTTTTTTTTTTTTTCTTCTGTTCTCGTGATGTGTTTGGGAAGGTCGAGCAAGCTTCACGCTTACAAATAAAATGTCTCTGCCACTGATTTGGATGGTTTCTTTTCACGCAGTACATGCGGTGTGTTGTCCCCATTCAGAAATTAGGTATGGAGCAGTATGTTCACCCTGTGAACCAGCAAAGAACAGGGTTTTTGTCTCTAGTTACCCTGATTCTTTGGAGTCCACTGGCTCCTTTTTATTTGGGTGAGAGCCTTCCTTGCACTCTGTGATGCTGCACTTCACATCAATCCAGCCAGATGCCCCTTCCATAGAAAGTGGACAGTCTGGAATGTGATTTCTTGGTAGAAGCCTACGGCATGTTTTTGGTGCATCCTGGCAGTGTTGTGCTGTGTGCTGCTAACGGTGTCAAGCAGAGGGTTAGGGTTGTACAGAGTGACCAACAAGGTTCAAGACTTCCCACAAGGATGGAAGCATGAGGTCAGAGACAAGTGTCACCTCAGGTTTGGGGCGTTTGGACCCACCACAGTGTTTTCTTTTCACCTTAGAAGTTATCTGTGGAAGCACAGAGATTGAAAGGCTTTAGGAGGGAAAGGTGGTCTCAGGAAATACAGCCAGAATAAGGATTGAGGCAGAAGGGCTTAGTAGGGCAGCAGAGGTGGTGGGAAGCTCTTCTGAGCCTGTCTGTTTCAGAGCTAACCGCTACAGCTCCCATCAGGCTGTTCTCCACTGCTTTGCACTCTTTTTAGGGCAGTGCTTTCCATGGAAAGCAGCCTCCAGGTGTGCAAAGCTGCCTTACAGCAGCTCCAGGCTATGATGCTTAGCTGCCCCTGGGTGTTCTGCAGACTCAAGCCCATGGAATGCACTCCTGTCTGTTTCCTTTCAGCACCACAGCCCAGCAGAGTCTGTGACCACCTAGCTGGCATGCCTGAGGGGGCTGTCAGGTGTCTGGTCTTAGACCTTCTGTGTAATACTGGGCTAGAGAGCCATTCCTGCCTTCACCTCCAGCAGAGAGGTGAAGGCAGGAATGCCTTAGTCCAGCGTTTGGTGTGCTCCACATTGTTTTTTGAGGTGACCTCCAAGACATTTCCTTCATATCAAGTTAGGATTTTTGGTGGTCTTAGTAGATGTGAGCACTCTGGCTTGAGCTGGGGCTGCAGACAAGAGTAGCCCAGGTTAGTAAACTGCAGTTTTTAGTGAACTGTCATAGGCTTGATATCTGCTTGTATGGAGCTGTGTTCCACGGATAAACAGTGACTCAGAACAGCTTCATCCAGCTAAAGTACTGTTTCTTTGTTTGTGCTAACATTGAGATAGAGCCTGGATGACACGAGGCTCACATTGCCGCATCTTACCAAAAATTCAGTGCCCTCCTCCAAGCCCAAAGAGACGCTTTATCTCGCACGCCTTTATCAGTGGGTCTGGGAGCCAGGCTCCTTGCCTTGAAGTACCACTTCAGTGTTCCTTGGTCTCTGCTGATCTCAGTGCCCAGCGCCCAACAGGCGCTTTGTTCCCTGTGTTCCCGAGCCAGGCCCAGCTCCTCTTGCCAAGCCCAATGGGGTGGAGCAAAACCATTGAAAAGAAGAGCCCCATCAGCATCTCTCAAAGTGCTAGTGGCTGGCTGAGAGCTCAGCCTGGTGCATGCCAGTGACTCCTGCCTGCAGACCCCAGCCCCAGCAGTCAAAAGCAGGCAGAGCTGCCCTGAAAACTCAAGAACGGGTTGGTGTTCAACCCTCATTTTTCCCAGCAGGTAACAGTTATTGGGCACCTCTGATCTCCAGATCAGATCTCTCTGGCAGCATCAGAGCAAATATCATGTAGAAGAGGAATTGGGACATCTCTGGGCCCTGATGTGCTAAGTGAGGTCCAACAGATCTCTCTGGCTTTGGAGCAAGGACAGTCTCAATGCTCTGTTTAATGTCCATCTGCCTCTGCTGTGACCTTTGTTATTTATTCGGGGCCCAGCAGGAACTCATAATTGGTCTCTCATAACATCTGTCTCTCTTACTGGAGTTCAGTAGCTGTTGGGACAGAGTGCACGAGGGGAGCCACGTGCTGTGGGGCCTCAAGGTTTGTCCAATGGCACAGTTGTCCCAGTTTGGACATGTTTGTGGCCAAGGTTGCCCTGCTGCACTTGGTTGTACTGGCTGCCATACCAACCCTGTGTGTAGTGCCCTGGTAACACAGGTTGGGCTGTGCTGCTGTTGCTGGAATCCTGACTCTGTTGTGATTTCTCCAGCAGACACAGAAAGCAAATTCCTAGATGGTCTTCTATAGCTGTCCTGGCTTACTGACCACATCCAGACCTCTTGCTGTGAGAGCCCTGTGCTGATATCTGCTGTTGTTGAGGAGCAATTGAAGACTTTCCTCCTGCTGTTGCTGCCAAATCTCTTTAGAACTCAGCATGAAGTCGTAAAAGGAGCTCAATTTTGCTTGCCGCAGGGCTGTGATTACCTTGACCTTTGGTGTTCGGCTGTGCTGTGGGCTCTTTGTAAACCAACTCTGCAAGGCAAGCACTATCTTAGGAATGCTTCAAGGAAGGTGGGAAAAGGTGAGAACATCCCCAGCCTGGAAATTGTAAACACTTGAAGCTGCAGTCTGCTTAAGGACCTTGGAAAAGAATCAACCATTATCTGTTACAGGAAGGGTGCTGGTGCCAGGATTCGAAGTAGATGTTCCTGTTTTAGGAGCAGCACTGAGGCTGCCCCTGCGGCAGCTCATGAAGTATCCTGGCAGTGTGTCCCTCAGTGCCCACAAGGGAAGGGGGTTCCCTCTAGGTTTCCTGGTTTGCATTCTGGGTGTTTGCTGCTGGGTGACAGAGCCAGGCTGGGGGGCCCTTCCCTGCTAGTGCCAAGCTTCTTCACCAGCACGTGAGGAAGGGTTTTCTGTGTGCCTCTAAGCACCATCTTCAGGGATGCTGCTCTAAGCACATGGACCCATTTTGCCACTGTTCTTGAATTGATGTGTGGTTTCAATTTTCACATGTCCCTTGTGGACATGTTTCCCATGTAGAGCAATTTCTTAAGAAGGGTGTAGTGGGTTGACGCTGGCTGAATGCCAGGCACCCACCAAAGCCACTCTGTCATTCCCTTCCACAGCTGGACAGGGGAGAGAGAATATAACGAAGGGTTCTTGAGTTGAGGACTGGGAGAGAGCACTCATCAAGTACCATCACGGGCAAAACAGGCTCAAATCAGAGATACTACTTGATTTTCTTGCTTACAAAATCAGAGCAAGATAATAAGAAGTAAAATAAAACCTTAAAAACACTTTCTCTCCAGCTCTACCTCCTATGTCAGTAGTGCAGGGAGACAGGGAATGGGGGGTTAGGGTCAGTTCATCACCTGTTGTTTCTCCTGCTCCTTAGGGAGAGGAGTCATTCCCCAGCTCCACTGTTGGGTCCCTTCCACAGGAGACAGTTCTCCATGAACTTCTCCAGNCCTGCTCCTTAGGGTGAGGAGTCATTCCCCAGCTCCACTCTTGGGTCCCTTCCACAGGAGACAGTTCTCCATGAACTTCTCCAGTGTGAGATCTCCATCTCGTGAACAACCACTCTTTGCAAACTGCTGCATTGTCACTCCATCCCACAGGCAACAGCACCCCTCAAACTGCTGCAGCGTGAGCCACTCTTCCGTGGAGTGCAGTCCTTCAAGGACAGGCTGCTCCAGCATGGTTCTTCTCTCCATGGGTCTCCTGCAGGTTCTCAACCTCCTCTCAGGCATTCACCTGCTCCAGGGCGGGTCACCTCCATGGACTGGAAGGTGATCTCTGCATCTCCATGGTCATCTCTGGACTGCAGGGGCACACACAGTTGTTTCACCGTGGTCTTCACCGCAGGCTACAGAGGAATCGTAGCTGTGGTACCTCGAGCATCTCCCCTCCTCTTTCTCCACTGGCCTTGGTGTCTTCATACTTGTTTCTCTCACGTGTTCTCACCCTGCTCTTGTCTGGCTGTAATTACAACTGCACATTCACTTTTTTTCATTCTTTCTTCTTACATATGTTAGTGCAGAGGAGTTACCACCATTTCTAATTGGTCCGGCCTTGACCAACTTTGAAGCTGCCAGGGATTGGCTCTGCCAGAAATGGAGGAAGCTTCTGGCAGCTTCTCACGGAAGCTACTCCTGTAGCAGCCCTTCCCTGTCCCCCCCACCCCTCCTTCTACCAAAGCTTGGCCATGCAAACCCAATAGGAAGGGACATGAAGCTTTCCTGAAGTGCCATCCTGGAGAGGTAATACCTCAATCCTGTGCATGCTGAGTTTGGAGGTGTCAGCTTAGGGCAGGAGGTCCAGGCAAGAGAGAAGCTTACCCCCGGTTACTGCTGGCTACTCAAGCAGCTTTCATGCTGCTCTCAGGCCTGGTGCAATAGGGTGTTCTGCCAGCCTCTGATGAGGAAGCAGCTGTGAAGCCCTTAGAGGTGCCTTGGACTCCTCAGAGAGATGCTTCTTGCCACTATTTGGTGACTTGCATCACCAAGGAGATTCCTTGGTGGGAAGTGCTGGTCATACTTCATAGGCAAGTGATTGTAATTGCATCCAGTGAACAAAATTCTTCTCTCTTTGGGTACTGTGCTGCAGGGAGGTAAAGACTTCTACCATGCAGAAGAGAGGAGGAGGAAACAGTCATTGTGACCTTGAGAGACTAGATAAAAACCTGGTTTTATGAGAGACACACACGTGTTTCGCTCAAGAGGAAAAGCTTGGTGTAGATGAGCATCCCCAGTCTGTGATTGGAAGATACAAGGCCTGAGGAAAGATAAATATGTGGTACTCCCCTGTACGCAACAGGATTTAGATGAGAAGCTTTATGATGAAGTGTGGTTACTGATAAACAATGGAAAAGGGAATCAGAGCTGGAAGAGTGCAGAGTTCCTGTTAAAAACATGCCCTTGTCAAAAGGGACAAGATGTTATTTAGTCACTTGAGAAATGGGGGAGACGTGGAAAAATTCAGAGTAAGTATGAAATCACCAGGGAGATTGGTTTGTGTTTATGCCAAGCCAGATGTCATGCACCTGAACAGCTCTCCTTAACAGTGCTTGAAAACCAAAGTGGTATTTGTGCAATAAAGATCTGTATGAATAGTCACTCTCACTTAAAAAAATGAAGTATGGGAGAGCTAGCCTGGGGCAGGCCCACAGATAGGTTGTAAGGAAAGTGCAGGCCATATGCAGGGAGTATAAATGATGATAATAGACATGCAGGAGATAATCAAGAAGGCAGCCCATGAAGAACAGCCATTGTGCCACTGAAATCCATAAACGAGAACTGAAAACTACTGCTACTGTGAGCCAGTGAAGTCTCCATCCTTGTCTTCGCTGAAAGTCCACAGGGAATTGGTGAAGTTGTTACTGCTGGGGTGTTGAGTGACAGATGAGGAAGCCCTGTTATCTGGAACTTGCTCCCAGCCACATGACTTGGTTGCCCTATGGGCACTGCTCTGCAGAATACACTGTGGGAGATCCAGCACCTCCTCGGGCTTCCATCTCTAATGGTTTCTTCTACTTACTGGATTGCTATCCACGTATGCCTACAGGAAACAAGGGAAGCCAAACAGTAAACTGTATTCCTTTATAAAGTAAAGGATGGCAGACAAACTTAATATCTTTCTGAGATTTTATAGCTCAGGAACTTGAAGGGAAAGTGACAGGTATTGCATATTTGTAACTTAAGTGTTTGATTTGGTAACTAAGGACACACTCAAAATTTACTGTAAATCAGGGTGACTGTGATTATTCTGCCATGCAGAACAGAGAGCCGATTGATGTGGAGAACTGCTTGATAGATTGGGCTTTCTCCTGATGGCAACAGATGAGTCCCTTGCTATGGACTAGGACACATGGATAGGTCCCTACGTGACAGCATTGAGGGTGTCCATATGGCATTGAGACTCCAGAGTGTTTGTCAGTAATCAAGCAAGATGGGGCTGGGGACCTCTCCTGGCAGAAATGCCAGGTACCATGGCTGTGCTCTTCCTTGTAGCCAGGTGGAGGCAGTGGAGCTGCCTTGGCAGCAGAACTTCATCATGGTGTTGTGTAGGTGTCAGTGTCCCGCCAAACCTCTTTGGAGGGGAAGGGGCCATCGTCAGTCCTTCCCAGCACCTTCCAGAAGCACCTGGTCCAAAGGGATGTGAAAATTGAGGCAGGAAAACAGCAGTGTGGGACGTGCAGCATGGGAGCAAAGTGCAGAGCCAGAACATCCAAACTGCCCTCGGGCTAAGGACGCATTGGCCAGCTAGGATGTAAAGAGCGTGAACCACAGCATACTGGGTTTCAGGCTGTGGCACAGCCCTTCTTGGCGTGGTACGTTATGTTCAGGGCACTATATGACTCGAAAGCACTACCATCAGATTGGAGGGAGTTCCTGTAAAAAGAGGCATAAAGAAGACGTAGGTGTTTGGAGCTAAATCCATATCACTTGGCAAGGTAGAGAGTTTCCAGTGGGTGAAGGCAGCGCGAAGTGTTGTGCTGATGTTCAAAGGCGAGGCTTTTGTGATTATCCTTGGTGATTTTGAAAGAGACTTGAGTTGTGGACAGGTTCCTGACCTTCATGAAACTCAAACCTAGGTTTTTCATGGATTCACATCTCCCCACTGTTACAGCCTACTACCATCCGTGCCAGGCACCGTCCCAGCTCAGGCTTCCTTATGGGGTTTGCGGTGCTTACAGTTGTGCTGTGAGCTGTGGAAGCAGGACAGGGGTTCCTGAGCATTGGGATGTGCACAGTCAGCAGTGTGCAAGCCACCACAAAATGGTGCTCCAAGCCGTGTGGGGTTGGAGCTGGCTGTGACACCAGTACCTGCCAACACCAGGACTGGGAACTGATGGGTACTAAAGAAAGGTGTGATGCCCTTTAGTGGTAGATATTTGAGGCCTGGTGCAAAGCCAGTTGGGAGGACTTCGTACCCAGGGCAAGGGTGCACTTAGGTTTTGCTTTGAAGAAGCCAAGCCTGTCAGACCAAAGCTTTGTAGGCATGGTGTCTAGTTGGCTTGTTCATAGAGGTGAAGTGTGCAGGGAGCTTTATATTGACTGGAGGAGATGGAAAAGAGACAAAGAGACGTAGGGCTTTGGCAGGCCCTCCTCCTTTCTGCTGATATAGGGCCGATCCCTGCTGTATGCTTGTCGGTGCTTTGCCCAGGCTTGTTGGAAATGCACCGGTAGCACATTTGCTTCTTGATGCTTTTTCCCTTGGCCTGCAGATCACGTTCCTCCTCACTGCACCCAGCACGTCAGCACTTCTCCAGCCCACAGCTGCCTGAATGCTCTGTGCCAGGTCTGAGGCATGGTGCAGGACAGCTTTCCCACTGCTGTGTCTGTACCGAGAGTGGTATTTTCCCTGTTCAACTGTTGTACTCTGGGAAAGGCTTTGATCTAACTTGTAAGCCCCTTTCTCCCCATCAGTCCTGAGTCTATTCCCTAGTTGCTTACCAGAGTCAGACTGCTCTTCCTGTGGTCTGCTTTTGGCTGCAAGCAGTTTGCTCAGAGCTCTGTTGGACTTTGCCTGCAGGTCAAAGGGTGTTTGAGGATGTGAGAAGGCTCCCTCAGCCTTGGGTGTCAGCTGCTGCGTGAGGGTCCCCAGGTCCCCAGTGCGGGCAGGTCTGTGCTGCCCTGGCAGGCAGAGGCTCAGGGTGGCAAATCCTCTGGGGCCACAGTGTGGGATACCTGTGGTACTTGGGACCCCAGAGGAGCAGGTACAGGCCATGTCTGCGGCACCCTCCATGTCTGAGAACCAAAGCACACCTCACCTCCCTGAATGCCGTTCCCAAGAGATTTAACAAGGTTTGGGTTGCTTTATTTTTAGTCTGGAAATTTGGTATTCTAGCCCCAGACCTGCTGGTTTCCGGTTGCCAGTCTCTGCACCTCCAGCCTGCTGTGAGACTGTCACATTTCCATAAACAAATGTGTCTCTACTAGAGTACAATCTCGCTGTTCTAATTACAGATGGAGTTATTAACATTTACTGGTGAGAAAACAAATGAACGTAGCTTGTGCTGACGTCGTTCGGTCTGTGAGCTCAAGCATCCGCTTTATTGATTTATATTTTTCTGCAGGCGTTTCTCAGGTCACCTCCTCGTGTCTGGCTGACATCAGTGGTGTGGCTGGAAGAACACAGACACTTGCCTGTGTCAGTCCATCTGTCTGCCGGTTAGCTGGCTCTCCAGCTCCTGCGTCACTCCTGCCCGAATCCCAGCACAGTGCTTCCTCTTCTTTCCCCCGGTGCCAGGGGTTTGGCAGAGGACTTGAGTACTGAGTGTGAGGGGCAGAGGTCTCAGGGTGGGCTGGTGAGAATGGGAAACGCTCTGTTTGGGAAGAGCTGCAGTGGTGTTTCTGTCGTGTGCCCTGGCCTTACAGTGCTGCAGCAGAGTTCAGTG
The DNA here is from genome assembly GCA_013396955.1 of Regulus satrapa. Taxonomy (NCBI): domain Eukaryota; kingdom Metazoa; phylum Chordata; class Aves; order Passeriformes; family Regulidae; genus Regulus; species Regulus satrapa. Next base: position 152,509 of record VWZN01006812.1, read on the forward strand.
CGGGACAGGCAGCCGCCTCAGCAGGCACCTCCCGATCCCCTGCCTGCAAGAGCCCCTCAGACCTCTTCTGCTGTGTGTCACCCCCTGTCACACTGTGGGGTGACTCCTCCATAAGCATCCTGATGTACGCTTTGCAGCCAGAGTTGTAGCAGCGAAGGACCAAAGCATGNTTGCAGCCAGAGTTGTAGCAGTGAAGGACCAAAGCATGTCATCGTGCCCTTCCCAGCCGCCTTCTGCCTTCTTCTTCTTTCTCTTTGCAATGGATGGATGGGAGCGTGGAGGCTTGCTTGGCTGCTGTTTGGGCCCTCATTTGAGTGCTGGCCTGCAGGCCAGGGACAGAGATAAGGAGGAGGAAAAGTCCTGCCCTGTCCTGCTGCCCTACCAAGCTCTCCAGAACAGTTCTCAGGGCTCTGCTCTCAGCAGTTCTCGGGGCTGTGCTTGCACAGGGATGAAGAGGCAGAAGCTGGGGCTGCAGTACCAGGTGAGATGTGCTTGAGGGACTTCAGGTAGGAAGCTGTGTGCCTTTGTTCCTGCCACATGTTGGTGAAAACCTGGGACACTGTGGACATACTGGTCCTGCTGGGGATGTGGAGGCTATGCTGCGGGGCAGGGAACAGGCTTCTCTGTGGCTGGGAGAAGCTTCCACTCTTCCTCCTTCCTACTGTTAATGGAGAAGGGGATGGAGTCCAGTACTGCCGAATAAGAGTGGAAAATGCCCTTTGGCAAGTCTGTCTTTGCTGTTTTGAGGAAGTCAGCATTAATTATGCAGAATGCAGGAGGGGATGTCTCTGCCGCTTGCATGGAACCTGGTTTGATGTCCTGCTTTTACTGTGTCTTTGTCCCCACTATATTCTCTGGTGACAAGCCATGCTTGTGGTCAGGAAAGGGCTTGGATACCTTTAGCTGGTTCCCACCACTCCAGTCTCACAGCAGCTTCCCACCAAATCCTTGCACCTTGTCTGTCGATGCTCAGGAGCTCATGCTGATAGCATCTCAGCCCAGGCTGAGCCAAGCTTGCCCTGACCTGCAGCCTTTAAGGGGAAGGAGGGAGCAGGAAAGGCACCTTTAGCCATGCTCTGGTGCAGCACAGACCACTTTGGTCAAAGATGCTCCTTTACCTATAGTGGCAGCATAATGTGTAAGGAAACATGCAGGGTCCTTCCCTAGAGGGAGACACTGGGATCCAAACAGAAAGCTTTGCAAAACCATCTCTGCCTTCAGTGTTTGAGTTGGGGGGAGCAGCAGTTGCTAGAGGAATCCCCTTCTCCCTCCCACACTGCTGGCAGGGATTCCCTTTCATAATTGGGAACTGTGCCTCTGTACCATTAGACTGTGCGTACTGCAAGCACCACCTTTCCCCCCTGCCTGTGCTTTGAGTGAACACTGCACCCAACACCAGCTGCCTCCAGGGCCAGCCCTGCGCCTTGCAGCACAGGACACACTGGAGCGTGCCCTGCCTGGCTGAGGGTCCCCTGGAGGGAGCGTTTGAGAGCAAGGTGCAAACCAAACACAAGGAAAGAGGTATTGCCAGGCCCATGGGTGGCACTGTGCCTAGGAAAACCAGCTCAGCTGAAAGGCTCCTGGGAAAGGCCTTTGGTGAAGGCAGTGCCTGGGTAGATGCTGTTGGTGAAAGATTGCAGAGTTGGTTGCCAAAGCGTTTTTCATAGTTACCCCATTGGTGGTGTAACCCCAGAAGAACCCTGGTGGGTGGGTCTGACCTAAAGTGATACAATGGCAGGCCACCTCTAGCCTGCTGCCAGATGTTACTGCAACTGGGAGAACTAGAAGGGCATGAGTGCTCTGAACATTCCCGTGAGCTTTTCCCAGCTTCCCACACACCTGAAGCACCTCTGTCTCCATGGGGAGCCCCTTGTGTTTACCTGGGTGAGAGGTTGCATAACTAAGGATGCTGTGGAGTGCTTCTGTGCCTCCTGACTCAGCTCATGAAAAGGCAGTGTATGCCTTGGGCACATGCCACATCTTTTCCATTGCTGGGTGCTCTGGCTGGGTTACTGAAGAGGCTAGGAAAGTTTATATCCAGTCCATCCTCTAGGCTTCAGGGGAAAAGTATATCTCTGGGATCTGTCTCTCTGAAATGGGTCTTAAATTACCCATAGGCTTACAGAATTTGTCTTCAGCACGTAATAATTTGTATAAATAATGTTTAGATGATAAGGTTGTGGGCAATGTGAGCATATGAACCTCATTTCTTTTAAGAAAGACAACTGGAAAAATGGAGCTATAAAATGTGCAAGAATGAGGTAGATAGTTTGGTCTGCAGAGGAAAATCATAGTTCTCTAATCTCTTACAAGTCTTTCCGTACTGTGAGAAAATAACAGCATCTGGCAAACTTGTGTAACTTGCTTGGATGTTCAGAAAACCTCTGAAATTTCTCACAGCAAAGTGTTAAAAAAACTGTCTACTGGAAGAGATGTAGAGTTCTGGCTCAAAGGTTGGCTAAGGTTCCACAAACAAAGTCAAGGAGCAAAGTAGCAATTTTAATGTGACCAGAGCAGAGGGATGAGGTCCTTTGCTATTAATGACCCAGAAAAGGTAATGTGCAGCAAGGTACCTAAAATCTGCCGATACCCTGGAGTCATACAGATTTGTCAAGAGGAAGCGACTCCAAAGGGACACCATCTTGTAGTGAAGTGGTGTAAGAAGATGAGAAGCGTGCAGCCAGGTGTATTGGAAGAAGTGATTTGCTCTGGGGCATGGCTGGTTTCTAGTTTACCGTGGCTACTCAGGGCAGTGGGATTGCAGGCTGATGACAGAGATGCTTTTCCTCAATATGCAAAGATGGCATCACAGAAGTAAATCGTGCTCAGCCATGTGAGGAGAGTCTAAGGAGAGATGTTGAGAGCATCAGGGTACTGCTTTGGCAATCAAGGTCATTTCCCTACCCAGGATGATGTATGTGGTTCTGGTCACCTTTCCATAGGGTCAGAAGAGAGAATGTGTTAGGGATGTGAGGGTGTTAAGAGCTAGAAGGCATCTTGTATGCTGGGAAGGAGAGAGAGCACTTAGTAGTGAACTTAGTAGGTCTATGAAAAGCAAATGCTTTTCTTCTTTCCTTTTTTTCACTATACAAGGAGAGCTCAAGGCTGTGGTGTTGCAGTAGGATTGTAGTCTTTACTCAAAATCTGGAACCCGTTGCTAAAAGTTTACAAGGTTCCCAAAAAAGAGGATTGAGAGATATTTCTTTTTTTGATTCAGTTCATCTAGATTGCACTTACATAGGGGTGTAACCATTCATGCTCCACAGTGTGTGATGTTCCTTTGAGTCTCGTCCCATCATTTTTTCCCATCACTCCCCTAGAGCTTCCGAGTCTCTCCTTAATTCAGCCAGGGTGAGTTATCCTGTCTTCCCTATTTATCTCCTGCTTTTTTTTTCCCCTTGTTCTGCTCTAGGCAGCCCTGTTCCACCTCTGTACCTGTGAATTATGTCTTAAGAGGCTGCTTTGTGGCTTTTCCGATTGGCTGACCCCCTCTCAATGCCTGTACCCAGCTGGGCTTTTGCTTCTCGGGCTGCCTTTTGTCGTCAATGCTTCAGCTGGTTTGTGGCTGTGCAGCCGTTGGAGCTGAGCTGGGAGGGATCACTTTGAAGCGGAGCTCTCTAGGTCGCCGCAGCGAATCGTTTTGTGGTCATTATCCAGCTAGCATTGTGCTGCGATGCTGATGAATCTCTGCAGCCAGGCAGGAGATGGCCAGGGTTGTACCTGTGAGCTGGACCTAAGAGCCCTGCATCCCCTCTGCTAACAGCACCAAACAATGCAGAGCTTGAAGGGCAGTGCTGGTGGCAGCCTTCTCATCCTTTGGCTCTTTTGCCCAGCCCTGAGGGATGGCATTTCAGGGGAAAAAAGAAAACACAGACGTTGCCCAGAAGTGATACGTGCTATCCAGCCTTTCTGTGTAGTTCATGGTAGTAGTGAAGGATTTGGGGTGGTTTGTGGATGCTGGATTAAGAGGAATGGTTTAGGGATTAAAAGCCCATATAGATCTTCTGTTACCACTGTTCCTTCTGCAGCTGATGGGATTTTCTCAGCCCTGTTCCAGAAAGTGGTTGCGTTTCTGCTGTCAGCATGTCCTTCTCTGGGTTATTCAGTTCCCATTTATCCATTGCTACCATAATCATCTCTGTGTTTATTGCAGAGCTGCTCTGCACAGGAGGAGAGCCTCCCCATATCTGAGCAGTGATGCTGACCTGCCTGCCACTGTGGGTCTTGTAACAGTTTGAGGAGGGCACTGAAATAAATATTTGGCAGCTAAATCGTAGAGCCTAAGCCTCCTTTCTACCCTGTGTGCTTGCATCTAAATGGCCTCCAAGTCAGAGGAAGGAGAGAAAACAAGCAGGGGGTGTGACCAGCCCCTGATGGGTGCCCTGGGAGCTGAAGGCTGAGGCCCGCAGTGGAGACAGGGTGATGATTCAGCCTAATAAAGCTAATGGCTTTATGCAGCCAGGCAAAGGAAATTGTGGGATCATGATGCAGCAACTGTCCTATAGCAGTTTGTTTCTATCATCCAGACGTGACTTCATGCCCCACCCTTTCGCTTTTTCCTGCACCTAAATGCTTTCCCTGCTGAGGAGGGGGAGCTGATGCACTGTGTTCTCAGGAAGAGAAGCAGCCTGTGAGACAGCTGCAGCTAAATGGTGTGCGAGTGGACAAACAAGGAAGGGAGTTCTGGGACTTCGTACTGGGACAATAGCTGCTGAAGCATATGGGTTCTTCTGGCACCACCGAACTCAGCAGGCTTCTCAGATGACCTTGTCCCTGGACACTGGTCCCAGGAAAATCCTGTAGCAGAGAGAAGTCTGAGCTGGCAAGCAAGGGAGACCCCCAGCTCCAAAAGGACTATGTTGTCATCAAAGCGGTGCAGGTCTAACCAGCTCTTTCTTTCCTTTCCCCAGGGAAGACGATGAAGCTGTAGAGATGCTTCCCTACGTCATCGCCACCCTGGGCTCAGTAGGGGTCCCCTGCAAAACTCCCACATGCAACAACAACAACAGCACTACCAAGGACTACTGCTACAGTGCGCGCATCCGCAGCACTGTGCTGCAGGGGCTGCCCTTCGGTGGCGTGCCCACCGTCCTAGCCCTCGACTTTATGTGCTTTCTTGTAAGTCTACCTACTGTTGCTTTGACTCCTTCTCCCCTAATTAACCGGGAAATGAGGATGGTGATCAGATGATTAGGGTTGAGGGTCCCAAATGCCATTCCTGACTTTGCTGCTGGCTGTCATTCTGGCCCTGATCATGTCACCTTTGTGGAGAGAGCCCTACTGTGGGCTTAGCCACTATTGACTTAGCTCCAATACCACCAGACTGAGCCCCATGGAAGGGTGTTGGACCCATAAGGAGGGGGCTGATGTTGGGTCAGTCCAGCATTCCAAAACTCCCACTTATGGTGCTAAGTCCCTGCAACTTTATCCACCAAAAGGCTTTGCATGTTCCTCCTTAGAAGCTGTGGGACCACAAATGATGTAGCTATCCTTTTGATTGCTAGGAACCTCAGGGCCTTTTGATCCTGTGGGGCTACCTTAGCTGTTACGTGTTGCATCCTGGACCTCTGCCTCCCACAGCTATCCAGATAGTCTGATTTAACAGTCCTGGGGAACTTGTGCTCTCCTGTGGTCTCTTGTGCTCTTAACTGAGGACACTGTCCCCTCCTACCCGTCTCATTCCTGTGCTCTGCATGCAGAGGACAAGGACAGTGTTGGACAATGCCTTTTCTCACAGCTTCTCTTTTGGTCTCTTTCAGGCACTGTTGTTTGTCTTTTCAATTTTGCGTAAAGTTGCTTGGGACTATGGACGCCTGGCCCTGGTGACTGATGCTGACAGGTAAGCATGGAAGAGTGACAAGGGAACGAGATCTGAGTAGTGCCCTTCTTTGCTGTGAGGCAGAAGGGATAAAACCTATTTGAAATTCCCATGCTCCTTTTATGTGCCTGAGTAGCTGGAGAGGAGAGGCAAATGTGCTGGTTGCATCCCCTGAGCTCCAGGAATAGGAAGAAATCCCCGCTTACTGGCTTTTTTTGTTACAGCATCCTTCTCCCAACACAAGGAATGATCCCCCTCGCTCCATATCGCTTACGGTCCCTTCTGTGACAGAGATGTGCAGGGGCTCTTACAGAGGAACAGCAGATGGAGGGAGGAGAGGAGCAAGAGGTCACAGGAAGGGTGAGGGCTGCCACAGTAAAGGCTTTGTTAAGCCTCTGAAGGTGTCTTTGTGACTCTGCTGGATGCAGTTCTTGTAAGAGCACTTGACAGTAGTATGCTGCTTTTCCAGGTGTGGTATTGCTGTGTTGATGTGAGCTTAGCTCACGTCCCAGGTGCTGAGGAATTGGTCTAGGTGTGGATCCTTCCTGCCCAATGCCTTTGTGAGCTACAGTGTCTGTCAGCAAAAAGCCAGGGCCCACTGGGGGTGGCAGCTCCACAGCAGAAGGGAGCATTCCCTGCACAACAATGGAAAGAGCTGGTTTTTTTCCAGCAGCAGACCAGGAATTCTTCTGGTTTAAATAAGTAGTCTTGGATAGGGTTAGATAAGCAGCTGTGTTCCTGTGGCTCCTCTGGCTGGGGCTATCAACTGTAGTAGAGATAGTGGCAGGGAAACAAGGAGAATGGAATGATCATAGGAGACCTCCATGGGGAGATGGCAGCCAGGTTAGGCAGTCTGGGTCCAGGTGCTGGCAGGAAGCCATGGGGGCTGCACAGCTCTGGCCTCCAGTGGGGAGAGAGAGCTGGAATTTCTGTAAGACAATGCTTGAGCACCTTGGGTGCAAGGGAGTGCAAGCAGTGGCTGTAGGCAGAAGGGTGCCAGCTGTTTGGAGAGGGAGAGCTGGTAAGCACAGGGAGAGGGGACGGGGTGGCTGTGGATCAAGCTGTGGATCAATGGGATTGAGGTCGCAGGGAGGAGCCTGTGCTGCTTGCCTCACCCATGGGGTAGGGTGAGATTTTCAGGAGGGGGGTGAATGTGTGTTTGTTACTTGAGTGGGGAGGAGATAAGTGGAAGGGGAGCTCAGATGGCAGCCAGGCAGTCCCTACAGTCTCTCCTACCTGACCCTGTCACTCAGGAGTTTCCTGCAATGTCCATGGTATGGAGCCAAGTCACCTTCCCAGTGAAGCCAGCTTCCCTTCAGCCGGCAGCAAAGCGTTCTGCCCCTGGACCAGTGGGTATTCCAGATTGCTGTGACTCGAGGCATTGCTGGGCTCTGGAAAGGATGTCTTCTCCAGCCTGACCACTGGCAGGTTTCTCTTCTTCAGGATGATGGGGAGCCATGATGAGTGCACAGTTCCCTGCAAAAGAGGAGAACTCAGCACCTGCTCCCGTGGTTGTAACCTCTCCCTTTCTGTTTCTGTGCCCCCAGGCGCCGACGCTGGGAGACGGAAAGAGAGGAGCGGGAATAGTATGTTGTTTTTTCAGGGTCTCATTTCTTCTCTCTTTCTTGCTCACAACTTCTCACTCCTTTTTTTCTTGCAGCTGTCTTGCTTCTGAACTAATCTAAATGGCTGGGAGTCTGGGCATGAATTTGTGTCTCTTGGTGGATTTGTGCTCTTCTTTCTCTCCCCTTTGTGTCATCCACTACCACAGCTGAATTCACCCTGGTTTTCCCCTAGTAGCCCTTAAATGCTCCTTGAGAGCAGCAGTGCCAGGGAGCTCTCAGTCCTGACCAAGGCAGAGGGTGCTGTATCACATGTCCTGCTCTATCTGCTTGTGTCCAGCTATCGTGCCTTATGATGGAAATAAACAAACCTGATTGTCTGAGCCCACAGTACACTCGGGTCACCCAGGTGCGGGGGAGGCTACTTTGCCTGGTCATTCTGGTGCCAGGTTGCCACAAGGGCTGTTCCCTTGCCATCCGCTAGGGCAGGCAGATGCACAAAGAAGATCTGGCAAGAGTACTGTCTTTCCTTTTCACCCATTGAGGCTGCTGGGACCAGGGCAACCTTTGGTCCTTATCCCTCGCCACCTAAACCCACACCTAGCAAGGCAGCACCCTTGATTTTGTCTCTTCCCCTGTGGAAGAAACCTTTTGCCTTAGGGCTGCTGAAGGCATCCTTCATCACCTTGGTGGTGCCCATTAAGCCCTGCCATGAACTGTCCTCCCTGTTCTTACCTCTTTCTTACTACTTTTATGCCTGAGAAAAGACCATCGCCTGTGTCTTGCTCTCTGGTTGAGTGGTATATGCTGCAGAGGGGACAATCATCTGGCAGTGCACAGCCTGCCACGGTCACTCCAGCTACACTGACTTGTGTCTGAGGCCAGGGCAGCAAGCTGCAGCCTCCTTTTCCCACTTGCAAAGCAGGGGCCTGCTGCTGTTAAAGGGGATACAAGAATGTGCCTGTTTTTGCAGCTGATCCTTGCCCTCAGGAGCAGAGCAGTCGAAGTTGTTATATCTGGTGGTCGCTGTGGTACATGGCACAGAGGGGACCTCTCCCTCATGCTTGACTGCTTCACTAGTGGTTGGCCCTGCTTCTGGTGTGTCTGGCAACTTTTCACTGCTAATATCTTGGAGGGGGAGCAAGGCAGAGGTAGTAGAGCCATCATGCTCTGAGGATTTTTTTAGAGGGAGCCACTTCATTTATCCTCACAAGTGTTTGTCTCTCTCCAGGAGGACGCTTCTTCCTGCTCCTGGTTTCCATTTGAGCTTGCTGGAGCCATCTGTTCCACACACACCACACACCACCCCTAAAGCTACTGCATGAGCTGTGGGACAGTGTTAGCAGCTAGAAGCCTCCACAAACCTGCAGAACTCAGTGAGGGAGTCTCATTCTGTCTGTGCTCCTTCAATGGAGCTAATGGAACGTTCCTATCCCAGCTGTTTTCTGCCAGGGAGTGCAGTGACAGGTGGTGGGTTAGGACCATGTGTATGTCATCTGGTGCTCCCAGCCTCTGAATATATATATATATATATATATATATATATTGTTCTTTGTGGGAGAGGGCATCCTCCTGTGATGTGCCCTTGTCCTGTGACTTGTCAGAACTTGCAATAGCTATCAACAGTCTCAATTCAGGCAATTCAGTCTGCTTTGGAAGGTCATAGCAAACCACTCACACTTCTGCATATAAAGGAAGTGATCACAGAGTCCTCTGGGGCTTGCCACCTCTGCAGCCATCTCTAGCTTCACACCCCAGCAAGCCCTTTCCACAGCATGCCTGGCCTGCCCTCTTGGAGACTGTCATTCCTTCAGCCTGAGGCTAGCTGTGCCTCAGAGCCTGTCCTTCTCCTTCCCTGGCAGGGCCTGCACCAAACCTGCATCATGCAGGGTCCCACCTTAATCTTGTGATTTGAGACACTCTTGCTTTCACCCACTTACACTCCTTTCACCTTTTACACAGTCTTTGCTTTAAAAAGTCTCCATCCACGTGCAGGTGCTGTTGGAGCTCCCTATTCAGCTTTCCATCTTCGGCAAGGTTTTGCATTCTCTGTCTTCTAAACACTTCAGGTCATCCTGATTATTGCCACTGCATCTCCCTGCACGGACCTGAGTTATCCTAGTTATCCAAAACCTCACGGTATCATCATGCTGGGCTTTCTTCAGGGCAGAAATTTCTCTTCAGCAGAAATTCACCCTCGCTCCCTGTGCTCAGCTGCAAGGCCTCTGTGGTTATAAAGAGCTGAAGGTCTGAGAGCTGAGTCGAAGCTGTCTCTGTCCCTCCAGCAGAGCAGAATGTTGGGCTAGCAGTGGTAAGGCTGCACACCACTCTAATCGGCACTGCTGTACTCCCCTGACCTTCAGCTAATCTCCTTTACCCTGTCTCTATTACTTCCAGCTAGGAACTGGGCACTCAGCAGGTGCTACTCTGCTCTGAGAGAGGCCACATGTCTCATCCACTTTGCTTCAGAATGTACTTGAGGATGTGTGCTTGTTCCCCTTCCCATAGTGTCATCTGTCTTCTCTCTAGCACTTGTCTCTCAGCAGCTGTTTCTCTGTATTCTTGCCCATCTACCCTCCTTGAGCCTGTACTGACTAAAGGGAGATTATATTTTCTTTTGTTTTTATTCTTTCCCTTTGTTTCTAGCCTTCAGATCAGTCATCTCTCTTCTTGCACCTCCGAGATCCCAGCCTACCATTGTTACCTTGCAAGTGCTATTTAATTTAGATCTCTGGACCATTTTCTTGCCTCCTTTTCCAGCTGCCCTCTGCCTCTATTTGTAGTGGGCACTGTTGTCAGCCTTGGATGCTCCTGCTGCAGATTCTTCATCTAGGTCCCTGCCTCGGGCTGGAGTAAAGCGGTTTCATGATATTCATCCCTTTTGCTTTCCTGTCCTTTAGCATGGAGACATTCAGTTCTCGCTGTCTGCCCTGCTCCTGTTCAAGGGATTTCCAGGCTGGAGGGTCAGCTGAGGCTGGGGAAGCAGGTTGCACCGAGCCTGGCTCCAGGCAGCTGCATTCTTCCTCCTGCACTGAAGCACTGAGGGTGGGGAGAACTGGTGCAACAGGATGCAGCCCACCAGACTGCTTCCTTCCTCTTCCTGAAGATGAGTTAGGTCCTCCAGGAGAGGAGCTGTTCCCAGTGCCTCTCCAGCTATGCCAAAGTCAGAGAGACTGTGGCAGCCTCCAGTTCTCGCTTCCTTTCTGCTGTCTAAACCCTGTGCTAAACAGACCTCACCTCTCCTCTGTGGCAGCCTCTGCCAGCCTCCCCTTGTGGGGACTGCCACATAGTATTGGGTGCCTTTCAGAAGGTGCCAAACAAGTAGCATCCATGGGCAAAGGCCACGGGCTTTGCCAGGCTCAGCATGCCATCTGAGGAGGGTTCTCTCTTCACCGCTACCTCTGATCTTACCTCTCTCCATCTCACCGGGTGCGAACTGACCTGAATTAACCTCTTGTCTCCTGGGTGCTCTTGGTTCCTGCTGCATCTTCGAAGGCTGCGTCTTCGCATCTTCTAACTTTCTCCCTCACCTCCCACTTGTCATTTTAGCGTAGCCTCCGCCCTGCACTCTGACAACCATGACCGCTACGAGCGCCTCACCTCCGTCTCCAGCTCTGTGGACTTCGACCAGAGGGACAACGTGAGTAGCCACAAGAGTCAGACACTTTGTCTTTGCGGGGCCAGGAACCCATAGCTTGGCTGAACCAAGGGCTCTTCAGAAGAAACACTTGTTGTGCCTGTTCCTGGGCCCTAAGTCCCCCATCTTGTAGTGTGTGAGTGTGGTGTAGAGCTCAAGGAACTATGCAGCTCTTAGACATGTGCTTAAATGAAGAGGCTCTACATCACTGTGGCTTTACAGACATCTGTCCAGCCTATAATCTCAGCGTTACAAAACAGTACTTACTTGCCAGCTCTTCCTCACACTGCGGTCTACCTCTGCTGGCTTTTTCCTCGCTGAAGGGGAGGATAATGGGTGTGATGGATGGGGGGTGAAGCTCCCCCAGGTGTCCTTTGAGGAGCACTGCCTTGGCCCAGCCTACCTTCCCAGTCCTTACAGAGCTTCTCTTGTCCAGCATGATGGCTGAAGTACCTGTATGCTGACTTTTCTGGGTCTGCCATGGCTTTGGAGAGCTTCCATATTAGCCAGGAGCCCATGGGTTGCCTGGAAAGTTGAGCTGCCAGTTGGTAGGGGACAGCCACACAGCAGAATCCAACCTGTGTTGTGCTTCATGGAGTGGCACTGTCACCTCCTTCACCTTGGCCCATCTGTGGCTCTGCACATCTGGGTGCTTGTGGTCTGCCACCCCCAAACCAAGTATGTGGAGGTGCAAGGGCACCAGCCTGATCCCTGGAACCTTTGAAAGAGGGAGCTGGGATAAAGGAACACAGAGTGTTGTGAAACTCTCCTGTTTTCTTTTCACACAGGGTTTCTGCTCCTGGCTGACAGCCATCTTCAGGATAAAGTAAGTGCCCCAGGAGCTGTATGGGGGACTCACATGGGGAAGGAGGGGCAGTGCAGGATTGTTGGGACACCCAGTGCAGTACAGCTTCAGGAAGTCACTGCCCTTGCTGCAGCCCCCTCTCTGAAGAGCACATCATCTGGAGAGGACGAAGACAGGACTACGTGAAAGCCAAAATAAGGTCACAAAGTCAGTCTGTGACAGAGGAGAGAGCCCAGGCCCATGGCTGCCCTACCTCAGTCCCATCTCAGAAACACCATCCACTGCTCTGCGAAGATACTCATCTCCCTGGCACTCTTGCTAGGGGCACTGCTGTCTCAGGGATGGCTGTGAGGAAGGCACTGGAGGATGCAGGGAGATGCCCTCAGCTTGATGATGCATAGGAGTAGTCTCCCAAGCACTTCTATTCAGAATGCTCTGGGATAACATCAGCTTCTTAGCAGGGAAGGCAAGGCCCACCTGAAGGGTATGAGGTGTGTCACTTGTGTCTCCTGGGGGACAGAGAGCAGGGTAATCACTGCACAAGCAGGTTTCTGTCCAGGCTGCTTCAGGGCTGAGCGCGGGGCTCCCAAACCCAGAGTCTGGCTACAGCTCTGTAGGGCAGAACAAGGGGTGCTTTGTGTGCTCAGATCAGGAGCACAGCTGCGACTCTGTACTTTTCCCCAGTACTTGAGGAAATGTAGAAAATTGCCTGACAGCTTTTCTCTCCCTGGCAGGGATGATGAGATCCGGGACAAATGCGGGGTTGATGCAGTGCACTACCTGTCCTTCCAGAGGCACATCATTGGGCTGCTGGTGGTCGTGGGTGTGCTTTCCGTCGGCATCGTGTTACCTGTAAACTTCTCAGGGGACCTGCTAGGTGAGAACAAGGAGCCTTTGGCTGGGCTGGGACATCTCCTTTCAACACCATGTTCCAGACCACTGGGTAGCAGTGGAGGGCAGGACAGGACTCACACAGACAAATCCTAACTGCTGTCTCACTTTGACTGTAGTGCATCCACAGGGTCATCCTGAGTAACTTGGGTTTTTAGGTATTCTGGAGGTGATATTTTTGCTGTAGCTCACTCTAGTGATGCGGTGTCCCACTCAGTATAACTGAACATGTTTGTGTCTGCCTCTTTCTAGAAAACAATGCCTACAGCTTTGGGAGGACAACTATTGCTAACCTGAAGTCTGGGTATGTGTGGACAGGGGTGGGATGGGTAACTGGGTGTTCAAGGAGTGTTTTCTAAATGTTCACTTGCTGCAGAGCCTCATCTCCTTTAAGGTTGTATTTCTGCCCTTGCTGTGAGGCTACTGTCCCTGCTCCAATTTCCAGGCTGAGCTCCTGGAATCTTGGTTGTAGGGCATCTGTGTGCTATGCTGGATACACTCATGGCCTCAGGGCCTTCAGGGCCTGACCAGCCATACACAGACTTGTAGTGGCAACCTTGCATTGACCTTTGTGGTCTCCCTTGTGACAGGAATAACCTGCTGTGGCTGCACACCACCTTTGCTTTCCTGTACCTGCTGCTGACAGTGTACAGCATGCGCCGGCACACTTCCAAGATGCGCTACAAAGAGGATGACTTGGTGAGCAGGATCTGGCCACTCTAGGCACATTTTCCCATGCCCTGTGGTCAAGTCAGGTAGCCTTGGAGAGAATGCTGAGCACCTCAATTTCCACAGCAATTTAGCGCTGTCATGTTTTGGCTGTTTTTATTCTGCCTGGCCAAAGGCAGATCACCTCCAGAGCAGCAGCCGTTACTGCCTGTGGGGAAACAGGAGAGGCCTGCAATGGGTAAACATGTGCAAGGATCCCTTTCTTGAGGGTTTTCCTTCCAGCTGCTTTTGCCTCCTTAATTTCTGAAGGGTTAGCTGTGTTTCTGTTCAGGCACCTGCAGTATAAGTCCCTAGCCTGTCAATCTGCAGCACATCGTGGTGCAGGATTGCAACTAATGGAAGCACAGGAGAAGGGGGAGCCCTGGTAGCTAGAATTGATGGGGCTGCTCTCTTTCATCACTGACACAGGTCTTGGGAGGAGGTCTTTCTGCAATCTGGTCTTTTACACCATCCACACCTACCTGTTCTCTCCTTTCTCTCTTCTTTCCTTTCTTAGGTTAAGCGAACTCTATCTATTAATGGGATCTCAAAATATGCTGAGCCAGAGAAGATCAAGAAGCATTTTGAGTAAGTCTCACTGCATCCCTAAAGACTGTTCTGTAACAGATGTTTTTATTAGGGTAGTAATAGTACTATTAGGGTAGTACTATCTGTAAGGGCAATAATACATTGAGAGAAGAGAGCTAGGGAAAATCGGTGAATATCTTTATTTTGGGCCTCTTACTGTTATTTTTCTGCTTTTTTATCTGAATTTGAAGTATCCTTTGTTTTGTGCCTTGGGATAGGCCTAGCTATCTCTTCCAGAGCCATTGGGGGTCAGTGTGGTAAGCAATGGACAGGGCATGTCTTGAGTTGTAGTTAAGTTCACAGATACAGGCGGGAGTTACTCCAGCAGTGACTGTGGGCTGTTGTGTTGCTGCCCTGATCACAGTACTTCTGGAAAGTATATCTGTTTAACAAGAAAATTAAATGTCTCCTCTGACAGAACCTCACTGTCAGGACCCTGTTTAGAAGCACCATGGGTAGAAAATAAATGCTTTGTACTCTGTGGGAACCCTTCTGCCTCTTTCTGACCACAAGTCTGTGAAGGCAGAGAGGGGAGTGTGGGGTCGGAGAGGCTCCTAACTCCTATAGGGCAAAATTCCAGAAAGGCTCCTTGTGCCAAAGCCTGAAGGGTATAGCATTTGCCCTGTATTTTGCATCCACTGTAAGGGACAGAGCCTGCAGGCTTCCTTGCAAACTCTTGGTATGCATCACTGTATTCAGCCCAGAACACTCTTCTCAGGGCCAGAGAGAAGTCCTGAACACTTGGAGTTTGCTTGAGGGGTACCTTTGGTGCCAGTTGTGATGAACTGGTGCTTCTCATCCACAGGGAGGCCTATGCCAATTGCACTGTCCTGGAGGCCCGTCCCTGCTATGATGTTGCCCGGCTGATGTTCCTCGATGCAGAGAGGTAATTTCTATTTTGGGAGAAAAGGCAGAGTGGGCTGATGTTGCTGATACGCCCTCAAGTCTAGTGCCACACAGCTTTTATGAGTCACCCTCTTTCTTTCCTTTCTTCCTTCTCTTCCGCTGTCCTGTTTCAGGAAGAAAGCTGAGCGTGGACGAATCTACTTCACCAACCTGCAGAGCAAGGACAATACCCCATCCATGATCAACCCCAAGCCCTGTGGCCACCTGTGCTGCTGTGCCATCAGGGGCTGTGAGGAGGTAGGGGAGAGCTGGAGGTGTTGGGCAGCAGTTGGATGTCCCATGGCTCATTTCCCCAGATCATCTCTCCTCTGACCTCTGTCTTCTTGCTTAGGTGGAGGCCATCGAGTATTACACCAAGCTGGAGGAGAAGCTCAAAGATGACTACAAGCGGGAGAAGGAGAAGGTTAATGAAAAGCCTCTGGGGATGGCCTTTGTCACCTTCCACAATGAGACCATCACAGCCATGTGAGTGCAGATGGTCCTGCCCTCCCCAAGAAGGTGATTTGTTCCAGCCTTTCTCTTAAATCAGAAGAATAGAGGCACTAAGGCATCCACTCGACTTGCACCTGCCAGCCTTTTTTGTCAGCTTGTCCCTCTTTCTCTTGTCCAGAATCCTCAAAGATTTCAACGCTTGTAAGTGCCAGGGCTGTGCATGCCGTGGGGAGCCCAGAGCTTCCTCCTGCAGCGAGTCCCTCCATGTCTCCAGCTGGACCGTCAGTTATGCTCCTGACCCACAGAACATCTACTGGTGAGCAGCTCTGTAGGGTTCAGTGGCCGTGGCAGTGGGAAAGGGGTGCACCCTCCCTTTCTCCCTCTCCATCTGCTTTGCCGGTAGCTGAGTGAGTTGTTCTTGCTTAAGCCCAGCCTGGCTGAGCTAGAGGTCTAATCTGACTTGGGAGGGGGAGAGCCTTGGGCTGGCACCCCAAGTGCTGTTCACCAGGCTGTGCATGCAAAGCCCCACACCTGGTTTTCTACCCTGTGCAGCCATCCTGATGTCCTCTTTCTCTCTCCCAGGGAACACCTCTCCATCCGAGGATTTATATGGTGGATCCGCTGCTTTGTGATTAATGTGGTCCTCTTCATCCTGCTCTTCTTTCTCACCACTCCTGCTATCATCATCACCACTATGGACAAGTTCAATGTCACCAAGCCCGTGGAGTACCTCAATGTAAGAACTTTGGAGACAGGGGCAGGGTGGGTAACACGGGAACCACCCCAAGGCACAACATTCCCTGCAAGGCTGGGGATAGGGAGAGAGATTGTCATTGTTCCCCTGGGTCCTGTCAGCCTGACCGTGAGGGAGGTGCTGAGTCTGGACAGGGTGCAGTGACCGTCACAGTGCTGGGGCCTTGGCATCAATAAAGGCAACCGTACCTCTGGCTGGCACAAGAGCCAGTGCACCATGTAATGTGTGATTTCTTCTCTGTCTTAAGGCAGAACCCAATCATCACCCAGTTCTTCCCCACCCTGCTGCTGTGGTGCTTCTCTGCTCTTCTGCCCACAATTGTATACTACTCTGCCTTCTTTGAAGCACACTGGACCAGGTAAGGACAGCCAGCATCTGTTCTTCTTTTCTCGGTGAGCTGATTGGCTGCTAGACACTTCTCACTGACACAAAGCTACAGGCTGGATCTTTCTGCTTGAACTTCTGTCGTCCACTCCAAGCATGGTGTTACATTGCAGCCCTTGGGCACCTGGGGACTGCTGTGGACAGCTGTTCTGGCAGTTTTCAGCTGGTGTTGTGCTGCATGGTTGTCTGAGCAGAGCTTGACAGGTCTACAAAGAGAAGAAAGCTGGGAGGAGTTGGGGTTGGCTCATTTGGTGAGAAATGCTAGTAACGAGGGAAGTCTTGGCTCAGGTGAGCAGGCAGGGGTGGTGTGCCTGTATCATGTGTAAGGTGTAGCAGTTCCAAGGGAAAATCCTTTTAGTTGCTCTGGCTTCTGGCCACAGGGAAGGCACATGAAGTGCAGAGCACTAGAAGTGTGCCCCCTGTGAGGCACGTTCCCCACAGGGCACACAATGTGAACTTTGTTTTATGGTCTATTTTGCAGAGACTTGGGGGGAGGGTGTCACCAGCTCTCAGGATTTCAGGTCAGGGAAGATGATTGCAGCATCTGTGAGACAAGGGGAAAAGAATGGAGATTCAATAACAGATTTCAAATGTGTTGGAGGGAAAGGGGATGTATTCATATACTAGGAACGGACAGTGTGGGATTTAGATTAGACATTGGGAAGTGCTTACTGGTGGAAAGCCATTGGGAGCACAGCTTGTGTGGCTGGCAGGGTGAAAGGTTAACAACCTCTCTGTCCTCAGGTCTGGAGAGAATAGGACAACCATGCACAAGTGTTACACCTTCCTCATCTTCATGGTCTTGCTGCTACCGTCACTGGGCTTGAGCAGGTAGGGGCTGTGGGAAGGGAAAGCAATTACAAAGATGTGGAGCACAGGGAGGGTTGAGGTGCATCCCTGATTGTTCTCTTCATTTTACAACATCCTTTCCAGTGGCCTGCACTGGTGGTCTGGCCACCATCCCCTTGGGTTGGTGTTGAATTTTAGTTGAGGGAGAGCAGGCCAGACCTGCCATACATTACTGGGTCTCTAGGACTTTATTGACTCAATCTGCAGACACATTGACATGTGCTATGATGCTACAAATAGTGCAGGAAAAGTTGGCATGGTAAATGAGTGTATGTGAGAAGTCTGCTCAATGTCTGCTTGTGAAAGAGGCATTCTCCACCTCTCTGCTCAGTGTGCAGTCCAAATTCTGCACAAAATTTGTGAATTCCCCCTTCTTTTAAGCCACAACGTGAATAGGTTGTGCTGCTTGGCTGGGTTGGGATAGTGTGGGTACAGAAGTGCTCATCTGTTTGGGTGTATGCCTCAAATCTTCCTGCAGAGTTTATAGAATTACTCTGTGGGAAACACATGGATCAACTGCCAGCCATTGGTGTGGGCTCTAGCACTGAACAGGGGCCAAGCACGGGAACAGTGTGAGGAAGAAAAAACTGGGGAGTGGGTGGGGGACAGGGAACTCTAACAGTGCTAGTTTATTTTTTACACTTCATGGGGTCAGGGATCTTTAAGATCCCTTCTAACCCAAGCCATTCTATATTATTGCCTACACTCCACCTGAATTCCGTATTTGAGATACAACCCCTCAGTGGTGATGTGAGGCAGCTCTGAGAATAAGACAAACCCTCTGGTAGTGGCAGAGGAATATTTCTTCATCCCACTGGGTGACTATGTGTTTGTGACACAGATTAAAAAAACCTTGTTGCGTGTAAACTTGCATCTTGGACAGGTGAATGCTCTCAGAAGGTTTGCATTTTGCCCACAAAACAGACCGCGCTTCCTTCCGAGGAGCTGATTCTCCTGCTGTTGCCTGTTGACCTCTGTACTCCACCATGACAAAGGATTGGATAGTTTTACATTAAAAAATCAAAACTGAGGAAAATGGGATTTGTTTCTTTTAAGGGATTTTTTTAAATCTCATAGTGGAAGGTACCTTGTACCTAACCAATTTCTTCTGTAGAGTCAGTCCTCTGTTCCTTACATGGGTCTTGTTCCCAAACAGAGGAGAAAGGAAAAATACTGAGAGAATTAGGGTAAAGGGATAAGAACTCGCATGAATGGGAAGCTTTGCATCCCTTTTTGAGTGTTGCATTGTTTTGTTCTGGTTTCTTTTTTTCCAATGTCCAGTTTACATAATTGCTGGTGACATGCTCCAAAGGGAACAAAACAGTCTATGGTCAGAGCTTTGGATCCTTCTAGAGCAGCTTCTACATATTTGCCACGTGTGTTTCTGTCTTTTGCTGCTTCTGATGGTTCATCTTTTCTTCTTGCCTCCTTCCCTCACAGCTTGGATGTATTTTTCCGCTGGTTGTTTGACAAAAAATTCCTTGCCGAAGCTGCCGTGCGATTTGAGTAAGTGGAGTTGAGCAGAAAGACTTTGTTTACAATGGGAGGTGGTTCTTGTTGGCATCCCAAGGTTATGGGGGCTCCCAGCTGCTGCCCTGCAAGGAAGGAGCCCCCTCTGCAGCCTGCTCCTTGCTGCATCTCCCCAGGTGTGTGTTCCTGCCAGACAATGGGGCTTTCTTTGTCAACTACGTCATCGCCTCTGCCTTCATCGGGAATGCCATGGACCTGCTGCGCATCCCTGGTTTGCTCATGTACATGATACGCCTCTGCCTGGCCCGCTCGGCGGCCGAGCGGAGGAACGTCAAACGAGTATGTAGCGGGGCTGAGGGATGGGTTGTGGCCTGCACCCAGGGAGGGGAGTGCTGCAATGGGACCCCGATGGGGCTCACCCGGTGCTGTGTGTAGAGCTGGCTGTGTTGCACACGCCCGCTCAGCTCTCGGGGTCCTGCTGCTGATGGGTCTCCATTCCCTCCTGCAGCACCAGGCCTACGAGTTCCAGTTTGGGGCTGCTTACGCCTGGATGATGTGCGTCTTCACTGTAGTCATGACGTACAGCATCACCTGCCCCATCATTGTCCCTTTTGGTAGGTGATAGCCCTCGGCTTCCCTGTGCCAGAGATGGAGGGGAGGGAGGAAAGAAGGCTGATGTGAGGGAGATAATCCCTCTCAGCCTAGCAAAGAGGCTGATGGCTGGTTTTCCCCTTCTCCCAGGGCTCATGTACATGCTGCTTAAGCACCTGGTGGACCGATACAACCTGTATTATGCTTACTTGCCTGCCAAGCTGGACAAGAAGATCCATTCAGGGGCTGTGAATCAGGTAGTGGCAGCCCCCATCCTCTGCCTGTTCTGGCTTCTCTTCTTCTCCACAGTACGTGCAGGTGAGCACTGGGCTGGGATGCCAGCCCTTAGCCTCTTACTGAGCCACTTCACTGGCCAGGCTCTGATCCTGGCAGCCTTCAGCCATGGAACATGGTCAGAGTCCTTTTGACACTTCCACGTTGGTTTCTCTTTGCCCCAGGGTTCCTGGCCCCCACTTCCATGTTCACCTTTGTGGTCCTCGTGATCACCATTGTGATCTGCCTGTGTCACGTCTGCTTTGGGCACTTCAAATACCTCAGCGCTCACAACTACAAGGTGAGGCAGAATGGTTGGGTGCAGGACCCTTGTCCTTGGCAGCACAGCTCAACCACAAGACAGCAGGAGCCCTGGGGTATCCCAGCCTGCTCTTGGCAGAGCCTGTCAACCCTGACTTCACAGAGGGGACAGTCTTGAGGCTGTCTCTGCTGCCTCTATACTGCTCTGAGGTGGGACAAGCAAGTATGTAGCCCTGCCGGTCTCAATTTCTCCTTTTCTGCCCAGATTGACCACACAGAAGTGGATGCCATGGACAACAGGCAGAATGGGAGACCTGCCACCAGTCTGCCGGCTCCCAAATCAGCTGTGAGTCACTATCCCCACCTCTGTGCCCTGGCACACTCCTTACCTGAGTTTGGAAAGGGGGAGGTAACTCCCTGTCTGAGTACCTCACTCCTCACTTCTCATTTTTCTGAGTCAGCACCTGGATCCTCCCAGTGAGGGTGGGAGGCAACTGTTGGGCACTGCGCCCCTCACCTGCTCTGGGTGATGAAGTGTAACCCCCCCACACACACCTCTTTCCCGCTGCTCCTCAGACGCTGTGCATTTACTTTCCGTCTCTCTTTCGGCTGGGACAGTGAATCCAGCCGGGTCAGTCTCCCTTCTCATTCTGCATCTTTGCACGCTTGCACGCCAGCAGAGGCTGCCACCCACCAGGCTTGTCCTAGTGCCAACACAAAGGGGTCACTGTGGACATTGCCTTGAAGGCTGTGGAAGTGCTTTGGGGACTCTTCGCTCCCCTGTCCAAGATTCTGAGACACCCCCCCAGAGTCGGTTTTTGGAACTTCACCTTGGCTCAACTGGCTCACTCCAACTGCTTCCTTCCACAAGGTTTTTGTAGGGGGTTCTACGCAGGGCTGCAGAGATGGGGCAAAGCAGAGCTTCCTGCTTCCTCAGGAGAGCAGGGGTGGGGTATGCACATGTAATCCAGGCTTCTTCCTAGTCTCCAGACACATAAGAGCAAGCAACATTTCGCCAAAAGGAGAATCCCTATAAAAGGCAGGCAAAGCTTCAAGGACACATCTTACTAACAAAAAAGGGAGTGCAGTCTTCCAGTTGACACGGGCTCCAAAGAGCCCGAGAGGCCCTATTCTTTCCTTGCCCAGGTGCCCTATCCCAGAATGCTGGTGTTTGAAACAAATCCAGTGTTCCAGGGCCAAGCCCCCCTCTTATACCTTTCCTGGTATATTCCATAGAATCTGGACACTTCCTTGCCCTCTCAGCATATCCCCATGCTCAGCCTCATGCATGGTGCTTAGTGTGTTGTGCTCTGCTTGCTGGAGAAGTTCTCCAGACTCACATGTGTTTCTGCTCTCTCCCTGCCCCTTGCCTGCCCCATGCCTGACAGAAGTACATTGCCCAAGTGCTGCAGGACTCCTCGCCGGAGGGCGAAGCAACAGAGTCGGAGGAGCAGGGATCGCAGGATGAGGAGCTCATCAACGCAGATGGCATGAATGACACAGATTTCCAATCGTGTGAGGACAGCCTGATAGAGAATGAGATCCACCAGTAGGGACCTCAAAGGGGCGGGAGGGGAAGGAGGCCCAGGAGCAGGGCAGGCTGTGCGCACGGAGACCTGGGAAGAGGCACCTGAGGGTGCTGGCTACTGCCCTCGCCCTCCCGCCCTCCAGGGCCGCTGCCTTCAGTGAGGGCAGGGGCCCTGCTGCAAGCTCTCCATCTCCCTGCCCCTCCACCCCTGCGCCAGCCTGGCTGCTCGGCAGGCATGCTCTTTACTAGCTACCTTCTTCAGCGCATCCCTGGACCCCAGCCTCCGAGAGGCTGGGGAGGAAGGGGACCGTAACCCCCGCGGTGCTGCCCTGGACCTGCAGGGAGGAGGAAAGTGCTTTGTGGGAAGGGGCATAAGGGGAACATTTGGGGTCTTCTGAGCAGGCAGCTGTATTCTCTGTCTTGCTGGTGAGAAACATTAATAATTTATTAGATTTACAGGAAGGTGATAAGTGAAAAACTTCAGTCAGTCTGCTGGAAATCCCATGCAGGGTGGGGTTGGTTTTTGTTGCACCTTCTCCCTGTGCCTGCGTGTGCCCTTTCTCAACTGCTTCCAGCGTCCAGCTGGTGCAGCATCCCAGGAGCTGGTCCATGCCCGGGGTGGTGACAGGCAGGCTTCCCCCTCACCACAGCTATGGTGATGGTGATAGCCTGGCTTCACGGTCAAGGGTGACATCATGCTGGGGAAGGGGCACTGGGTTGGCATGAGCTAAACAGGCCCTCGCAGGGTGAGGAGTGCTGAGGGCATTTCTTATGAGGAGGAGGAGGCGCAGGCAGCCTCTCCCCCTGGTCCTGTTCCCTCCTCCCCCAGGGCAGGGGTTTGCAGCATCATTTAAAGTGGCATTTTTCTTTGCACATTTTACTCCCCTTTCAAACCAATCAACCTGACCCCCGTGTGGTACTGCAGCCCCCCTTTTGCTGCCCTGTGTCTGCACAGCAGGGTCAGGCTTGGAGGTGGGGGGGGCTGTGTGGGGGTCTCCTGGGTGCTAGGGAGAGGGGAGAAAGGGTCTCAGGCTACAGGCCCCCAACACCCTGCAAGATCAGCACTGCCTGGTTGCAATGAGGCCCCATGGGCTTCCCTCCCTGAGCTGCTGCAGTGTCTTCCCCCAGCTGAGGTGGTCAGAGAGGGAGGGAGCCCTGGGAGAGCAGCCCCAAGAGCTGTCTCCGGCCGAGACCACCATCTTCAGGAGCACAAAAGCCTCATGGGGCTATGCTGACTTTCTTCACCTGCTCTGAGTGGTGTAGGCTCCCCTGCCACCACCCAGCCTGAGAGGGGTGTTGTTCCTCTCCTACCTCTTGCCTTTGTCCCTTCCCTGTTGAGAGCTGTGTCCGAGAGGCAGGCAGGGAACAGGATGGGTCAGAGAGGTGGACTTGGAGCCCCTGGCACATGAAAGAAGGACTGACCCTGTTGTGAGGTTGTTTCTGGTCAGTATCAGTTGCCCTCAATTGCTTCCCCCCTCCCCCTGTGTAAAATGTAAAGGAAAATAATAAATCCCTCTGCTATTTAGCTATATTTATTTCCCTCAAACCCTGCCACCATCCTGTTTGGTGCTCATTGCAGACACTATCACCCTCCCTTTGCCTTTGTCATCTGTGGGTGCTGCACCAGCTCCCTGGGGCTGTGCCCTCCAGGGCCTGAGGGGCTGGGTGGAAGGGGACAATCATTTACCTTTTCACCCGTGCTGGCCCTGGAGCTCCAAGCACTTTAATTGACCAGAACAAGTGAAGTGTCAGCGCTGCCCACCTCAGCTGCCAGAAACGGTGGTCACATCTTAAAGCTTTTCTGCCCTATGCCTCGCCCTAGAGGAAGGGAGCCAGACCCTCAGAGAGCGGGGGGGGGGGCTGCTCCAAGGAGGACAGAGCTGCCTTTCCTGTACAAGACCTCTGTAGGAATCCCAGGCCTGGAGAAAAGGGTGGATGGAACAAAAGAAATGTGGGTCTTGCAGGCCACGCCAGCTTCCAGGGCTCGGCTGGGGCTGGACCACACGTGGGTGGGAAGGGGCATGGTGAGAGTCACCCATCCCCTCCAGGTAGCGGCCAGGAATGAAAGGAGCAGGTGAGCTGAGAGTTCCTGCTCCACTCGCAGGCTGGGGTAGGGGGGATGTTGATCCTGCTTCCCTGTTCTCACACCCACCTCCTGCCCTTGCTCCTGGTCCAGCGGGGGCGCTGGGATGCCGTGGTCTCTGTAGGTACGGCCGTGCTCTGGGGCTGCCTCTGTGGCTGTCGGGGCCCTGCCCACAGAGAGCTGTGTGTTCTGAGTGGCACTGTCTGTGTAGAGATGTGTATAATACCCTGTATATATTTGTGTACAAAAGAAAAAAAGGAAAAAAAGGAGCTATTGTTTGTGCAGCCTTTTCTTTGTGGAGTGGGTTGGGGGCTGGGACCTGGGAGGAGCATGCGTGCTGCAAAAGGAGGAGTGGGGAGCAGTGTGAGCACAAGCCCTGCCCTGCTGCCAGGAACTCAGCCATGGCTCACAGGCGCTCGCAGCATGAATAGCTTTCCCTCTGACTTGCAGAGGCGTCAGAGACTTGGCTGCTCAAAGCAGATAGATAGGGAGCTGTGTGCACTGAGGCTGGGATGGAAGATGTTTTGGGAATGATGCGAGAGGGAAGTTTCACTGGTAGCCTCACATCATATGTCAGCCCACCCATACTGTTCCAATAGCAAACTATGGAACTGCTTTTTCACTGCTGCCATATCCATTGAAGACCTGGATACCTGCTGGTGGCGGACAACTCAAGCCGTTGGGAAAGCACGAGGGCTGCTAGGCGGCTGGAGCACAGAGGAGCGCTTTCCCGAAACACGATGCCTCTCATCTGTACGTCAGCCATCTCCCGAGGGCTGGGGCAGACAGCAAGCAGCCAGGATGCTCCCCGCTGCTCTCTGTGCAGGCGGGCTCTGGCGTGCTTCCCAGCAGGAGCCTGCCACGCGCTGAGCTCCTTGCCTCGTGCGCGGCGGCCCTTGCTCGTTGCGTGGACGATGGATGGCGCAATGGAGAGGCGAGGCCTGGCGTGGGCTGCTGAGAGACGGACACACGGCCCCAGCTCCGTCCCCGCCTCACTGTGATCAGGCCCCGTGGCTTTATGTGCCAGCAGTGCAACACCGGCAGGGGACAAAAGAAAAGGGAAGAGGCAGTGCTGGAGAACAAAGAACTGAAGACAGAAAGAACTGTACCTGCTGCCAAGCCCCTGCAGTAATCACTGTAAAGGAAAGCTTGAGGGAAGAAAACAAGGAAATTGCACAGGGATTTTGTAGGTGTTTTAGGGAAACCTCTTCCAAGCGTAAGAGGAAGGACAGGGGCCAGCCTTTGTGACAGGATTATTGAGGAGCTGTCTCCTGTCCCGGAGAGGGATCTGTGAAAGCAGCTTTGGAGGCCACTGAAGGGTAATAAGGCAGGAGCTGAACAGGACAACAGTGAAACAAGGATGGGCACAAACCCAAAGCGGGAACAAGCCCTGGCACTACAGGCCCCTTGGTCTTTGAAAGCACAGTGCTGCCTGCAGTTCTGTGCAGAGCTAAATAATGTCCCCAGCAGGGACCCCCTTAGGCTGTCAGCCTGTGGCAAGCCTGGCAGGGAAAAAGATGGAGCAGCCCTTGCAAGAACCCAGAGCAGCGCGCCCCAAGGCAGCTCTGCGCTAGATGGGCAGAACAAGTTGCCTGCAACAGTCCCCTGCAGAGGGATAGGGCAGCTCTCGTTGGTGCTGGCCAGGACCAGACTGCTCCCTGGTGCATGCAGCAGCAGGACCATGCTACAGCTGGTTTTAAACGTTTGGGTTGCCCTTCCCTCAGGCAGGGGACATGGCTGCTGGCCCATGCGTAACCTGTTCCCTGCTTAGGAAGGATTTACCCCCTGGGGCAAGGTGGGGTGAGGTAGAAAGCAGGTGCCCTGTGAGGCCTAGGCTCCTGCAGGTTCGATGCCAGCTGCTGCAGTGAGTCTGTATGGGCACAGCTTCCCCAGCTGCAAACAGGCACCAGGGAAGGAGAGGGAATTCCAGGGTTGGTGACTCCCATTAGGATCACGCTGTTCAGCCCTGGCACCAAAAGAGTGACAATACAGAGCTGCTTTCCTGGGACAGGGCTGGGCTGATTGAGCTGCTCATGTCAGGCCAGGCCATTCCAATATGCTGTGCTAAGCCACACCAGGCCGAGCCAAACTGTGCTGATCCACGCTGAGCCGTGCCATGCCAGGCAAAGCCCCGTTGAGCCACGCAGGGCTCCAAGGTAAGGTGCCAAGCCCTGTGTGGCCATGCCCGCTGGTAACGGCACCACCCAGCATAGCTGCACCCTGAGTCACAGAGGGCACGCAGGGGCAGCCCCGATGTGGCTGTGGAAAACCCCAGGGCAGTGGGAACTGCCCGGAGAGCGCCCTGCTGGCACCCAAGCAGCGAGGGGCACTGGTGGCAGTGCGGGGGTGCCAGCCGGGGCACGCAGGGTGGCCAGGGCAGCTGGTGGTGGCGTTGCTGACCGTGACCACCTGGGCTTTAACGACTGAGGTGGTGCGGGCACATTCCCCGCAGGCATTAGGGAAGGAAGAAGGGACACAACAGCCTGGGATACCCAGTGAGACCACCGTACTCAGCCGTGGCACCAGAAGGTCAACAAGCCCTGGGACAAGGTGCAAGTGCAGAGCTTAACCCAGCTATTCTGGGGTGCCGGCAGTGAGGAGCAGTTACCCGCAAATCCGTTCCTAGGAGAAAGCTGCTTCCTCTTTTCCTTCCAGCCCCGGTTTCCGTATGCACCCAACCCTTTCCTCAGAACAATGGTGGAAGGTGCACGCCCATGCCGGCGGTGCCCCTTCATCCCTGGGAGCTGGGAGAGGGTGACAGCAAGCAGAGCCTCACCACCAGCCTCGAACAATAATCCCCCCGGTGTCTGCAAACTGTCGCTGCTCCTTTAATTCCCCCTCCCACTGCCCTCCCGGCTTTGCTCGTACGTCCTGCCCCCGAAACTCCACCTTCCGCGGGGCTGTACTGGGCCGGGCTGGGCTGGGCCGGGCCGAGCCGAAGCGGGCAGGGCGGTGGCGGCAGCAGCTTCCGTAAGTCCATCCCCCCATCCT
The DNA here is from genome assembly GCA_013396955.1 of Regulus satrapa. Classification (NCBI taxonomy): domain Eukaryota; kingdom Metazoa; phylum Chordata; class Aves; order Passeriformes; family Regulidae; genus Regulus; species Regulus satrapa. The sequence goes on from VWZN01006812.1 coordinate 179,040, forward strand.
CATCCTTATCCGACCCCCAGCACGGGGTTAAGCACCGGGGGGAGCCCGCCGCCGCGGGCAGGGCTGCCGGCCCGCCCGTCTCCCCCTCCCCGGCTGCTTCCTCTGTTTTCTAAGCTTATCTAGGCATGTCTACCCCCCCATCCCCTTTCTGTCTGCGGGGAATTTTGCATTAGGTAACGCATCCGCAGAGGCACAGAGGCTTCCCAGTTGGGGCAGCGAGTAAACTGAATACCGCAGCCTCCCGGGATGCGCTGCCGACCCCAAAGCCAAGCCCGCATCCCGTCAAAGGGATGCGGTAACATAAAGAGGAGCCCGTAGGAAACGGGGATCTTTGTCATCCGGAGGGCTTGAAAAGGGCCTGAGAGGTGCTTGAGCCCCGTGGGATGCCATGGGCGCCTTGCCCCGAGCTGAGTATGCGGCAGGATACCGTGTGTCAGGGCTGGTTTTGAGGAAGGGAACTCCCCACTTCCGTTGATTTGCAAGAGCAGCTGGCAAACCTGAGGTCTGCAAAGATTTTTGGCTGGACTTCAACAATGATGCTGCCCAAGGGTTTTGCGGTATGCGCTGAAGTGCACAAGGTATCAGGGACCCTGCAGGAACCCGTGTGTCTTTTTGCTCCCTACTGGGGGAGCAAAAAGAGGTGCCTCGAGTATTGGAAAGCATCGTGTTGTAGTTGGATATCACCTGTGGTGGAAAACTGCCCTGGGGGCTTGACTTTTCTCATCACACCCCTTCCTCCTCCGTGGGGACCTGCAATGTCCATCACCATAAATCTGGGGAGGTGTCAGCAGCTGACCCCATTGCTCTAAAGACCCATGTGGTTCCTCTCCCATTCTGGGGTCTGAAGAGCTTTTCTTTGCTCTGCGCTTGCGTGACCTCCGTCTGCCACTGAGCACAGCCTTCCCGAGTATTTTGAGCCACAGAGCTAAGAATAACTCGTACGGTGCCCGTGTCTGCACAGAGCTCCCCGTGTCCGCAGCCATGGCCAGTGCCGGTAGGTAGGGTGGGAAAGGGTGCAGGGAACCTCTCAGGGGCTCTGGGTAAGGGAAGTTCCCTGGCCACTGGAAGGTTGTGGTGTGAGAGCCGGGGAGGTGGTGAGGTGGGATCTGGAGGTAGTGGGGCAGCTGTACTTGGGATCCCTCCTCCCTCAGGCCCCCTGTGTTCTGGGCAGTGTCTGGGACTGGAGAAGCCATCCTGCCAGCTCTGCACGCACCGAGTGCCTTTGCCACTGGGAGGGACTGCCGGGGTGCTGGCTGCGGGTCAGGAGTTGTAGGAGGAGCTCCCTAGATTTGGAACCATCACACAGGAGAGAAAGGCTGGTGCTGTCCTGGAGAAGGGTAGTGGTCTTAGAGCATTCCAGAGCAGGCGGAGTGATGGGGAAGAGCTGATTTTTTTCTTCTGAAAAGCTTCTGGCTAGGACAGCCACATGGGTTAGTAGCCAAGTTTATGGCCTGTGTGTGTGCCAGGAACTTGCACCGTATTCACTGTTGCCGGCCTTCCCTTTAGCTTTCATTAAGGCACTTCAAGACAAGGAAAGCTGCCTCTTTGGAGCCAGGCTGTACCCTGCTCCTCTGGAATAGGGTACTGGGGAGGGAGTGGGCCCGCACTGGCATTCGAGTTTGCTGCTCTGAGTGGGTTGCTGGCTCCAGGCTTATTTACCCAAGAACTATGCCACTTTCTCACACGGAGAAACCTCCGAAGTATTCGGCACCAGCCCAGCCAAGCAGGAGCTGAGACGGCGGGGGAGTGGGGCGGGATGAGCCGCAGATGCCAGCGGGCTGGTGGTGGTGGCATCTGCCCCATGGCCCTGCCGCGGGTGACACTGCTTGCACGGAGGCTTGGACCAGACGGTGCCAGAGGCCCCTTCCAGCCCGGGCGGTGCCTGTGAGCGCTGCCGTGGTGCCCGGACAGGGCTGAGGGCAGCTGGACGCCGGCAGGAGAGCTGAGACTTGCCCACTGCAGCGGGCGCGGTGGGGCAGGGCTGCGGGACCGGACATGCCTGGCAGCTGTGCCCGGCTGGCTCGAAGCTCCTGGCCGTGAGCTGCTGCTCAAAGTCCCGGCAGGATGGCCAGGGCAGGGAGAGGTGCGGAGCGGGGGCTCTGCGGTGTCTGTCCTGCCCCGCTCTCCTGGAGCCGGGGTGCTCCGCTGAACTCCGTAATCCCTTCCCGGTATCTCCTCCCAGGCTGCTCCACTGGCGGCCGACGAGCCTTGAGTCATCTTCCCTGTCTGTGCCGTCCCGCCTCTTCCTTCCCTGTCCTTCTCTGGCCCCCATAGCTGGAGCTGTCCGCGCCCCGCTGGGCTCCTCCCTGCCCGGCCCTATTGACTCAGTGCTAAGGCAGCCGGGACGGCTTTCGGAGAAGAGGGAAAAGGAATGGGAGAGGCCCCTGGGGGTGGGAGAAGCTGCGGACGGCCGCTGACGCCCTCCCGACCGAGGCGGGTGAGGAGGAGCCGGGACGAGGGAAGAACCCGGAAAGCTGCGCCGGGAGGAGAGGCTGACGAGGTTGGAAAGCGTCTGAAATTGCTCCGGGCTCAGCTTTTTGGCACAGAGGGAACAGAACGGGACCCACGATCTAGGAGTGCTGTGGGGGACTGCCCAGCCGGCCCTCAGTGCTGCTTTGCCCCCTTGCTGTACCCTGAAGACAGCAGGGCCAAATGGCCAGGCTGGAGGACAGGGCTCAGAACGGGGCTGCTGCTGGGGATGGGGTCTGGGAGGTTCTCCTGGTGTGTGTGCCCGCCCTGGGGTGCTGTGTGTCGCTGGGCTCATTGCGCCAGGCTAGTGCTGCTGGAGAAGGTCCCTGCTGTGGGAGTGGTGGGGAACTGGGGACTCAGCCTCCAAGCCTGGCTGTGTGTGATGGCCGATATCCCCAGGGGAGAGCGGGGCAGGACAGACAGCTAGTGTGCCTGTTCTGTTGCAGGGAGGGGAGCGGAACGTAGTGGTGCTGGTGCCCAGCTATGATGCCCTTTGGCGGGATGGCTGCTCGTGTTGAGAGAGACCGCCTGAGAGCCGAGGGGCTTGGCCAGCACAACAACGCCATCAAGTACCTCAACCAGGACTATGAGGCCCTCAAGCAGCAGTGCATTGAGAGTGGCACCCTCTTCAGAGATCCCCAATTCCCAGCTGGCCCTTCTGCCCTTGGATTCAAGGAGCTGGGGCCACACTCCAGCAAGACGCGGGGAGTGGAGTGGAAGCGTCCATCGGTAAGTCCATCGCTTGCTTTAAAGGCTGGGCTGGCATCCCTACCCTGCACGTCTGCACTGACGTGGTGTGCTGAGCTGCAGACTGGCCTTTGCTGGCACCCCTCCGTGCTCCAAGTCCCTGGAGTGCTGCAGAGCCACTTTCCCAAGGGCCCAGGGCCATTCCCCGTGAATGTCTGCTCAGGAAAACATTGTGTCTAGCAGGTGCTGCTTCCTCTGGGCAGCAGACTGTGGGCTTCAAAGCAACTGGGTTGTGTTGTTGCTTCTAGTGTCATGGCTTGGACATGTCACCCTCAGCGGCTGGGGCTTCTGAGAGTGCAAATCCCCTGGTGCCATGAGGCCAAGGGTAATGTCATCCAGCCTTGTCCTCCCATGGGTACAGCAGATCTTGCCTTGCCTTACCAGGATGGCCTCGGGGTTGCAGTCAAGCAGCCTTCGCTAGCAGAGGGCAGGTGGGGTACATCTCACAGGGACCATAAACCATTTTTCTCAAGTCAGAGCTGCAGTGGGTGCCAGCCCTGCTAAAACCCAGGCCCTGCCAAGATCCAGCACCAGTATCTGATTCTATCCTTCTGCAGGAATTAGTGGATGACCCTCAGTTCATCGTTGGCGGTGCCACCCGCACAGACATCTGCCAGGGGGCTCTGGGTGAGTGTTGAAGCTTTGTCCCTGGACCTTGGTCCAGACAGTAGAGACTGGGGAGGGTTGGGTGGCCCTTTCCATTTGGTGAGGTGGAAATTGCAAGTCAGGGGGCATCCTGTGCCTCCTGGTAGCTCTAGGTTAATGCTCCACAAAAATGAGTTGATGTGTGCACAGCTTGACCACGCTGAGCTCAGTGGAGATTCTGGGTGCATCCATGCCCGACACATGCTGACAACAGTGCCAGGAGCTGCTCCAAAGAGCTCCCTGCCTTGGTAAACGGTGAGGGATGGCAGCTGCATGACAGTAACAAACTGAGGTGGTGGTGGTGGTGACAAAATGCTTGCAAAGCAATGTGGTGTGGCAGAAGGGAATCGAGAGTTATACAAGTGATGATTTGTCTTTTCTCCAGGGATGTCTCCCAAGGCAAAGGCACTGAGGCAAGGAGAGGAGTGTTAATGGGCTAGCAGGGTAGGCTAGCAGAGTTGAACCACAACTGGGATTTTGTGGTCATCAGAAACAGATCTTAGTACCACAGACAGTGTTGTCCTGATTGGGAGCAAGTAGGGCACTTGATTTGGAGTACTGTATACCTTAGCACATTTAGCATGCTTTTTTCAGGGCTGACTAAATTTAATATATCCTGTAATTAGGACGAACTTGAGGTGGCGACTGGAGTGCATAACAGCCCAAAGCACTGTGTTAGTGTTCACTTGGTCATTAAAAATTCAGAAATGGCATTTTGTCAAACCACAGCCCAGTTACAGGTTATCCAGGCTCAAGGCTAAGGTGTGAAAGGCTTCAAAGACAAAACAGAAAAGAGAATCAAGGCAAAGAATTTAAAGCACAGTTTTGGCCTGGAGCAGCACTTGTAGTTGAGATCACTCAGAAGGAAAAGTGTGGTGGCATTGCTTGCAATTTAAGAAGCTGGGGCAGCAGCACGAAACCACTTGCTTGCTAAAATGGCTTTTTACATGCAAAGTGCAGATCTGCTGCACAACTTGCTGTCTGAGGACATATGGAGGTCTGTCATATGAATGAGTTCCAGGAGGGTGCAGATAAATGGCTGCAGCAGGGGGCTGCTGGTGCTGACTGTGTGTGTTGGTCTGGACACAGGCTCCAGGTGAGGGAGGAATATTTCCCTGTTGCCATGAGCTAATACTTTTCTCTGTGGTCAGGCTGAGCAAGCCTGGATCCCTGAGTTCTGCTTGCGAGACCTTCTCTGGGTTTTCCATGGACTTTTTGAGCTGGGTAGCCCCAAACATTTGCAAGGAGAGCACACCATGGTCTCCTAAACATCCATCACCTCCAGCTAGGGAGGTGATGGGCACTCATGCCAGCTTTCTCTCCTTCCCCAGGCGACTGCTGGCTGCTGGCTGCCATTGGCTCCCTCACGCTCAACGAGGAGCTCCTGCACCGCGTGGTGCCCCATGGACAGAGCTTCCAGGAGGACTACGCTGGCATCTTTCACTTCCAGGTGGGCTGGGAGCTTTTGGCCCTCCACAGCTGGTGGGCTGTGGCAGCGTGGTGGGTTAAGGCCATCCCTCTGGGGTAGGGATGAGCAAGCCATGTGATGCTCTGAGCTCACCCCGCTCTGTCTCCTCACCCCCCAGATCTGGCAGTTCGGTGAGTGGGTGGACGTGGTGGTGGATGACCAGCTGCCCACCAAGGATGGGGAACTTCTGTTTGTCCACTCGGCGGAGTGCACCGAGTTCTGGAGTGCTCTGCTGGAGAAGGCCTACGCCAAGTGGGTATCCCCGCGGTGGGCGGACGGGCCGGCGTGCACGGGGCAGGGCACCTCACTGTGCGGGGTGGAGGCAAGGGACTCTCTTCTGTCGCTGGCCCTGCTTGTGCTGGCTGGCTGGGCAGCTGCAGTGTACGACCTCCTTGTCTCCTCAACAGGCTGAATGGCTGCTACGAGTCGCTCTCGGGGGGCAGCACCACCGAGGGCTTCGAGGACTTCACGGGCGGCGTGGCAGAGATGTACGACCTGAAGCGGCCGCCACGCAACATGGCCCACATCATCCGCAAGGCGCTGGAGAGGGGGTCCCTGCTGGGCTGCTCCATCGATGTAAGCCACGTGCCGGGACGAGCCAGGCCTCTGCCAAAGCGAGGCCTCGCAGCCCAAGGCTGTAGCAGCCGTCCCCTCGCAGGGACTCCGGGTGGGAGGTTACTTCTGTGCCTTCCTACCTACAGCCCTTTCCAGAGCCAGTGTGGCAGCCCTGTGGCACAACACGTGGTGCTGCAGCCCAGTTGCTGGGAATGGGCTCCTTTAGATGGAGCGGGATTGTTCATCTCAAGTGCAGGATAAGGGACTGCCAGTAACTCTGGCCGTGTTTTGCATCAGCAAATTACCTGGAGCAGGGTTTTTAAATTCGGAAGTTTGAGAGGTTCCATGATGGATCTTTGGAGTCCTCTGCTAAGGAAACTGTCTTCAAATTGCCCAGAATCAGCAGCCTTTGAGCATAGGGAGCTGCTACCTGCTACTTCTCTTGGCTGGAGCAGTGCAAAGCAAGGAGAGTTCTCTATGCAGTGGAGGGAAGGGGAAGGGATAAGACTATGTGAATTCAGCCCTATTGACTTGAGCATTACACGTTCTCCTCAGATCACAAGCGCCTTTGATATGGAAGCAGTGACCTTCAAGAAGTTGGTGAAGGGCCATGCCTATTCTGTCACAGCCTTCAGAGATGTGAGTCACCTAGATTAGACTTTAACAGCAGTAGCAGCCTGGCCAGTGGCATGGACTCCATCTCCTGTGTCTGGTGTTTGGCAGGTGAACTACCGGGGTCAGCAGGAACAACTCATCCGCATCAGGAACCCCTGGGGTCAGGTGGAGTGGACTGGAGCCTGGAGTGATGGGTGAGCAGGACAGAAGGGATGGCAGTCTCACTCGGTCTGCAAGTGCTGTGCACACAGCGGTCAAGCACGGGGCAATGCTGAGGGGAAGCACACAGTGGGCACAGCCCTTCGCATGAGAAAGAGAGGAGCTGAGGGCCAGCTCTGAATTGTTCTCAGGAGTCCGGATCTAATTGTCTCTCTCCTATTATCCCAGTTCCTCTGAGTGGAACAACATTGACCCTGATGAGAGGGAAGAGCTGCAGCTGAAGATGGAGGATGGAGAGTTTTGGTGAGTGCTGGAGAAAAGTGCTGCTCTATTTCAGCAGCCAGTCCAGGAAGAAGAGGAGCTGGGGAGAAATCCTGCAGTCATGCTCCACCTGAAGCGCATGACCTGCCTTTATGAGCTGGCTTTCCAGCACTGGAGAGCTTGCCAGCATTTTCTCATCTGATCTAGTTAATAATTTTCCTCCTTTGAAGGAGATTCAGGCCAACAAAATGCAAAATAAACATCTAAGAAGAGTAAACATCCCTTGTTACCGAAACCCAGCAAGAGGTTTTAAATAAGCTATAACTGTTTAGGGTAAAATATTTTACTATCACTTAATTCTCCTAAAATTTTAGCTGGGTCCAGAGCTGCTTGTGCTCTCCTCCCTCCCCACGGTAGTGCCCTGGCCTCAGCCCCTATTTGCCTCCCACAGGATGTCTTTCCGGGACTTCATGAGAGAGTTCTCCAGGCTCGAGATCTGCAACCTGACTCCTGATGCCCTCACCAAGGACGAGCTCAGCAGATGGCACACACAGGTGTTTGAGGGCACGTGGCGCCGGGGGAGCACCGCCGGGGGCTGCAGGAATCACCCAGGTACCTCTGCTCTCCACATCTGCTCTTGGCAGCTTGATGAAACCAGGTGTCTCATCCACACATCCCCTTCCTCCCAGCCACATTCTGGATCAACCCCCAGTTTAAGATCAAGTTGCTGGAAGAAGATGATGACCCTGGGGACGATGAGGTGGCCTGCAGCTTCCTGGTGGCTCTGATGCAGAAGCACCGGCGGCGCGAGCGGCGGGTGGGAGGTGACATGCACACCATCGGCTTTGCTGTCTACGAGGTAACCCCTGCCCACCCCAAGGCTTCTTCCCTGGGACAGGCTCAGTCCTGCCAGTCTCACCTCAACCCCAGTCCTCAAGAAAATCTTTTCCACCAGCTTTGGCCAGCTGTGGGCTAATGTCCCCCATCCTGTGCTCCCTGCAGGTGTAAGGACTGGGATTCTGACGTTTTCCCCCCTATTCTCTCCTGTCTGCAGGTTCCTGAGGAGGTACGTCCTGAGCTGTCAGAGCCTACCCCATCTTGGAGGGAAGCACAAGACTGGGCAAAAATGGGTTGATGCATCCAGTGGCATGGGAGCTCCTACAGCACTGGCTGTGGCTAGGGTGCCAGTGGGTGCTGGGCACCTCCGTCTGGGAGGGAGGGATGGCTCCTACTGGATGGGCAGGACAGGGCTGTCCTACCTGATGGGGCTGGCGCTGGTTCCGCCACTCCCTGTGGGTGGTCCACAAGCACATCCCTTCCCCCAGGCCCAGGGCATGCAGAATGTGCACTTGAAGAAGGACTTCTTCCTGCGAAACCAGTCCCGGGCACGCTCTGAGACCTTCATCAACCTGCGGGAGGTGAGCAACCAGATCCGGCTGCCCCCCGGCGAGTACATCGTTGTGCCCTCCACCTTCGAACCGCACAAGGAGGCCGACTTCGTCCTGCGGGTCTTCACCGAGAAGCAGTCGGACACAGCGTGAGTCCTGGCCTGGGAGGGACACCCCGTGTGTGTGCGCAGCGGGATGTTCCCCACTGCAGGCAGCCTGGGGACCCTGCTCATCTCTGTGTTTTCCCCTTTCTGCCCCAGGGAGCTGGATGAGGAGATCACGGCAGATCTGGCAGATGAGGTAGGAGCTGCCACTTTGGAGCGGCCGGTGCTGAGGCTCCGGCACTTGGGAGGGAAGCTACAGGCAGGAGGTGGCTGGAGAAGGGCTGGCAAGGTTGAGGTGATTGGGATGTGGGAATTAACAAAGATGACAAGAACAAAGAAGAGCTTCCTTTCCAGTTGGTGTTCACTGCGCCTGGAAGGCGGGGCAGAGCCTGGGTTTGACCAGTAACCTCTTCTTTCTGGTTTGCAGGAGGAAATAACTGAGGATGACATAGAGGACAGCTTCAAGAGCATGTTCCAGCAGCTGGCAGGGGAGGTGGGTACGGCTCTGGAGGGCCCTCTGGGGACGGGAGGGGACAGGACCAAACCTCTGGCAGTGGGAGTTCAGCCCACCCCACGCTCACTCAGTCCCATCTTGCAGACAAGATTCATCCCAGCTGCCCGCAGGCAGGTGGTGTGACGGGGCGGATTTGGGGAAGGGCATCCAGCTGTGACCAAAACTCTTCTGGGTGTACAAGGGATGTAATGGCATCCTCATGTTTTGTGACTAAGGCAGAGCTGTTTAGGCAGGAGGGGGACAATGGCCACAAGTGGTGTGGAGAGCAGGCAAGGGGTGATGCTAATTCTGCTTCTGCTCCAGGACATGGAAATCAGCGTCTTTGAGCTTCGGACTATTCTGAACAGAGTCATCTCTAGACGTAAGCACTACTCTTCCAACCCCTCGCTCTCTGCAGCTCAGGCTTTCTCAGCAGGTTGGGTTTTGATGCATGTGCTCAACCTCCTCCTTTCTTCTCAGACAAAGATCTGAAAACGGATGGGTTCAGCCTGGACTCCTGCCGCAACATGGTCAACCTGATGGATGTATCCTCTTGGTGCTGTGGGCCAGGGCCAGTTTTCGTGGTGTTCTGCAAGAAACAAGACTTGTCTCAGAGCTGGGGCTTGGCTCTCCAGCAGTGTCAAACTGTTTAACTGGGGGAGAAAAGGAAAGGGTCCTTATGGCTTCAGGACCACATGTGCTACACTCTTCAACTTTAGCAGCAGCTGTTTTGGCAAGGGCCATCACTTCCCCTGCTTGCTTGGGCCCTGGCTCTGCCACCAAAAGCCCAGCACGGTCATACCCCATGCCTTCTACTTTCACCTCCACGAGGAAATCTCTGTTTCACTTCCCACAGGCCCCCTAGCCTGATGTTCTGTTGTACCACCCAGCCTTTGAGGCACTCCTCAGAGGGAACAAGGACTATTGGGCTTCTTTCCGCCAAACCATCCTTGTCCAGCTGTTGTGGATGAGTCGAGTGACAGGAGCCATGGCCAGTGTCCTGCTTGTACAAGGACATTCAGCTGGAGGGTCAGAGAAGGAGCACTTCTGAGTCCTTCTCCAGCCTGGCCCTACAACATTCCTTTTTGCTGCAGGCCAGCCCAGCTTTGGTCCGAGGACAGCAGAGCAGTGTGCTTCCTACAGCAACAGCACAGCTGCTCCCAGGGAGAGGCATGGCTGCTAGTTCAAGCGTTACCCTTTCCTTGATGGGTTGCAGGCTCTTATTTTGTTGATTCTGCAGGATAGAGGGGAAGGTTGGGGGAAAAATTGGGCAAGCCAAGTGTTCTCTCATCTGTGGCTGGGATCTGGTAGCTTTGCCTTTGTACTCCCACCCTTTCCTGGCTGCTTTGAGCTCCTTGACCCTTTGCTCTCAGAAAGATGGCAGTGCCCGCCTTGGGCTGGTGGAGTTCCAGATCCTGTGGAACAAGATCCGGAGCTGGCTGGTGAGGAGAAGGAGGCATGGTGCACTGCACAGGGGTAGCACTCCTCATGGGGCAGCAGGGAGTGGAGGCCACAGGAGAGCCTTCCCTTCACGTCCTCTGTGATGTTTTTGCAGACGATCTATCGCCAGTACGACCTGGATAAGTCAGGCACCATGAGCTCCTATGAGATGCGCATGGCTCTGGAGTCAGCCGGTAGGCCTGGAGAAGGATGGGACTGGGCTGGAGGCTGGGGAGGGGGCTGCTGCTGTCACAGTCCTGTCCCAAAGAGCAGGACTGAAGAGTGCAACCAGCCTACATTGCATGCTTGAAGCCAACCTGTTGTAGTGAGATGTGGCCCATGGATGCACCAGGCTTTCTGTATCACAGCTGTGCCAAGTGTTGCAGCCTCAGAGTTAGAGATGCACACAGGATGGTCCCAGCCTCTGTCCTCCTCTGACCTGCAGAATCCCATTCTGGAAAAGCAAGGGGTGGATCAGTGAGCTAACTAGTCATATATGGCTGCAGGGAGAGCATCCCCTCTTCCTGTTGAGGCTGGACATGGTGCCCTTCCTTGGGCGGGTTGGTGGACCTTTCGTGTGGGTGCATGGACTTTCACAACTATCCCCTGCTCTCCTGCCTCCCTGGGGGGCTGACTGCTCTCTGCCTCGCAGGTTTCAAGCTGAACAACAAGCTGCATCAGGTGGTGGTGGCCCGCTATGCAGACAACGACATGGGTGTGGACTTTGACAACTTTGTCTGCTGCCTCCTGAAGCTGGAGACCATGTTCAGTGAGTGATGGCTCTGGGGCAAGGAGGGCAGGAAGAGAGAAATGTGCTGCTCACTTTGCTTGTGTCCCTGCAGGGTTCTTCCGTAGCATGGACCCTGAAGGCACTGGCACTGCTGTCATGAACCTTTCTGAGGTGAGAGTTCAGCCCAGTGAAAGCTGGGGTGGGAAGCAAGGGGACACAGCATCAGGGTTGAATGGAGCACCTGAGGTGGGGGTAGAAAGACCTCCAGCCCTCCGAGTTGGGAAAGAACTCATAAAAGATTAGGATGAGTCAACAAGACTGCTGCAGGCTCTGTGTTTCTTGGAGGGCTGTTGAAGTTGACTCATGAGGACATGTCAAAAATGCAACCTGCTCATCCCTTCTCCCTCTCCTTCCCAGTGGCTGCTGCTGACGATGTGTGGCTAGGAGTTACAACAGATCTGCTGCAGCTGGGACACCCCAATGGGCCAGGCCCACTCCAAGTGCCTCCCCTTGGATCCATGGATACAGGACACTCTTCCCCCCTTGCTCCATCCCACGCTGAGCCACCAGCCCTGCCTCCCAGCAAGCCTCACACCATCTTCTCCAGTGGACCAGGGGTCAAGGCAGGCAGGGGATTCCCTTCTTCTCTTCTGGGCTGAGTTTCTTTCCACTCCACCTTGCTCCCTCTCACCCCAGGACAGGAGGAGGGCGAGCAGCATGGGGTACCTGTGAATCCCTGCACGGTGGCAGGCTGGGGGCCAGCTGCAGAGCAGGGAGAGGCAGCTGCTGGGGCATGAGGGGGAGGACACTCGTAGTGCTTTTTCTAGTGCTGACCCATCCCCTCTGGCACACATTGCCTATCCCTGCACCCACACCTGGGAGCATCAGCACGTATTGCCTTGCTCAGGCAGCAGGTTCCTGAGGGAGTCACAGGGGCCTTCTGGGAGGAGGAGCGGCCATACTCGATATTGCGAAGCCCTTGCGCCGTACTTATCACCACTAAGCACGACCAAAGCATGGAGCCTGCTGGCTCTTTTCTGCGTGGCCTTCAACACACCCCTTCCACCTCCATGCCCCTGCCTGTGCCCACCACTGGGTCGAGCCCTACAGCTCCAGCACTGAATGTTTCGGGGCTCCTCCGTCATGTGAACACACGCGACCCTGTAGTGCAACAGCTGAAGCTCCTCTTGTCCCCCTAGGTACAGCTCTGCCATCACTGTCACAGCAGCCTGGCCTCCCCTCCTATCCCTGGGAGCCCTTGGGACATCTGCTGCCCTTGGTCATGGCCCACAGCAGGGCTGGGGGGTACAGCACCCAAGAGGCAATGCCTTCCTCCAGAGAGCAGGGGGTGGTGGTTTAGGGGGGTCTTTGGCACTAAGCTGGGGTTTTTATCCCAATCCCTCATCCTCCCACACTGTAACACTCTCCTCTTAGCCTGGGCTCCTTTGCCCGGTGCAGATGGACTCCAGTGCCAACATATTTGCACTTCTCTGTGCTACTCTGTTCCCCTCACCTTCTTCTGGGGTGATGGGGTGGTTCCAGCCTGACAGTGGGCGAGGGCCTGTCCCCTGCCCTGCAGAGGCAGGCAGGCAGTCTGCTTCCCCCAGACCCCTGCTGTCGCTGGAGGATGCACCTGCAGCAATAACCACTGCTGCCTGCCCGGCAGCTCTGCTTCCTCACCCTGCTCACTGTGCTCTCCAGGAATAAACAGATCTGTTAGACATGTGGTCTGGGAGGTGTCTTGGGATCTGCATCCTCCCTCTGCTCACCGTGCTCTGGTGCAGTCACGCTGCTTCCCCAGCCTGGGGCACAGGTGGAGCAGCACCATCAGAGCAGGTCTTGCTGTGGGGCTGGACGACATCCACGTTCCCTAGGACTTTAAAAAACTTGCCTCTTCCTTTGCACAGGTGTCTCAATGCTGAGACATGAGGCAACACCATGTAAGAGAGAGGGAAGGGAGCACTGCTCCTTAAGAACGAGGCTGGGGAGGGAAAAGAGGATAGGATGGAGTTAACTGTGGAGCTGGTAGAAGTAGAGAGCAGCCTGGAACTCTGGATACTGGAAAGGGGAGGACCAAAAGAGGTTTATTTCTTCCCTGAGAACAGCCTGTGGGAAATGAATGTTTTCCCCTGTTTCCTTTGAGGTCCTGCCAGTTATAGCTAGAAGCAGAAGCCTTCCACAAAAATGACAGTGGAGTGCTGGATGGTGGGGCTTTTCATAGCATGGCTCAGAGCAGGACTTGCTGTCAGTGCATCCTGCTCCTTGCTCACACTTCAGAAGGACATTGCACCTGGGTGGCCCAGAGGTGCTCAGCATTTGTAAGAGGAGTGACCTTGGATACTTTATCCATCCCAGCATCTCAATATCCCTTATATGGATGCCCTTTGGAGCAGCCCAGCTCTCTGGCACCACTGTCCCCACAGTGGGGACAGCAGCACCCAGTTCTGGGGGCAAGCCAGCCTGGCTCAGAGCACAGGCAGGAGCTGAGGTGTGCTGGCAGGAGGAAACAGCCCCCCAGCTGCCTCACAAAGCTGCCCTCTCCCACAGAGGCTCCCCAGGGCTGGATGGAGGCTTGTCTCCTGCCTCCCCGTGGTGTGGGAATACCTTTGGGCTTGCCAGTCCACGCTTCCTGCTCCTCCATGCAATCCCACATCCCCTGCAAAACAAGGCTCGGGTGGGACAGAACAGGGGTGCAGGCAGGCAGAGCTGTCCCAGCTGCAGGGCCTCATCACGCACACACAGGTCCAATTGTAGGGCACGGTGACACCCTGGCTTTGGGATGACAGGTGCCCCTGGCGGAGCCTTACCAGAAGCCCCCTCCCTCCATCCCTGTGGGTGCCAGCTGGCAGATCCCTTCTCTCTCCGGCCCTGGCAGCTGGCAGGCCGGTATCAGCAGGGGGTTGGCAGGTGGGGGCTTCCCCAGCTGCCAGCTAATGCCACTAAAAGTAGCCTGGCTCATCCCCCTCCTTGTAAAGGGGACAAGGAAGATGCCCAGCAGAGATGGGCATTAAATGCGGAGGTGGGGTGAGTAGCAAGAGGGCTAGATGTGACCAAAAGCTGCTCGTAGCTTAGGGTCTCTGCTGGGACAGACACTAGCCAGCAAAAGAAGCCGGCCCAGCCCACCTCTGGCTTTCCCACACCTATCCCACAGGTCTGTGCTGGGTGGGCCAGCAGCGCCCATGGATGCACAGCACCACTGCTCCCCAACACCCCGGAGTTCCCTGCACCTCATACAGCCCTGCCTCCCGCTGCCCAGAGCTGCCTGTCCTTCCTGGGGGTTCCCCCTCTCCCACCAGTTGCTCATGTCCATCCCCCAGGCACGGGAGGGGGGCCAGGACCACAGCCCATCCCCACCTGGCCCCACCAGCTGCCCCAGCAGCTGAGCTCTGGCATCTCCCCCTTGGCTAGGCTTCACTCTGCCCCAGGCCCACGGCTGCAGGAATGTCATTCCCGTGGGCACAAGGGGCCTTTGTGTGAGCAGAGACAGGGTGTGGGGGCCCAGCCCAGCATCTCAAGCTGGAGCCACAGCTGAGGGCTCGTGGGTGGGCAGCAGCTGACTCCGGCATGGCCCCGCAGCTCCCACCCAGGCACGGCAGTCTCCCCACTACTAGAAGAGATATCAGGGAGGAATCATCGTCCTCCATGTCTCTCCGGCACCAGCAGCATCCTGAAGTCACTGCTGGCTCAAGAAGCAGCACCAACACCAGTACAGAGCTGGCACCACACTAGTAAGCCTCAGCACCTGTGCCAAAGGATGCTAAGGTCTCAGCCATCCCATGAGGGGAGCAGGAGTGCTGGGACTTGGGACAGAGGCCAGCAGCTGCTGGATTCAGCCTTTTTTCAACAGCTGCCGTCTCAGTGCCAGCAGTAGGGAATGTGCACGGGATGGGGCTTTCCAAGGCCTGGCCACAGTGCATTAAACAACCTATTTATAGCACTTGCGTCCCATCTCAGTAGGAATGGCCTGTGCTCCTCCTGCACGGGGCTGGGTGCTTGGGTGCCACCACTGTCCTTACCACCAGCACCCTCTGGGATTCCTGCCAGAAGGGTGAGGTTTCCTAAAACAAAATATTCTTGGCCTTTCCAACTCTCATCTTCCTCCCCTGCCATTTCTGAGAGCTCCCAGTGCTGCCCAGAGAAGATTTGCAGCAAATCTCATTCATATTGTGAAAATGCCCTTCTTCCCAGGATCCCTGCTGAATCCTGTGGAGATTCTATCATACAAAAGCCTATTTAGGCATCGGCGGGTGCCGATGGTTGCTCTGTCCCCTGTGCCTGTCTCTGAGATGGCAGGAGGGTCCTGCCCTGCCACAGAGCAGAGGTGCTGTTCTGGGAGCAGGCTGAGTGCTGGGAGGTCATTCCTGGGGTGGCCTGTGCCAGGTCTGCCTGTTGTGTGATGGGGCACGGGACTGCTCAGAAGGCATTCCCTCCACAGAAGGGCAGCAGCCACCAAGAGGAGTAGTACCAGGTGGTAGCACAGCCACCTCCTGCCCAGATGCTGGCATGTCACACACCATGACCTTCCAGCTGGCCTCCCAATGGGGTCATCTTCTCCCAGAGGATATGGAGGTGCTGGCTGGCTCCAACCCCAGGATCTGCCCAGAGGATATGTGGGCTGTGAGCTCACCCGTGCTCAGCAGCAGAAGAAGGGACTAGGCTTTGGACAAGATGAATTCTCAGGGCTTTGGGATAGTAGGGAGGAGAAGACAAGAGGGAGGACGGCTCTGCGTAGCCCTGCCAGCACCCTGAGGATAGACCCCTGTGTGGGCTGCTTCCAGCCCTGCTATCTCACCAGCACTGCTCCACCCACAGGCTTACCAGAAGCCCAAATCCTCCTCGTGCTGCCCAGGAGGATCTCCTGCTCCTTGTTTGCTGATGCCCAGCTGTTACCTGATTATCTGAGAGAAATAAGTACTGTGGAGGGGTACACAGTCCCTGTTTAGGCTCAGGAAGTGGATCCCAGCCCTTACCATCAATTAAGAGGTGCTACGTGATTGTGCAATTGATACAACAAAGAAAACCGGACTCCTGAAAGGAAGTGGTCTTGACACATACCCAGCAAAACATAAGCCAACATCTGGTGAGGAATTTTGAGTCCCCTGGTGGAGAGGGATGAAAGACAAGTAAGAAGTGTTGAGAGACAGAAGTGATTGCAGGACCAGAAAGTCCTCCATGGATCAGAGAAGTTAGAGCGAGGCTCTACGTGCCTTGGCTTAGGAAATACACGGGCAGGACTCCGCTGCCCTAAATCCTGCATTTTGATGTAGATACCGGTGCGATTTTATTTTCTTTCAAGGTTGCGTTCTCTTCCCAGCTCCGTGCATGACTTGAGAGAAGAGCAAGTTTACATCCCTTCATATCCCTGGGCTGTACTTTTGCCCAGTTGGAGGCTAAAGACCCTGACCTTCCAGATGGGGAAAGCGACTTGGCGAGATTTCTGCATTTTTGGCAAGAGACAAAAATCTGCCTTTCTATGAGCCCCAAGAGCTTGGCAATTAAGCCCTGCCCCACCTTCTTCCCAGTGCTCGGATGTTGCAAGCACCTGGCTCTCAAAGCAGGGTGAGAGCCTCCTGTGCTCCCTTCCCAGGAAGGAACAGGTTTCTGCAGAGGTCACACACTAGAGCCCCTTTGTTCCCAAAGAATTTTCCATCCACTCCCTTGTGTATCTCGGCAACAGTACACTCAGATACAACCTAAGACTCAGAGGCACGGCTCCCAGGAATGTGCTCCAGCATCTCTGCACCGGGTCAGTACCTCCCTATCCCCGTGGGACTGGAGGACAGGATTCCCCCAGTAGGGATGGAAGCATGATCAGTTCCCCCAGCTCAGGCAGGGCTTCTCCTAGGAAAAGGCTCCCTAGGGAATAAGATGTCCACTCTCCTCCATTACTGTCATCACTATCACTAACCTGGGATGCTGCATTTTCATCCCAGTGGTCCCCAGCCTGCTCAGAGGCAGGATGCTGCAAGTGTCCTCTGCACAAGGAGAGGATATTCCCAGAGGAGCTGTACTGCTGGGGAAATCAAGGCACCAAGCAAGGCTTATCCAGGATCGGCTGCAACACGGTGAATCCAGGAGTCTCAAAAGCAGGCCAAGCACCGCACCCGCTGCCTCCCTGATCGAAGGAAAGACGCTCCCTCCTGGGGAAACGTAAACCCTGACATAGCTGCAGCAAAGCTCTGGCTCCCACTTCCTTCGTCGGAGCCCTTCCCCGTGAGGCGGCCAGCACGGAGCTGGCGGCAGCGCACAGCAGAGCCCCGCGCCTGCGCCGCGGCCTCTGGCCACGGCAGACCCGGAGCCCGGGAGCCTCCGGGAGGCCAGTCCCAAGGGATTGACGTCAACCCCCGTCCTTGAAGATCTGGGGCCATCGGGGAGCTGTTTCTGCTTTCAGCACATGGTGTCCCTGTGCTGAGGCATGGCCAGCCTGCTTCCCTCATCCATGGCTGGCTCCCTGGGAGGAATCCATGGGGCTGGGAAAGGTCACCCTGGCTGAACTAACCACCCTTGGATGGGACTTACTGGGCAAGGGACAGCTTAGAGCAGGCAGGCAGGGAAGTGGAGCAGTAGCTTTTGGTCCCTTGCGCCTGTTCGTTCTCCTAAATTCTTCTCGAGCGAGAGTCAAAAGTAGGGCCTTGGCGGGCTTTTGGAAAGGAACAAGGGGAGGAAATGAAGACAGACATCCACCAGGACCAAAACAAAGGTTCGGCACAGGAGGGAAGTGGAAGGGCACAGACATGACCATGGACCTTCCTGCCTGCACCCTCACTCTGACTAGCTTGTGCTCCCCTGGCTGTTTGCCCCAAGCTAACTCAGCTTGGGAACACTGGAACACAGCTGGAAAGTGCAGGACACTCCTTACCATCCTGCTCTTGAGCCACTCATGGAACCAAATCAAAGCTCCTTCTCAGGGGAATACCCAACTGCTCCTCAGTGTATTATGCCTTGGGCCATCCCTTGCCCGCTCTCCTTGTTGGCTCACCTCATCTGCATTCCTGGCCCTTACTGGGAGCAGGGTGACAATTGCTTGCCGTGGCAAGCAAGCATATTTTGGACTCAGCTGCCTGCTCAAGGGCTATGGCAAAGCCCAGTAGTGAAACAGAACCCCACCCTGCCAGCCCTGCATTTCTGTGGTGGGCAGATGTTGATCCTCCCTCACCCCCCTTATCTCCCCTACACCGCCACCCCGACAAATGGGGCCTCGGCTGCGAAGCAGTATCACTTTCAGGGAGTGTGTGTAGGCCCGGGAGGAGGGGGCATTCAAATGAACAGCTGGGGGTTTTTGTTGTCCCTTGCTCTGGAGCTGTTTCTGCCATTTGGGCGGGTGGCAGGTTCACGCTGGGGAACCGGAGCAGTCCAGGCTGCTCCGGGAGAAAGAGCTGAGTAGTGTCCCGGAGCAGGAGGGATCCCAAAGAGGGTAAGAGTGACCCGGCAGGAGGCGGGAAGGAGCCCTCTCCAGTGCTTCTCCGTCGAGCCTGCCCCGCGCAGCCCCCACCCCGCTCTCAGGGGGTGCGGACTCCCCAGCTTCCCGCTCAGCTCAGACGTTCCAAAACGCGAGGAGCCGCCGAGCACCCCCGCTACTGCAGGCCAGCCGGG
>VWZN01006812.1:198107-221857 GCA_013396955.1 Regulus satrapa
TGCCCAAGTGTGCCGCGGACTTTCCCGGAGAGGCTTGCCCCGGCGTCGCCCTCGCCTCCGCGCTGGACAGCCACCGCGGCCTCCGTCGCAGCATCAACGAGCGCATCTCCCTCTACCTGGCCCACGCCCGGGCCGGCCCCGCCGCCCCCGCGGGACGGCCCCGCAGCCCCAGCCCCGGTGAGGACATGGGGGGCACCGACGAGGAGCGGCTGAGCCGCAGCTCCCTAGCCCGCTCCATTAAGAAGATCACGCTGTCCAACTGGTACGGGGACGCCGGCACGGGAGGGGCAGTGGGACCCGGGGACCCTGCCCGCGCCGGCGGCGAGAGGAACCACAACAACAACAACAGCAGGACAGCGAAGGCTCAGTTCAAGGTAAGCGATCCCAGTACCCTGTGCCCTGCTGTCGCCCCGTCTTCCCTGCAGTTCCCCCATTCCTCGCTGCCAAGGGATGGATGGGTCCTGGGGAGTCTGCGCCCATCCCCGTTGCCTTATCCCCGTGCCGTCCAGGCAGCAGTCGTTGCGGGGCTCCTGGGGTAGTTTTTCCTCCCATGTGCCCCCCACGCACTTCTCCGTCCCATCAGGCTGGAGGGCAGGAGGCCTCCGCGGGTAAGCAGAGATGAGCTTTCCCCGGGGCTGAGATGAGCCCGAAAAGCCCTGCCCCAGAGCCTGGCTATGGAGGGCTCAGCTTTCGGGATGCCTGTGATGATGGAGTTGAGTGCGGGGAGCTGGGAACTCACTCTCTCGTTTACCAGAGGGGAAACGGAGGCTGGGAGAAGGGAAGTGACTCATGAAGGGCCACACAGCCAGGCAAAGCTGGGACAAGGCTAGGATCAGGACCCAGGGCTCTCTGCAACTTGCTCTCCAAGTCCGAGCGCTAGCAGGCGCAGAGGTACGAATTCAACAGTGCCGGAGCCCGGGAGACCCCCCGTGTGGGTGGGATGGGGCAGAAGGCATCTCGGAGACGTCGCAGTTTCTGGCAAGAGCAGGCGGGATCTCCCTGGGATTTAACTCCGACCCGCAACAGCTGGTTTCCCGGCGGGACAGTGCTAGGGAGAGCCGCGCAGCCCACTGCCAAAACCCTCTTCTTCATTGCCAATAAAGGCCAGGCTCAGCCTCGCAAGAGGTGCCGGTTCCTCCGGCATGCAAGCAGCTCCTTGCTGGGCGGCCGGAGTCTGCGCAGCCCAAAGAGCATCGGCGTGAGGACTCCCCTCTTTCATATAAGGCAGAGGGACACGTGCTGGGCACCGTGCTGTGGGACTCTCGGGAGGCTGCCAGGATCGGCCCCTCCTCCCTGTCCAGCATGAGCCTCTGGAGCTGAAAGAGGTGGGCAGGCAGCAAAGATGGAGCTTTGGGAGGGAAAGAGGGAGCTGGGGGGCAGGGGGCAACATGTGGGATGGCAGCTGGAGGAGAAGAGAGGAGAGACCCTCTCTCCCACACAGAGCATGGTAGCGCTTTCCTAAGCGTGCCCCGCAGCCCTTAGATTTGCCCTTCGCTCCTGCCCCATAGGAATGGGGGGCTCCTCCGGGATGAGCACAGTGCTGCCCGAGAGGGTCTGGCCCCGCTCGTCTTGTTCGTGCCTATTCTATAGGAATGAGGCAAGCATATGTGCCGTGCTAATTAGAGGGGGACAGAAGTGTTTGCAGAGGCGGCAGCTGAGGCTGCTGCACTCATTTCACTTGTGGCTTTGCTCATGTCATGAGGACTGGGGTCCTGCTGGGGAGCATTTAGCACAGCACCTCGTGGATGCTGGGGGCAGGCACGGCTCCTTCTCCCGGACTTCGGTTGCTGAACAAGTTTGTTGTTTTGCCGGATCGAGGACCCGCTGAAGCCAGAGGGACCGAGGGGGGGGTAGTCCCGGTGGAGCAGCTCTGCGGGAAGGATGAAGTCATCGTTGTGCTGGCAGCCCTGTTTTCCTGCGGCTGACGGATCGTGAGACAGGGACTTTAAATAAAGCGCCCGTGTCACCTGCAGGCTTGTCTCCTATGGCTGAGCCCTGGGGGCCAGCATGAGACATTACTGCATAGAACTTTTTGGGGTCTTATGCCTCACAGGCGCTTCACATTTAGCTTCCTATCATTCCCTAAATATGCATCCAAACCTCTCAGCCCTGTGATCAAGCAAGGAGGTGCCCCTTCTGATACCATCCTGCTGAGTTCTCACTGTGCCTGCTGGGCTGTGATTCAGCCTTGTACCCTGACTGTTCTTCCTGCTTGGGATGGGATGCTGTGGCATGTGGCAGTGGTCTGTCCTCTGCAGCCACGGGCCAAGCTTTGCAGGCCCTTGGAAAGGTCCAGTGGCGCTGTTCTCCTAGAGGTTATAGAGCTGTTGGGCTGTTTGTAGGGCTCTGAGCCTTTTTGGTGGCAGCAGCTCTATGGTGGGGCCTGCCATTCATGTCAGAACTCTTCTGCAGTCCTGGAAGGATGGTGGGAAGCCATGTTCTGTGCAGGGAGGGAGTTCTGATTTGCCTAGGCGTGTTTCCCTTGGACAGTGTCCTCAGTTTGGAGTGACCTGAGCAGCAGTAGGCAGGCTCTTGCTGATCCAGCACCCCGTTTGCTGTGGTCTCAGAGGAGGGGGTGGTCAGGGCAGCACACATTGTCCACCACCCTGTTTCTGTTGCCCTGCCTGTTTGGATGGCTTTTACAGAAACAGCAAGGTGGCCCCAGGAAGGGAGTGGAAGGAGGTCCCTAAATTAGCCTGTTATATCCAACAGCCCAAGAAAAGATCCATCTGTAGAGGATGAGGCTTAATGCCCTTGGGCATGATCCAAACAATCCCACGCACCTCTCCTCCTGGGGCTGCGCTGCATCAGGGATAAGGTAATGTGGAGTTCATCCTGGACATCCTCTCTGTGCCTGGCTGCAGTTCCTGGACTTCCTTCCTCCTGCCTCTCCTGCTTCCACCCTCACTCCTGTCCTTTGGAAGCCCTTCCCAGCAAGCCAGCTGCCCCCTTAACTCATCTCCCAGCTAGGCTGAGATCAGGGATCAGCAGCTGAGAAGATTCAAGTTCATAATTTTGGAGTCAATGTCATCCTGTGCCCTTGTTCCTCTGCCCTACTGTCCTGCAAGAGGGCAGGGGAGTCTCACTCTGAACATCCTTAGATGATCAGGGACCAATGGTGACCACTAAATGGCTTTCTGCTGGCTTTGGAGTAAATTCAAGGAGAGGAAAGGGTGTTGGGGGTACTGGGAGCTAAAATGGAGAAGGCACTGAGCAAAGCAGTCTTAGGAGCTGTTGCCACTTGCTGAACCTGTAGTGAGAGCTGTGGATGCTGTTCGGAGGATGCCAGGGAGAGATGGGCAAGAGCGCAGCCAAGCAGCGCCTGGGTACTGCCAGGAGCTGCCTCTGGCCCAGGGCAGGGGAGGTGGGTGACTGCTCCTCTGTCCCCTTGGCTGCCGGGACAGTTAAGCACTACCAGCTGTGTGCCTTCCTGCGTCTAGGTCTTCCTCAGGAAGGATGTGGATGTGGAGGACAAGCAGCAGGAGCCTGGGAGTGTTCAGGCCAGTATTTTGTGCTCTCCAGTGGACAGATGTTCTCCCTTCTATGCGGTATGTCCCCCTGCCCTCAACATTCGAGGGGCATGACATTGGAGCTGAGCAGTGAGGCTGGTCACGGGTGGTGTGGATGGAGCCTTGCCTCTTCCAGTGAGTGTGGGAACAAGCTGGGCATGATAGAGCAAGGAATCAGACCCCCACCAGGCAGCACCCAGAGGTTTTATTACTTCCAAGGAACCCAGATTAAGGGCTCCTCCAGCCCTGGCTGAGTCAAGCAACTAAAGGTCACAGAGTCGCAGGAGGGCCTGAGAATCTATGTTGCTATTTAAAAAATAAAAAAAAATTCTGTAGTTCTTGTGGTTAAAGTAGAACAGGCATTGAAAAGTGAGTCCCATGCTGTCAGCAGGGCAGCACATGCCAGAGTTCTTAGAGAGCCTGAAACAGTTGCCTGAGTCCCTCTGCTCCATGGGCTCCTGGAAAATTGCTCCCCGGTGGGCTCGGGGGCAGCTAAGACCCTGTGGAACGGCTCACACCCAGCCCTCTCAAGGAGGAAGGGCTGTCCCGAGCTGGCCCCACAAGCAATTTCTGCCTGCTGAGAGCAGGCAGCAAGCCCTGCACCTTTGAGTTCCTCCTGAAAATGCTCCGTTTCCTCTTTGCCAGCAGTTAGTATGCAGTCAGATCCCCATCCCTGGGCAGAAGGGTGGGAAGTGAGTGCCCGGGTGATGGTGCTGTCCCCTGGGCTGCGTGCAGCTGGGCCCAGAGCTGAGTTTGGAGAAAGGCCAGCACTTTCATTGGCTGACCTTTGGCTGTCACCCCTGGCAGAGCTGGAACCCTGACAGAGGGTTTCGTCAGCGTTGACTGCCCACAAGGCCAAATCCCAAGGGAGATGCTATGGTCTCTGCCCCCTCCAATCACTCACTGGGGATGGGGGTCTTGGGTGCCACCAAAAGAATGGTGGGGCTTACCAGGAACGTGCCCCATGGCCCCTCCATCCCATCCCCTGTCAGCATCCCCCTGCGTGATGCCAAATAGATGCTACAGACATGAATGCTCCCAGCAAGGATGCACTGCCTCAGGCTGGAGGGACAGTGAGCACTGCATCCATCTCCAGTGTGGGTGCCAGGACCAGTCCAGATGCTGGGTGCCATCCCAACAGCCTGGAATGACCTAGGGAGTGACCCACTTGAAGGCCAGCCCAGCAGCTCCCTGCTGGGGTTGCAAAATCCACCAGTGTGACCTTGGTAGAGGGAATTGGTACCTCAGTGCCCTGAAGGAGAACCCCAAATATGTCAGTGAAGGAGTGGGATGAAGAATAAGGCATGCTGACCTACTTCATTTGGGTTTCTGAAGTGCTCCTGGGAGGTGATGGGGGGGACTCCCTGGGGCAGCACACTGACACCCCCACCCTGCCCCTGCTCCCCGCAGCTAGCAGGATCCCCGGTGTCATCACCCCAGAAAGAGAGCCCTAAGGGCAAGGACTCTGCTGCAGCACCAAGATGCAGCGGGCGAAGCGGCGTGGGAACAGCCCCTCTCCTTGACCTGAGTCCTCTGATAGCCCAGTTCAACCGGGAGATGCTGCAGGTAAGGCCAGCTGGGGCCCTGTCCCGAGGGGCTGCACAGGAGGTGCGATGGAGGGCCACCGGCAGCCTTTCATGTGAGCTGTGGGGTGGGGTGCGCAGCAGGGAGCGTTGAACTCCCAGCCTGAGCGAGGCCATGGTTGTGGCATGAGATCATGTTTGGCTGCCTCTCCCTGGCTGTCAGCCCCAGGGAGAGGGGGTCAGCCCACACCAGGGCCCTGCTTCCTCTCCGTGTGCGCATGCTCCTCCGGTCCCCCGTTCTCCTCCTCCTCTCAGGCCTTGTCCCTCCCCAGCAGTGTGGGAGCTGAGATGGTGGGAGGGCTGCTTCCATGCCATGGTGGGAAGAGTGCGTGGATGTTTGCACTGGGGAGCAGGGTGCAGTGAGGAGAGATGTTCTGTGCAGGCTGGCCTGCTTGGGCAAGCCCAGCTTCTCCTGCTGGGCTGAGGCAGATGCTGGTAGGAAGTGAGGTGCTGCACACCTTCCCACCCCCATTGCCAAGGTTGCTGTCCTGAGTGCCTGTGCTGGCCTGTTGATTCCCAGAGCAAATGGGTTGTCAGCCGAAAGGGTACACTCCAGTCCCTGTCACAGCTTTGGGAAGGTTTGGGCTGTGGTCCCCAAAGCTGTGTCCTTGAGGCTCTGGTGGAGACCCCCAGCCACGTGGCTCTTGGTGTGTTGCAGGCAGAGAGCTGGGTGCGAGGCAAGCTGCGGGACCTGAAGGATGGCTGTGACCTCCGGGACTGGGAGGAGGTGGCTCAGACCTTGCAGCGGGACATGAAGGATTTTGAGAACACACTGATAAAGCTCAATCAGGTGAGGCCAGGCAGGGCATGGCACGGCATTGCTCCCATTACCTGCAGCACTTGTGTCCCTGGGTTCCCTGCAGCGGAGGGTTCCTGGGAACCCCTGATGCTGAGTGGGTCCCTTGGCCCCACAGATGGGGGAGCAGCTGATGTGGAGGGCAAGCCCCAGTGCTGAGGCTGTGCGGAGGCAGCTGCTGGCCCTGCAGGACCAGTGGCAGCTCCTGAAGCAGACGGCTGCCAGCCAGAGCAAAGCCCTGGGGGGGCTGCGGAGTCTGCAGGACTTTAACAGGAAAGCTGAGCGGCTGGAGGCGTGGATCAAGCACAAGGTTTGGGGGACGGGAAGCATGGTCTGGGGAAGGGCACAGCCTGCCTGTACCTTCTCACACCCTTCTCTGTCCCAGGAGGAGAAGCCTTCTCTGGCAGCTCTCCTGCAGGAAAACCCAGACAAGATCCAGCTCACCCGCCGCATCCTTGACTTGAAGCAGGTGAGAGGCTGCTGGGGGGCTGCCAGCCTGTCAGGGTCCCCAAAAACCTTGGGGCTGGGGCACGGCACAGTTCCCTGAGGAGGGATGCTGATATCTTTCCTCTCTGCTCGGGCCAGGAGGAGCAGCAGTTCCAGAGTCTGCATAAGGAGCTGAACAGCATGGCCCAGAAGCTGGAGAAACAAGGCAGAAGTGAGAGCAGAAACATCTCAGCCCGGCGCAAGCACCTCAACAAAACGTGAGTGGAAGACACATGGGCTGAGCAGGGCTGAGCTGAGCACCAGGAGCTGACTGACTGGGAAGCAGGATCCCCCCAGACTTCCTGGCCTAGCTCCGCGCAGCTCCCCAGACAACTGCAGTCTGCCATTCACCTTTCCCCTTCCACCTGCTCAGGTGGCTGCGGCTGCAGGGGACCCTGAAGGAGCATCATGAGGCTCTGCAGCTCGCCCTGGAGGTGGCCTCCTTCCTCCAGCAAGCAGATATCCTGCTCGGGGCCATCCATGCAAAGGTATCTGCGCTGGAGCTAGGTTCACCCTGGTGTGTGGGGCTGTTGCATTGCTGAATGACATTTGGTGGGCAGCACCTTGATCTTGTCCCCTGCATGGAGGCTTCCGTTGTCCCAGCACTCTCAGCCTGGGGTTTGGGGAGAGAATCAGGGGATGGAGAACACGAGCCAGGTTGGCAAGGGCAGCTTTGCACTGTTTCTTTCTGCTGGAGCTGGGAGCAAGGCCCTGTCCTCCTCCTGCTTCTGAGTGTGGCCTCTTCTTACAGCAGAGCAGCGTCTGCAGCACAGGGAAGCCAGGAGAGGGCGAGCCATGCCAGGATCGGGATGTCAGGGACATAGCCAGCCAGGTGATGGTGAGTGCAAGACTCTGCCTCATTCTCTGAGCCCTGGGCATTCTGACAAAGGGTGAATGTGAGCCTTCCCAAGTCAGCTCTGCCACCAGCAGCTCTGTGGGCACCCCACAGCTGTGTGTGTGGCTGAGGCTGTGTGATGGATGGGGGAGTCTCCCCGGGGGGCTGCCAAGGACCGGGAAAGGCACTCACCGCCTCTTCTGCCCCCAGAAGGCTGGTTGTCATCACACACCCTCCCCATGGCCAAGGTGGTTCATCCCTCATGACCCCTGTCTCCATCACTTCCCAGCTGCTCTCTCTTCTCTAGATGCTGGATGTCACAGTGTCCCAGCTCCTAAACTTGCAGCCCAGCCTGGCAGCCCGAGTCACCTCAAAGCACCGAGACGTGAAGGAGAGCTGGGCGCAGCTCCAGCAGGCACTGAGGTAAAGCTGGGCAGGAGCACCACGGTTCCAACCCCTACCTCCCAGCACTGGAGCCAGAGGCTTGGGAAAGACCTGGGTAGCCCCTAGCAGGTTGTCTCTGGGGCACCAGCTCCACTCAAGGTCTCTCTTCACCCTCTGCTCCCCTGGGCTTCCCTTGCCTTCCTTTCCCAGGACAGGGAAGGCTCCAGCACGGGCAAGCAGTTCCCCAGGAGGCAAAGCTGCAGCTCCAAATGTTGAGCCTCGACGAGACAATAGCAGTCACGGGGCTGTGGGTAAGGAAGCAGCAGCCAAATGGACAAGAGGACTTGGCAGCATGGTAAGCACTGTCCTCTTCCAGGTGTCTTCAGCTCCTCTGTTTCGAGAAGACAAGGGAGCCTATGGGAAAGGGGTTCAGGTGTTGGGCAGAATTCAAGCTGAACGCTCCTGGATCTTGTCCCACCAGTTATGGGAGGCGATAAGTGCCAGGCCCGGGGCAAAGCAGATGTATGTGTATGCTTTGTGCTGGCCAAGGAGGAATGGGAACCTTTGTGCTGCAGGTACCAAAAGGTGTGCTGGAGAAGATGGCAGAGCACAAGAAAGGAGAGGAGAGCAACTCTAGCTCCACAGCAGGGGGACAGCCCCCTCACGGAGGGGACAACAAAAGGTACCAGCTTGTGGAGGCAGCTGTGGGAGCGGGGCAGAGTCAGAGGAGACAAAGATGGGGTTTCCCTGTGCAAGGGGGAGGAACCTTGCAGTCCTGACTGTCCCTCTCTACTGCTGGAGGAGGAGAGAGGCAGAGGCTGAGTGGGGGATGCGGCAGCTGGAGACCCAAGTGCAGGACATCTGCCAGGTGGTGAATGCGGTAATGTCTCCCCAAGAGTCCCCGTTGCTCCCTGCCCATCCAAGGGGAGACGGTGCTGGGGAAGGACTCACTTCCCTGACCTCCTCCTGCTGCTCGTGGGCATGCAGGCTCGTGCACACGCACCTGGCCTGGGCACTAACTCAGCATGTCTCCTGCTCCTTGGCAGACTCTGTCCCCATACAAGGAGAGTGTGGGAATGGGAGCTCCCCCATGTCCAGCGGCGAGCCTGGAGGCAGCACAGATGCAGCAAGAGCCCCTGGCTCCCAGCTCCAGTGCCAGAGCTGCGCTCCTGGTGAGCCTGCTTGGATGTGAGGTGGGGGGAGGACTCCAGGTGGGGCCCATCCTAACTGCCCTCCCTGCCTCCCAGGAGGGGCCAGCACGAGGGGGGCCTCCCGGGAGCCCTCAGGTGGAGGCCATGCTGCGGGAGCTGGGGGAGTTGTGGGAGGACCTGCAGAGGAAGCACCAGGAGAATGGCGTAGTGCTGCAAGAAATCGATAAGGTGCGTGGAGTCAGGGCTAGGGGTGGGCACAGGGCATGCTCCAATTGCAGCAGCTTGCTGGGGATCACCAAGTGAGGCTGGCACCTGTGGGGCCTGGAGCTGCAGCACTGGCACCAGTGTCTGTGGTTGGCCTTGCAGATGGCACACTTCTCCCACTGTGCTGCCTGTGCCTCAGGTACTTCCAGTGGGATGCCAGCATGACTTGTGCCTCCTCTGGGTGGCTCAGAGCCAGGCTGATGGGTTCCCTGCTCTCCCTGAAGGCACTGAGGCTGGTGGGGGAGCTGGACCAGGCCGAGCGATGGCTGCAAGATGTGGCTGGGTCGCTCTTGGAGCCAGCCACCATGAGAAGCCCGGCGGAGCTGCGCCAGGACCTGGAAGAAATGAGCCGGCTGGAGAAGCAGCTCCTGCTGTGTGGCCTCAAGCTGCAGGCACTGAGGGAAGAAGCAGCAGGCGAGTCGCCTGCTGAGCACGAGGGGGCAAGGAAGATGCAGAGGAAAGTGGAGATGGTGGAGGAGAAGTGAGTCCTGGAAGAAGGTGCCTCTTCTCTGGTCCCCAGGTTGGGTGGGGAGGAGGATGCTGTCCCTGAGGAGGTGCAGAAGCTGCCAGCACCTGTGATGAGCCCTCTTCCCGCAGGCTGGCACACACGCAGGCAGCCCTGCGGCACCGAGCAGCAGATCTGCGGGACTCCCTGGTGCTGTCTGAGTTCCTGCAGGACCTGCAAGAGGAGGAGGCATGGAGCCAGCAGGGATCTGCAGTGGTGAGCAGCGTGGCCAGGCATCCCTTGGGATCACACAGCACTGGGGACTGGACCAAGGGTTGATCTGTGGTTGGCAAGGGGACCCTATTGGGTGCTCCCCTCCAGCCCAGCTGCCTGGGGTGTCAGTCCCCATCTCTTAAGTCTGGTGTTTTTGCTGGCTTCAGCCAGGGAGTGGGCGATGCGGTTCGCAGGGGTGTTTTCCCCTGCTCTCAGCCCAGGCTGAGAAATCTCCAAGCAGTGAGGACATGAGCCGCCCCTTGGGAGAGCTGCAAGAGGCCGTGGAGATGCTGAATGACGCGGCGAAGGAACGGGAGCGGGTCATGGAGGTGGCAGCGGAGACGGAGAGCCTGGAGCGTCTGGTAGGGAATGGAGGCAGGGGGCCTGGGGATGCAGCCGGGTGATTCATCTGCAGCTGGACATGCAGATGGGACAGGGACGGGGCATGCACTTCAGCTGTCCTCGGTGGGACACAAGGGCTTTGGGATTCATGGAGACCACTCTGTGCGAGGCTGGCATCCTTGTCTCTCCCATGGCTGGCACCTGCCCTTTTGCAGCCGCACGGCAGGGTGTCCCCAGGCTGGGGTGGGCTGGGGCTGTGTGGCAGGTGGTAGCACAGGGGCTTCCACCCCGGGGCTGATCTCCCTTTGTGTTCCCTCCTGCCCATCAAGGTGGCGAAGGTATCCCCACAGCTGGAGGCCCTTCGGTGCAGAGCCAAGGCGCTGTCTGAAGACATTGCCGCAGCAGAGAACAGCTTCACCATGGTGAAGAGTGAGAAGGACCTGCAAGGGCTGCAGGGCTTGCTAAGCTGCCAGCAGGAGATGGAGGTGAGTCAGAGGAGTGCTGCCAGGGAGGTGTCCTGGCTGGCTGGCTGGGGCTGTCCCAGTGAGGCACTGGCCCCCCTCCGGGGGCCCAGGTGTTGTAAGCCTTGGCACACTGTGTCGGGGCAGGCTGGAATTTTCCAGTGAGCTGAGACCTGCCTGCTCTGCTCCCCTCTGATAGCATGGGCCAGGCAAGAGGACAGAGCTTGCATCAGCTCCCATGTGCCAACACCCAGCTGCCAGCACCTCGCTCGCCTTCCCACTGGTGGGGAAGCGACTCACGCACACAGGGCAGGGAAGCCAGGCAGTTCTTTGCTCTTCCTGTGCTCCCCACAGAGGCTAGCTCTGCCCACTCTCTGCAGCCCATGTACCTCTCCTCAGCATCCTCTGCTCTGTCCCTGCATCCCAGAATGCAGGGGAGCCCAGCCGGGGTGCGGAGAGGTGGGATGCATCTCGAACCTTTCCTGCCTTGTGATCTTTAGCATGCAGTGTCACAGACCCTGCAAGGGCAGCTGGAGGAGCTGGAGAGGGCGGCTGCCCGCTTGCAAGAGCTGTGCCCCGCTCGGCAGTGCCCCATCAGCCGGGAGCTGCAGGAGACTCTGTGGGCCTGGGCAGGTCTGCAGGAGCTGCTGCGGGAGACCCGGCTCCGCGTGCAGCAGGCCAGCCAGCTCCGGCAGTTCTTCAAGGATTATTTAGCCATGATGTAAGTGGCAGTGAGCTCTTGGGGACGCTTCTGTGGTGGTTGAGGGGGAGCTGGTGAGAGAGCATGGCATTGGCAAGTATGTGGGCAGTACTGGAGCTGTGGCCAGGCGTGACCATGGGCAGCCTGGAATGCAGGGTTTCACCACAGCTGTCTGTTGAGAGGCAGCCCTGCAGCATCTTGTCCTGCCCCAACCCCAGCGAGCTGCTTCCAGCTATCCCTGAGCATGGGAATGGATTTCCTGGGGTTTGCAGGGATAAGAAAAGGTTGGGTCGTTCCTCAGCCTGTCTTTCACGTGCTCACAGCTCCTGGACGGAGGACACACGGGCTCAGATCTTCTCTGAAAGCCCAAGCAACCCCAGTCTCCCGGAGACTCCATGCGAGGAACAGGAGAGGAGGATTGAAGAGAAGCTCAAGGAGTTTGAGGCACTAGCAGCAGCAGGGCAGCAGCTGGTGTCTGAGGAGCACTACCTGAGTGCAACAGTAAGGACAGGGGAAATAAGGTCGGGGGGAAATTCTCAGCACTCCCCGAAGTCTTCTGGGGACAGACCATGAAAGAAAGAGCAAGGTGTGGGTGCAGAGCCCCAGTAGGTGGGATGGGGGCAGCTATGCATCCCTGGGGCTGCTCAGGGCAGGAAGAAGTTTCATCCAGTGGATCCTGAGATCTGAGCTGATGTGACTGTGACTGTATCCCACTCCCAAAAACCTCCTAACTGCTCTGTTGTGAGATATCCTGGTAGGGCCAGTGTCCCTGGGCCAGGAGTCTGTGCGGGCTGCCCAGCATTTCTCCTCCCCTCAGATAAAGGAGCGCTTGGAAGAGCTGCAGAGCATGCTGGGCTGGGTGCTGGTGCGCTGGCGAGCACAGAGGCATCAGCAGGATCTGGGGAGCAGACAGGAGGACAGGAGGCACCCAGAGAGCCTTTCAAGCACATCCCCCACTGGTCAAGTGAGTACCCAGCCATGCTGAGACCGTCAGGGAGAATAACCAGCCTTGAGGCTCAGGGTGGCACGGGATGGAGTGGGTGGTGCCAAAGTAGGGGAGGGATGTGTGCTAATACCTCTGGGAGTCTCTGGGGTTCAGGTAGGGCAAAGGGAAGGCTATCTGAGAAAATGCCTGGCTCCAACAGCCCTTCCTTCATGTTCCCTCTCTTGCCTTGCTCCCCAGGACCAGCATGCTCCACTCCACCTGAAAAGCATCCACAGCCCAGTGAAGTTCATGCCCTGCTCTCTCCTCGAGCCTGTGCAAAGATTAGAGCCAAAGCTTCCAGAGAGAACAGCCATCTCCCCACCCGCATCACCCCTCTCAGATGCCCCATCAGTAGTGGAGCAGAGCTGGGGGGAGCCCAGCAACAGAACACCCCATGATGCGGAACCCCCCAAGGAGGCTGCCACCTGGGATCCTGCTGAGACCTCCACGCTGCTGCTGCCACCGCGGGGCCCCTGTGGTCTTGGGGGCACGGTGAACCTCATCCTGAGCATTGGCAAGAAGGGCGAGAAGAAGAAGGCACAGCTGCTGGCCAGCAGCGAACGGACAGGGGAGGAGGCACTGCCAACGGTACGGGGGGGATGGTGGGTGGCTTTGGCAAAGCCGTGGGCAAGCGGCCACACAGCCAGGGCAACTCTCTAGAGCTATGCCCCATGCAGACTGGGAGGCTTCAGGGGCTGCGGGGTAACCCCCAAGCTGAGACCCCTCTAAGCCAATTCTAAGTGAGCTGCTGAGACTGTGTCAGTTTCAGGGAAGGGGCTTTTGGCCATGCTGATGCTGCGTGATGCCTTAGGGCTGAGGCCAGCTTGTGCCACCCACTTTGCCTGTGCTCTCCTGCTGCAGCTCCTTGCCCACTCTGTCCTCTCTGTGTGTCTCTTTCTCTCCTCTTGCTCAGCTCCCCGCCACTAAACACTCAGGCTGTAAAACCTTTTGGAAGCGTTGCCAGGGGCTTTTAGGAAACACTTGGGGTAGCTTAAAGCGAAAAAGAAAGCCACCTCGCCAGCTGGTGGAAGAGGTAACGTCCTGGGGAAGGCTGCATGCCGGGCAGAGTGGCTGCATGGCATGAACCTGCCTGCCACCAACCCTCCTGGCCATGCCACTGTGCCCTGTTGGCAGTGGTCCACTGGGCCACTGGGAGAGGGAAAACTCTTCTGGTGCTGTGGGGTTCAGAGTGTGGGTGCTGGGACACATGAGGAAGGGGCTCGGGCAGGGCTTGCTGCAGTTTGGCACCCCCATTCAAGTAGTTTCGGTGGCCATGGGAGGTATGGCAAGCTGGTGGCCAGTGGGAGAGCCTCCCTGCTCCTTTGCTGGGGGGTGGCAGCAGTTCCTTGTGTAGCCAGCTGAAGGGAACAAGGGTGGCTGGGGCTGTGTGAGTTGCACATTTTGTGGGGCTGGGGGTCTCACTTCAGGTTGCTTGGCTTGTAACCCTAGGAGTCTGGGAATTTGTTGGGGCTCACATCTGTTGTTCCAGAACCTGTGCAAAAAGGTCTGTGTGTGAGGAGCCCCAAGGGCAGCCAGGCCCAGTAGCCCAAGGGAGAGGGCAGGAGGACAGAGAAGCTGGAGGGCATTGAGGCAGGGTGAAGGACTGCTGGGCTGCCAGGAGGGTTTTGATAATGGGCACCATCCAGCCTAGTGGATACAGGGGGACACTGCTCCAGCTCCTGCAGACTCTTACAGCTGTGGATGCCCAGGAGAGGGTCTGCAAGGAACGGGAGGGGAAGGGTCTGCACTCAGTCCCTACCCTTGCATTCATTGCTTTACTGCCTGGAGCGTACAGGGCTGGCAGGCATGGACAGCAACAACTGCTGTCTCAGTAGCCACACAAAAATGATGGCTCGGAGGTCAGCAGTGCCAGGAAAAAGCTGTGTGGCAGAGTCAGCTCCAGCTGTACCACACCGGGGGGACTCCACCATGGAGAGATTTCCTTGCCTGAACCAGTGTGGGAGCAGCCCTAAGGGGGCTGAGGTGAAGCTCTGTCCTTCCCAGCACTGCATGCGCTGTTGGTGAGCATTTTTGTCCGCCTGCCCTTGCAGCTCCCTGCTTTCCCAGATGCAGCATGGGAAGGGGGCACTTGGCACAGGGTGGTGAAAGCTCCAGCGATGGGGATCACACCTCTCTCCTTCTCTGTTTCCTCAGGTGCAGGTGGAGGCCAGGAAAACCTGCACCGCAAAGCGGCCGCCCGCTGTTGTCCGCCGCCCTCCGGCATCCAGCGGTGGAACGCCGGCTGTCTCCCACACCCTGCCTAAGGCCGGGGCTGGCTGTCTCTTCAACAGCCTGCAGCGCCGGGAGCAGGCCAGGGCAGAGCAGGCCCGGCTGCTGACTCTCCAGGGCATCATGGGCGACAGCTCCCTGCGGCCCACGCCTGAGGAATGCCACGGCCCCAGCAACACGTGGCCTCAGAAGTGTGGTTGGAGGAAGGGGGGCCCAGGGGCAGCTGCTGCCAGACCTCAGCTTGGGGAGCTGCTCCTCTATGTCAGGAACCCGCTGGTGCAGGACATTGATGCCGAGTGCGGGGCAGCCCCTCAGAACCCCTGCCTCCCTAACCCAAAAATCACATGCCCTCGTGTTTCCCTGGGCTCTGTGCTCAGCCTGGAGCTGCCACGGGATGCAGTGGTCCTGGGGTGCCACCGAGGGGCTGCGGCACGGCAGGAGGCAGAGGGGCAGGAGCAGAGGCAGGATCAAGAGGTGAGACCTTGGAAGCCCACAGGCACACACGGAGTTGGGTGGCAGGAAGATGGGCACAGTCCCCAGGGGCCTAGCAAGAGGCTGGGGATGTCCCCCAAGAGTGAGCAAGGAACGTGGTTCGAGGAGGTGAGCTTCAACCCCAGCTACAGCCAGCGAAGGGCACACTGTGCTGGGAAGGAGCACTGGCACCTGCAGCACTCCAGCAGCACCAGCAAAGACCTTCTGGACTTGGGGCCGAGCCAGCCAGCCCGTGTCGGTATGGGGGATGAGCTGGCCACCCGCTTTGGCCAGGACAACAGCTCCACTGCCACTGGCAGGGCCAGGCATCACAGAGCTGCTTGGCTAGAGCTTGGATCATCCCCCGCCAGCATCCCAGGCAGGGCTGGAGCCATCCCCAGCCCTGCCTGCGCACAGCAGCCAGCCAGCAGCAGCCAGCCCGGAGGGTCCCCAGCTTCCCCTGCCGCTCCCACCCAGCTCTCAGTCCTGGAGTGGGCGCTGGGGTCTCCACAGCCCCAGAGCCCTGCGCTGGGCACTAAGGAAGTTTGTCACCCTGCCCACAAGCAGTTTGAGGAAGAGGAGGAGGAACTGCAGGCCATCTGGGATGGGGCGCACAAGCGACAGGCACAGAGCCCATCTGGAGGCAGCTGTGCCAGCCACCGGACGAGCAGCAGGACAGGCAGCTTGCCCAGCCCCAGCAGCACTGCTGGCGGGCCTCTCATCCTCTCATCAGCCAACAACGTGCTAGTGGCCAAATTCACCCTTCCCACCACTGCCCAGCTGCTCCACAGCCCGTCGGGAGAGAAGAGCCCCAGGGTGGTGCACAGTGGCAGCCCCAGTGGGCTCAGGGTCTCACCCCACGTGGAGGAGCTGGTGTCTGCAGCCCCCTTGGATGCCTCTGGTGCCTGGAATCAGCAGAGGCACGGGCAAGAGGAGAGAGAGAGCAGCAAGGTGAGATTCACAGGCCAGAGACTCTCCCTCAGGGTCAGGTAGGGGGCTGGGGAACACCCACGGCAGCAGCTGGGTTACCCACTTCAGCAAGCATAACCTGTATTTGGGAACTCCCTGACTCCAGTGGCCCCTTGTTTTCAGCTGCCAGGGAAGGGATAGGTGTAGTATTTGGGATCCCTGCACCACACACGCCCCCTACCAACCCATAACCTCAGCAGGGTGGTACTTGGCCCCTAAAGATGACACACAGCCTATCCCCCTGCCCAGGTGAGAAAATTGTTCCTGATTGTCATCCCACTCCCACTTTGGGATCACTCACCAGGGATGGGTCATATGGATCTCATGTGCATGGAGGCTGAGCTGGCACCACCGGTCCCAGAGAAGTTTTTACTTACCCTCTGTGTCCTTGCAGGTCCTTCCTGGTAAAATGGAATTTCAAATGATGGAGGGGACGCTGGAAAGGAAGCATGTATTACAGACAGGAGGGAGAAAGGTACAGACATGGCTGTGGGGCTCCTTTGGGAGAGGGGTGCTGGGTCGTGGCAGGTGATGGAGGGAAGCCAGGGGTGTTCCTGGAACTACCACAGCAGTGCTGCTGGCCATTCTGGAAGGGCAGAGCCTCAGAGGCGCTGGGCTGCATTTTGACCAGCATGAGACCGTCTTCTTCCAAAGCTGTTGGCATCACAGCTGTCCCTTTCTTGTGTCCCACAGGCCAGCTGCCGGGCCTGGGGCCTCTTCCACGCCGTGCTGATGAGGCAGACGCTGTGCTTCTACCAGGACCGCAGGGACAGCCTCAAGGTGCAGTGGGGGAGATTGGGCTGACGTGGGAAGGGGCCGCCAGCAGGGTGATGGCTCTGGGCCTCGTGGCCAGGGAAGGCAGAGCCGTCCAACCCCGCTGTTGCTCTTGCTTTCCCTTGTGCTGCAGAGCTCCGTGGTGGCCCTTCCCCTGAACCTCTCCGGGGCAGTCTGCACCCCAGATGCTGAGTACACGAAGAAGACCAACTGCTTCAGGCTTCAGTGAGTCCCCAGTCCAGGGCAGTAACCACAGCCCTCCCCAGTTCGTGCCTGCTGGGGTTGACACATACCAACACTCCAAGGCAGGACCAGCTCAGTGCTTAGATGAGGATTTTCTTCCTTCTTTCTCACCTGCTTCTCTTCTTTTGTGGTCTGGTGGGGGCTGTCGGATCTACATCCTACATCATTGTTCTTGCCCTCTCCCTGCAGGCTGCAGGATGGCTCTGAATACCTCCTGAGGGCCCCCACCCAGTCCCTCATGAATGAATGGGTCTCAAAGCTGCAGCAAAACTCAGGTGAGCAGCCCTTGCAGGCAGAGCAGGGGCCCAGGTCTGTTTGGTTACCATGTTTGTTCAGCTCTCGCCGAGCCCTTTGATACATGGGGGGTCAGAAGAGAAGCAGCACAACATTTTACTCTGATTTATGCATCTTCCTAGCCTGCCTTGGGAACAGCAGTTCTCTGCCAGGCAGGATTTGGAGGCTTTGTTTTCACACCACATACACAGCTATAAATCAGGAATAGCACAACTGACGTCAGTGGTGCTTCAGTAGCAAAAAGCCCGTGTCAGGAAAATTATAATTGTGCCTTGGTCTTCTTCCATATCCTCTGGGCCTGGAAATGTCTTGCTTGCCCTTGAGGCAAGGAGACCTGTAATACTGAGGTCTTCCCGTTGCTGTACCCATACCTGAGGAATTCAAGCCCTGCTATGAAATCCTAGGCTGGTTGTCAGGACCAAGAGCAGGCACTATAGCAGGAGGTTGGAGGAGCCAGCCGTGCAGTGTGGGCACTCGGATCAGGGACTGGCTCTGTGTGACAGTCCTGTGCACTGCCAGCATACAGCAGGATGTTTGCTGTGCCCCCAGGTTTCCCCGAAGTGGATTACTTCCAGGCGGCAGCACGGCAGGTCGAGGGCACTGGTGGCACTGGCAGGTGAGTAGCCAGGAGCTGGCCAGCTGGTTCTTGTTATGACTCTCTCCAGCATTTTCCAGTGAGTGCTGTTCCAGCAGGACATTGGTGGGACATAGACTGGTTTGCTAAATCTCTGCTATTTTCAGTTTCAGCAAGGTCTCCAGCCCTGGGACCTCCCAGCTCCAGGGACACCATCAGGTCACGACCCCCAAGAGCCAGGAGATTGTGCTGTTACCCTGCACAAGCCCACTACTGCAGCAGCCTCTGGGCAGCCAGGATGGCCCACTCGATGGGACTGTGGCAGCAGCAGGTGATTTTCCTGTCTGGCTGGGTTGCCACCGTCCCCCAGGTTCTCTCTCCAGCCCAGAGAGGTACATGGGGGAAGCTGAAGGCTGTTGTTCAGTCTTGAACTTGCTCGTATCTGGGCAAAGAGTCCTGGGGCTTGGAACCTGGGGAAAGGAACATTTACTTCACTTCCTGGGATACTGAGATAGTCATACATTTTCCTCTTCTCTTTGGGGCTGACACAGGGGTGT
The DNA here is from genome assembly GCA_013396955.1 of Regulus satrapa. Taxonomy (NCBI): domain Eukaryota; kingdom Metazoa; phylum Chordata; class Aves; order Passeriformes; family Regulidae; genus Regulus; species Regulus satrapa. The sequence continues at coordinate 216,433 of VWZN01006812.1, forward strand.
CCTGTGATGGCCTTGCCTTGTGACATGTCTCCATTCTGCTTCAGAGAATGTTCAGGGGACTGGGCACAAGGAGCAGCAGTGGTCACCCAGGGCATCCCCCGGGCTGTGGGACAACATCTGCCCAGAAGACGACTACGGGCTGGTGGCCAACAAGAGGAGGTCGTACTCCTTCACCTCAGGTACAGTCCTGATTTCGCTGTCACCGCCAGGAGGTGGCACCACCGCCTCTGTCCCCACGGACAGCCGAGGACAGATGCGATGCCGCTCCAGCACGCACCTGGTCCTACACACCTGCGCCCTTGGCTGCAGCCCCCATTTGGGGAGGGCCCTAGAGGGCTGCTAGGGCCTGCTGGCACCCTGCCCCTTCCACTGAGTGCTCCTTCTTGCAGCCACCTACCAGAAGATCACCCCGCTGGCGGTGCCCAAGGAGGCGGTGGAGGCCGGGAGCAGTTACTCCGTCACGCTGTACATAGGGGAGCAGGTGTCGGCCGTGCCCCGGGCACGCTGTCACTCCTTTGTGGCCCGAACAGGGAGCCCCCGGGACACACGAGGGGAGAAGACCACCAGCCCCCCTCGCACCAAGAACAAATCTGTCTTCAAGAAGTTCTTCGGGAAGAAAGAGTGAGCCCCAGACAAAGGGAGAAAAGGCCCCAACCTGCCTCTTATACTCCTCTTGGGCCATTCTGGCATGGTCTCTACTCCCAGCACCAGTTTGTGGCTTGCTGCCTCTCCAGGGGCAGCACAGAAAGCTGTGCCAAGTGGCTCTGCTTCAGCCAGCCCCGGGGCTGCCACTGCAGCCCCCAGCCTCAGCCTGGCGCTGAGCACTCCTCCTGCCCAGTGCTCTCCCTGGGTGCTGCTGGCTCCCCAGGCATCCTAATGGCACACAGCACAAGCAGAGGGGGGTGGATTATGGTTTTTATTAAAAGATAACTAGATGACGCTTAGTGTGGGAGCTTTTTTGGCCAGCAGCGCCCGTCGGCACAGGAGGAAGGGAGCTCTCTGCAAGGTGGTCTTTGCTAAGGAATCAGGGGAGCTTCAGATGAGGAGGGCCCTGCACTGAGGTTCAGTCCTGCTTGGGGGGAAGCCTGAGCCGTTTGGTGGTTTCACAAGGATGCTTTGTCCTGTGCTTCCCCTCTGCCTGCACTCAGCCCAGCTAATCCCACAGGCTATCTGGGCCCCTTTTCCCTGCCCTGGGAGCTTAGCAGGGAAGTCACTACCTACAGAGTAAATACTCCTGCCTGCACAGCCCTGCCAGGCCTGCCCAGCCTTGCTCTCTCACAGGATGGCAGCCAGCCTAGGTCACGGCAGGTGAATGCTGCACGACACGGGCAGGGGTGTGTGGCTAGACCCCCATTCCTGCAGGCAAATAGTTTTGCAGTAACTTCACCAGACCATGCCAGTTTCAACTACCCCAATTGTCGCCAGTACTGAGAAGGGGGAAAAGCAGCTGGTCTAACCTGCCCTGAGCCTGTACCAGCCCTAGAGGGAGAAGGGGAAGTTTCCAGGGACGTGGGTAGCAGGGCCTCTCCCTGTCGGGCTGTGAGGCTCAGCTGTGCACACCACTCGCCTCCTCAAACACATTGTGGGGCTTAAAATAGAAGTGCTGGCTGCAGCCCAGCTCTGCAGTAAGGGCTGGGAGAGCAGAAATGCTCCTGCCACCCCATCTCCCTCCTGCAGCGTTCCTGGGGCTGGAGACAGGCAGTGAAGTGGAGGTGGGCACACCAGGGTCACCAGCAGAGGGACTTTCTCCAAGTTCCCAGCAAGGGGTGGAGGGAATGCCTGTGCGAGGTGCTGCTGTGTGGGTGGGGGTGTGCTCTCTGAGTTTCCCCTGTGTCTTACTACCCTCCACTTGGCTCCATCACTCTTGGCTCTGACACCTGTTTTCCTCCAGCACCAAAGCTCAGCTTGCCTGCACTTCCTTAATGGGAAAAGACGAGCAGGATGCTAAGGCTGGGAGGGGAGATGCCCTGGGCAGGGGCCAGGCCTGTCCAGGCCAGCGAGGAGGCCAAGACACAGCATTCCAGCTCCGGCTGCACATACCAGGAGAGCAGCTGGTGGGCTGGTGCCAGTTCATTCCTGAGCAGCTGCGGGGCCCGGCAGAGGGGCAGTGGGTGCAGCGTGCTTTACGGAGGGCCCCCCTGCTGGCCCCATGGGCTGATGCTGACCCATGGTAGGGTGGGAGCTCAGCAAGAGTCCCACCATGGCCCAAGTCCAGCACAGGAACACGGGGTGACATGTGCCACTAGAGAGATAACAGCATCCCAGGGACGATGCTAGCACCTGCAGCACTGCTTTCAGTACCCCCCTTCATTGTCCCCTGAGCCAGCTGCCCACCCACAGCCTCCCCTCTCTCCTCCCCTGTGCTGGCACTTGGCCCCGCAGCAACCCGCTAACAAATCCCGCCTGTAGTTCCTATGGCAGAAGCCAATTCCTCCCCCCCCCATCCCCAACTAATCTGCCCGTGCATGCAGCCTCCACCTGCTGAGCCAGCGGAAGCCGTGCTCAGCCAGCCCCAGCCAGCGCCAGGGCTCTGAAACCCACTCCGGCTGCAGAGCCTGTAGGGTGGCAAAGCCTTTGCACCCTGGTCCTGCTGCTGTGGGAAATCCCAACCCTGCTTGGCACCAGGCAGTGAGGAGTCTGCAGGCAGCATCATCTGGCACCAGGACAGCTGAGCTATCAAGGTAAGGGCAGGGTGCTGGCAGGGAGGTGATCAGAGTAAGCACTATCCCTGCTGTGCCCTGTTGTGCCGGGCACCAAGGAGAGGGTCTGGTTCCAGCCTCCTCTACAGAGCCAAGGTCTGGTCCCCCATTTCGGGGGCTCAGCAGTCCTGCTGCAAGGTCACCCTGCAGCCGGGAGCCTGTGCTGAGCTCTGGGGCCATCACACACTGAGGCATCCCAATGAGGGTTTGGAGCTTTCTAGTCCCAGAGCTGCAAGGAAGGTTCAGAGTCTGACCCCGGCGCAGGGGGGGAGTGAAAGCGGGGAGCAGCAATGGAGGGGCTGGCTGTCCTCCCTGCCTAGGCAAAAGGACGGTACAGCTATGCCCCCCGCCCAGGGCAGTAGGGCCAGACAGGTCTCTGCCCTCCAGCAAGAGGGGAGACACCGGGGGGAAAAAGCCAGAGCACTGGGCATTCCTGTTCCGGAGCTGCGGTAGCGGGGCCACCCCAGCAGCCTCCCGCTCTCAGGTGCGGCCGATGCAGCTTGGGGGGAGCAGCGGGGAGGCCGGGTCAAAGCGGCGTGCGAGGGGTGGGAGCAGCGGGCTGCAGCCCGGCCCGGNGCCTCGGTGCGGGTGGGTGCTGGGGCGGAGCGGGGCCCCCGACCGCGCCTACGGCCCCGCTCCTGCCGGTGCGGGGTGCTGCTGCCTTCCCTTGCCCTCCCTCTACAGGACCGCCGCGGGGCCGGCCAGGGAGCCTGTCCCGGGGGGCACAGTACCACCGGGGCAAGAAACGCTTCCCTTTTCGCTATCCCCCGAAACAGCCAGCTGGGGACGGTGTTTGGTTACGCTGCCCATGGGGATGTCACCCGACCAGCGGCACAGCCACGGCTTACTGGCCCCGTCACCTTCCTGTGTCAGTCCCAGCCCCGTCTGAGTGCTGGCTCCCTCCCTGCCCCACCAGTCACACGTTCCTGTATGGCCCCGGGGGTGCCTGCGCCACAGGGAACACCTCCAGGGAGCCCTCCGCTTTCTTGGGGTTCCTGGGGTTGTGCCACCACTCACCTCCCTGCCAGGATTTCTTCTACAACCCTCTTGCAGGCCCTTTGTCCCGGCAGCTGGGCACTCTCCCATGACCCTTTCTATTTGTAGGCTGACCGCTGGGAGCTTGCCCTCCTCCCTTGCACCATTCCCCACGCAGGTCCTTTCTCCCCAGGCACCATTCCCTGGCTGCCCTCGGTGTGATTTGGCCCAGCGCAGAGGTCCTGGCTGCATTCTGAGTCCAAGGCATGGCCCAAGGCTTGTTTGTGGGAGCCTGGCGTCGCATGCAGGTGGAATAGAGGTGAAGGTACAGGCAGAGCAAGGTTCATAGCATGGTCCTTGACCCAAATCAGTCCAAATCAGTGGTGCCTCTCAAGGTCAGGGCACTGCTCTGCTGCCCCAGTAAAGGTCTTAATGCAAGAGGTTAGAAAACAGGGTCCCCACTGCTACTTTTTGTCCTTATCCCTCCAGTGCCCTGTGTCCTTCCCAGTGTCCTGGGAAGGGAGTGGGTGCTGTAGGGGCTGGCTGAAAATCATCAGAAAATGTAGAGAGTGAGGAAAGCTGGCACAGCTGGGTGGTAGGAGATAGTGACATTTATCTGTCATGCTCCTCAGCCTTGTGCAGGGAAGGTCATGGAGGATGTGATGGAGGAACACCAGGTGTGCTGCCCTGTTTTCTGCAGAGATGTATAAGAAGTCCTGCCATTCCCTGCCAGAAATGCCTGGAGCATCCCTGAAGGCAAGCTGGGTGTCACTGGAACCAGCAGGATGTGAGATACCGGGCAGCAGTGGCAGAGAAGCCTGTCCTCCATCAGAGCAGGCAGCCCTGCCCTGAGCTACTGCCAGCAAGACCCTCCAGGGCTCTCCAGAAAGCTAAGGTTTCTTGAGAAGCCTTTTTTTGTAGGGAACCCAGCACCTCCATGACTGCAGAGACAAGGCAGGGCCAGCAGCAGCACTGCTGGACACTGCACAGCAGTTCAGCTCTGCTGTGAAGCTTCCCAACTCTACCATCCCAGCACACAGCACTAGAAAAAGTCAGGTGAGACTTCCCCACCTGCTTGCATCCTCTGGAGATGGCAGATCCTGTGTGGAGAGTAAGACGGGGTAAGACAGGGGCTTAGTGATGTCTGCAGCTCCTCCCCAGAAGAGGGATCTTTGTGGGAAGCCAGCCACCGCTGTTGTCCAGGTTGATTTTTGTCATCTGGCTTGCCAGAAAAGAGATTTACTGGGGGTCTGGACAGCAGTGTTAGAAGAGCAGGCTATTTCCCCGGAGACTCAGTCTCTCTCAGCTGAGTATAGATGTGCAGAATAATCCTGAGGCCCGGGGTCCCTGGGAAGGTAGTGCCAGGAACCGCTCTTGTCCCTGAGGTGCAGGGTCCGTGGCACAAGGGTGCTTCTGCATACCTCACAGAAGCCCAGGACCAAGGAGAGAAGCAGGCAAGCTGCCTTTTGAGAAGGAACATATGCCTGAGGAGGTGCACTTCAAGCCTTTTCCCATCCCATCCCTGTGGAACTTGGGGTTCTCAGGGTGCCAGCCAGAACTCCTTCCTCTGTGATCTGCAGCTGATCAGCAAGCACAGCCCTGAGGGCAATGCCAGACCCTCTCCCGCCAGCTCGCCACTGCTGCGCCCCTCCCACGCTGCTTCCCCCCCGCCCCCCGGGGAAGGACGAGCCGAATTTCTCCCGATCCCGCCGGGCTAATTCCTTCCCCGTGCGCTCCCCGTGCTCCCGGTC
>VWZN01006815.1:0-18564 GCA_013396955.1 Regulus satrapa
CTTCCTTAGCAGACACCATTGTCCTTTAAAATCAAGACACATATAAATTAAAATGAAAAACCAAGCTAGAGATTACTTCAGGTGGAAAAATACAACTTTTTTCAAAAAGATCAAAACAATCTGTGTAAAAAAAAAAAAAAACCCAACAAAACCAAACCAATAAAAAAGGTCATAAACAAATAAAAAACCAAAACATCTCCTGATGCTGTAACATTTCCCTGAAATCCCTAGTTATAGCTGGTAGATTTACAGAAATACTTAGGAAAACAGCTGCTGCAGGTGCTATTGACTGGACAAAAGGATGAGCCACAAACCAGCTCTTTTTGATGTATTCTCCCTACCAAGATGACAGCCAAGGAAGTTTCCATAAATACCATTGAAATTTTTTTCAATATTTATCTTCACAGGGAAACCAAAACTAAATGAGAGATTATTTTAGGTACATAATTACTTTCTTTAAATCCCACAAAGTTTGTAGAATCTGGCACATCAAACACAGGCTTTGGGTTTATACTCTCTCTACTCCCCCCATGTCTATCACTAAAGACCATGTAGAAAAGATCCATGTAGAAAAACCGATAATGCCCAGGGAACCAACTAGAGTAAGGTCTTCTCTGACACTAACCCTTTTGTTCTGCAAAGAGGAAACTGTTCTACGGCTTTGCTTCTGGAAAATCCTGCCTCATGTACTGCTTGCTCTTCAAGCCAAGGTCAGTAACATGACTTGCAGCCATAGTTAGGCTATGCTTGTGTCTGTTCTATAAAGTAATCCTGGTTTCTCAGGTAGCAGAGACCAGGTCCAAAGGACAGCTATTTGCAAAACATTTTCTGCAGCTCCTGGTGGGCACGGCCACAGATGTGAACCCAATTATCCAGATTCGCACCCGGTTAGAAGGAGCATGTCATCCACGTTAGTCTTCCTAGTTGCCTGTACTCCACTAAGGCAATTATCCCCAGAATTAGAGTTTGGTTATTCTGTTTCAGAACAACCCCATCAGGGACCAGCCAAGTTTGTGTCATTGTTTCCAACCCAGGAGATGTCCCCATTTCAGAGAGGGCATCAAGAGCATCAGCTGCCAATGCTGCATTTCTGTGTCTAACTTGTCCTTTAATACACCACACAAAAAAATAGGGACATTCCAAGGATTTCACAAAGCCCTTCGCAGAGGTCACATTTACACGTAAGGCAACTGAATATTTTTAATAATTTATTTCACATCCCTGGGGATAAACTCATTGAAAGAGTCCAGGACCTGACAATACAGAGGCTGGGAGAGTGGCTGCAGTGTCTACATGGGGGTGAGTGATTCCTGGCCTGGCTGGTGGTGCGTCAGCTCCCACTTGCCACCCGGCAGAGCACACTCAGTCACTGACCTCTATTGAGAGGAGCAAGGCAAAAGGACAGCTCTGTCAGAAAGAGATGGAAAACACTCCATGAAAGAGGATGGAATGGAGTAATTAGCTTCTTCCTCTGCCGCCTCCAGCACACTGCCAAGCCTCACTGCCACGTGACAGGCTGACAAAAGGCTTTTTCAGCTGTCACACGTTCCACAGCCCTGGCCAGGGACAGCAGCCACATCCTTGTCCCTTTCAGCGATTTGCACACATGTGCTGCCCTGTCTGTCGGCCAAAGAAAAGCAGCCTTAGCCCTTGCCAGATACAAAGATACAAAATGCTCATTGCAGTGCTGCTGGCACTCAACATATGGTTACCCTGATTTATTTCTGTTGAAACAGAAGCCAAAGTTTCTTCCTGCTGAGGCTCTCTGTGGTAGAAATAAGGGCTAGTCTGTGTCCTGGAGACCTTAATTCAATACTAAAAATGGCATTTTGTCCTCATCCTTTGCCATCATTTTTGGATGCAGGTACTTGAATAGGAGGAAGCCAAGGTACTGATATTATGTTTCACTGATTTAATTTCCTACAAACTAAGTGGTGAATGTTGCTTATGCAACCTTAAAATGAAAATGGGCTATAGGAACAGACTTACCTTTTTTGTGTTTATTCTGCTCAGTAAAAAACCCCCCAACATTTAGAAGGATTCACCCAGCAGCAAGATGGTTTTCCACCAGGACTATTGGAACATGAGTTTCTTTTCTGTCCATGTGCATGTCTGTGTTTCTCACAGATGCTCATGGGAGCTGTGGTTTTTAGCTGTGTGCAGAGGCAAGGACAAATTAACATAAAATTAACATGCCCTACCTCTGATTGTAATCCACATGAGAAGAATGACAAACCCAGACTCCCTCTCCAAACACTGACTAGATCCATAAGCCTGACTTCATGTAACAGCAAGTTAAATACCTGAGACCAATTGGGATATCAGACATCACAGCAACAGAAGTTATTAATTGGATGATATGTAAAATTCAGTCACTTGTTGGCAGGGTGTACCTCACAATACCAGTCAAGTTATAAAATTCAGGCACAATTACATGCTAGCTGAATACATTTGCCTTATTTCACTATACTGTATATTAAACTTTTCCTTTCATGTTTGCATAATAAATCCGAATGGAGATTTTTATTGCATTCACACTTGGTTGATTTGTTTTGTTTATTTTATAGCATGTTACAGGCAGACAGAGAAAAAACCAAAAGTTTTATTACAAAACTGTAAAAAAACTAAATGCGAATGCCTGATCTACAGAGGTGATGAACATACTTCATGTTAACTTAGAGGTGCTACTTTTCATCATTGACAGACAATTGCTGATGATATTACTGTTATTATTTTGGGGGATGTTCCAGTACCAGAACATAGAATAAAGAATGGTTCCTCAGTTTTATTTGCTGCAGGTAAGTGCCATGGGGAGGCAGACACAGCTAGAGGATCACCCTGTGACTTGCCCACAGAACTTTTTAAAGGAGATACTCCAGGAGAAACTGTCCTGGTGGCAGAAAGACAACACCAAGCCTGAGCATGGTGTCAGTCTCTCACCAGCTCTGCAGAGCATGAGCAGGCCTTACACAGCTCAGATATGGTGGTGAATCTGAGGAGGGGTGAATTCTCACCTTCTAATTTCTGTTCCCAAACTTCCAGACAGACAGTACATGAGAAAAGAAAGATTTGGGGGTTTTTACTCTTGCAAAACAGGGGTGAAGAACCTGCTGTTTGCTGAGTGTCAGACGGATCTTTCAGTCTTTTTGCAAACCATGAACTAACACACCCCAAATATACACCAAATTAAAAAAAACAAAACAAAACCCAAACAACATTAAAACACCTCCCTTCCACCTCCCCCCCAGTAAAAGCTGTCACAGTAAAACACACAATAAAGAAGGCATCAGTATTAAAAGCTTACACTTGAAAATACAGAAGTCTCGCAGAAACAAGAAAACAGAAGGAAGTAATATACAATGATAATAAAGGCTGGGGAAAAAGGATAATCTTAAAGAACTGTTATAGATATCTGGTAAATAATTGGCTTTTTGCAAATATTAAAATGAAAAGTAGTATATGTAGTGCTAAATTAATATGATTGTTTAGCTCTGCTATTAACAAAGAAATTCAGAAGTGTTGAAAATATCTTTTTACAGGATTTGTTTCTTTAACAGACAGTAAATCTCTCTTGCATTCTTGAGAGAACACTTATCAGGGGAGAAAGACAGAAAGTCTGGAGAAAGGAATTTATGACCAAAGAAGTGGACAAACCTGGACCATTTGGAGAAAGGGAGCTGTTCTTGAATAATACATGAATATGTACGAATATGTAACAACTCAATGCATTTAACGAAAAGTATCTTACTTTGAGGGTGTGCTCTTTTTGGCGGCATGCCAAGAGACACCCAGCTAGCTGTTTTTGCCTTATTATATTCCTCAATTATTTTATTCTTAATAAACTTTAAAACTACAACAGAGAAGTGAACCTCGTTTTTCACAGAACTGTTGAATAAAGATATAAAAGCTGGTATAAATATTTGCAAGCATACCAGGAATAAGGAATGTGAAAGGCAATCTAGAGAACCACTAGATGAAGAAATAGACAAAAATAGTAAACTGGTGCATTAGAAGCAATCCACAATCCCTCAACCCAGCTGAGGGTTCTGTCTGCAAGTGATCAGCATTTGGTAATGGGAAAAAGAGGTTAAAAAGAAGGACTAGTGCATTTCTTCTTACCTTCTGCCAAGGTGTGATTCTCTAAAGTAAACTTGCATCTGCATCTCCTCAGTTTTACACACCTTTATCACATATCCTAGTCACCTTTTCTCCAAAACAAAAGCAACAAAGATGAGGAAAACTATGCAAAGTGTGAGGATGAAGCAACAGGGATTCTTCAAGTAAGAAAGAAGAGATTGGCCTGTGGGCTGCTGGGAGAGAGGTCTGTAGAGCCTCAGGTATGATGCAGATAAACAAGAGATGATTAGTCACTCACTGTTTCTTAGAATGCAAGAAGTAGGGAGCACTTTAAGAAAATAGCACATACATTTTTTTTAAGAAAGCAAAGGCAGCGAATTTTCAATCCATGCACAGATTGGAGAACTCACTGCCACAGGACATGCAGAACAGCATAAGCAACTTCCAAAAAGACAGACTCACAAAAGAAAAGCCTACCAATGACTAATAACCATCAAAGGCTTTGCTTCTCCAGAAAGTCACAAAAGCCTTGCTCACAAGAGACAGCTAAATGCAAGGAATTTGTGTCCAGCGTGGTTTGTCTTTATATGCCCTGGGTTTACATTTTTTCTCTAAGCAATTACTACTGATGCTGGGAGGAGAGATCCTTGGCCTTTCTCAGATTCACATGGCAGTAAGACTGTGCCATTAAAACACACATAAATTAAATATCATGTTATGAAATGAGCCTGTGGATTATAGCTAGGTCTCAGGCTCTGCTGCCTATATTCCAATTTTCATGCACCTATAAATATTAAAACAGCAAACAGTGCTCTTTAAGTTCCAAAATGCAGGCTCATCACCATTCCAATACCACATTCTCTGATAAAAGTAATTTATTTGCTCATCAGCCCATCATATTTTTTTCAAGTCCAGTAAAAACTACTATTTCATTGTTCCAAACAAGCCCTAATATCAATATGCAGATGCTAATTATTATAACTGCGAGGCAAATCAGCACAATATGACCAAATAAATAAATTTTTCTGAATACATAAAAGAAAACCCCCCACACAACCCTTTATTTGTTGGTTTTCCAGAATCACAGCTGTATAGTGTTAATACTGTACTCATGATCTTAATAGAAAATAATCCCTTGAAAATTAATTGCCACTAGACATTAATAAGCACTTTGTTAATTAAGCCAGTAAGCCAATTAGGCCCAAGGTGAACTCAAGGGCAGTCAACTCTATAAACAGTGTGAGCTAAGTCTTAGAGGTATGCTCTAATTTTTAAAAAGCCTGTTTTTGAAGGCGGGATAGCTTGTGGGATCGCTAATTACAGAACAAAGCAACTGCCCAAATGCAACCCCAGTCAGGGACAGCCATCATCACCCAGCAGCTTATCTGCATCTTCAGAGCAGCTGGTCTAGACCTCATTTGAGACCTTACCAACCTGTAATTAATAGTTTCTCTAAATCAAATCAGAAAGCCAGCAAAAAACAATTCAAGTGCCTCCTGGGAAAGAGCCTAAACTGTAAGGCAGGGCAGGGTGTAGAAAGAGCAATTGACAGCAGACTACAGGTAAGCATCAGGCATCTATCTCTGCTCCTTCTGCTAGGCTTTCTGAGACCACAGGACATGCACAAAACCTGCAGAGAAATGACTCAAGTCTTTCTAAGGAGATGCAGATATTTAGCAGCTCCTCCACCTCCAAAAGTCCGCATTGCATGGCCTTTCTTATTCACTGTCTAGGAGCAGACCCAGCACAGGCAGGAGTGCAGATACCTTAATTTCTGCCTTTTTCTCACCGCTGAGAGAAGCAGATCCATTGCTGGGTTCCCATTCCTGAGGAGAAACCTGTATTTCTCCACACTGCTAACAGCAAACCTATATAAAGGGAGCACCTTGCTAAAATCACTCCTCCATGGGCATGGCTGAAGATCTCCCCAGGGCAGCAGTAACTGCCTCAAACCTGCCAGAGTTCAAGGACCATTGTATGCTGCTCCTCTTGGAGCTTTGCCATTCAGGGAGTTGGACTTGACAATCCCTGTAGGTTTCTTCCAGCCCAGGATATTCTACAAATTCATTATTTTCTCCTCCTCCAATCCTCCTGTTTTGTGGGGTTTTTTTTGTTCTGTCTCTTCACAGGTCTCAGCAAGCTCAAATACTTCAAGCCCAAAGCATTCCACTTCCCCTTCTTCTCCGCTTAAGTGAAAGGAGTTTGTTCATACAGTGAATTTGGCACAGGGCGGGAGAAAACTCATTTGTTTCTCTAATTGATTCAATTTGAAAAAAAAGATGCCATTAATCCTTGCATATCTGTTGGCACTGATGAATGTGCCCTGTGCTTTGAGTGTTTGTTTTGAGGCCTTGCAGGCTGGAGACTCAGCTCTGCTACTACCCTCTCACTTGTATTTTCCAGCAATGTGTGGACACTGAACCCACCATGCCACTCCTTACACTCTTTCCAGGTCTAACAATTTCCTGTTATTCCTTCTCTTCCATCACAAGCTTGGATTGCACAGTAACTTGTATGGGAAAGTAAGGAAAGTAACACATGCTGTTTTCAATTCACAGTATGCAAATGAGCAGACAATTATTCTGCGCATAATGATGAGCTAAGTTGGAACATGTTCAGATATACAGTAAATCTCTGTAGTAATTTCTATTCATTTTTAAGAATGCTGGATCATCTCATCTGAAGCCAAAACCATTAATATTTGCATTAATTAGTGCTCATAATACAGTATATATTTTGAGTTTGAATCTTTCAGTCATTTGGATCTTTCCTTACATTGACTTTCTTAAAAAGATCACCTTGATGGAAGGGATTTAGGGATTTTTTTTCAGCCTAGTGAAAAATATTTTTCTGGAATAGTGGTCAGCATTCTGCCTTTGTTTATCCTGTTTTGTTTTGTTTTGTTTTGTTTTCTAAATGTTGGCTGTTTTGGGTTGGGTTTGGGGGTTTATTTTTTTGTCTCCTCCTGCCTTAGTAGAATGTGGGGATAATGATGTAGGCTTGACTATGCATATAAATTGAATAATTTGCAGTAATGTTCTAGAATGCCACCAGGATGGAATTCAAAGGGCTGTTTGCAGAAAGAATTGCTTTCTAAAAAATTAATTTCTGAAAAGTAAATGTAGAAAATGGTGAGATGGCTCAGGGAATTGAAAATTGCAGAGAGACACATATCCTGGTCATTGCTTCAGATACTACTCAGGCTGAAGAGCAACTAGAAAATGTTACTGTCATAATTATACTTTGTATCTCTGCAAATTTTAACAGAATAATCTGTGCTGAGGCTATTAATGAGATTGGAGTTCACTGAAAATAATAGCAGAGGGTCAATTCTGCTACATATTTTGGAGAGGTTTGGTTTTTTTAAATCATTCTACTGATGGAATATAAATCTATCCTTTTTTTCAAATAGCAATCATTTAATCACAGACATTATAAAGCAAAACAGAATTCATATCTTCAGCCATAAGTAGAACTGGTTACTCTTCCTCAGACCTATATACATTTTTGCCAATATTATCAGAGTAGATAATGTGTTTTCATGATAGTAATCATTTGTATAGTGTTGGTTATGCAACACCAAATAAGACAAAGGGCATTTAAACTACTTAAATGAGACTAGAAGAAAAAGAAAATTTTATTTTCAGGATGGAATCATTGCTCAGTGACATTAAGAATGTCATGCAGTTTACAAGAAATGCACAATCAATTTGCACTTTCCATCCATTTGTAAAAAAAAAAAAAAAAAAATCAACAATCCATTTTCCAACATAAAACTGCTGAATATGTATATGTATTTCAGCCTGCTGATTTCTGGTCAGGAGAAGAACTAGCCCTGGAAGCTTTAAAATTATCCACATGGATTTCTGATTGATCAGACATCAGGTCCATCCCTTCTCCAGAGAGAATCAGATGCTCCAGAGAAATGCTTCACCAGAAGCCAGTTTGCCTGAGGATGGGAGGATGCCCATTTGGATAGAGTGACAAACAATCACCTACATCTTCCCAATTAAACCCTGTGCCAGTTTCCAAAGCTCCTTGTGAGTAGATTTAAAACATCTCCAGGAGCATGCACTTCAACACTCTCTAAGGTGCCTAGCAAGTATCTCAAGAACACAATTATTGATTCCTGGCAATATCTGTGGTATATTCAGAGATTTGCAAACAGAAAAGGAGGAGCAGCCTGTGGCCTGAACAGTAAACAGTGAAGACTGAAAATGTTGAAAACCTGCCAGCAGCATCTTTCTAGCAGTGCAGGCACTGTGAGTAGCTACTCCGATGTCAACACAGAGTAGGGTCTGAGAGCTGGTTTTATTTCAAGCTTGAATAAGCTTTACCTAACTGTGGATATCTGCCTGCTCATTTCCCACAGAGACGACCATCCTGAGATGCAATTTTGGGGTGCTCATGAGGCAGTAGCAGGATCAGGAACAAAGGGAGCAATAATGTGGACATGTGAAAACGGACTGGCCTTCTAGGAAGGGCTGAGATGACTTGGCTGATCTTGAATTGTGTGAGATCCAGCTCTGAGCAAAGCTCACACAGTCCCAAGCACTGCTCTGTGGAAGGTGGATGTAGATGTACAGCACTGTCAATCCAGTGCTTCACATGAACTAGGATGAATAAGATGGTGGGGAAACAATCGCTGTCATCTCTTCCTAGAGAGGATCTTTGCTGCTTCTGAGGGGAGGAAAGACTTTTACATCAGCTTCATAAGGCACTTAGAAAGCAAGTTCCAGAGGCACAGGCCCTGGTTGCTGAGCACAACGCTGTCACTGAAGCTGATCTCTGCTGTGGGAACAGCAACAGGACATGAAAAGAATAGTAGAGGGTCAATTTTGCTATGGCTGTAACCACCCTCTGACAGAGCAGTACTCTGCTCCAAAGGTGATTGGGCAAACAGAAATACATTCCTGCTCAGGGGCAGGCAGCAGAGAAGAGCTCAGTGAATTTTGCTGGATGCGGTTCACGATCAGGCAGTGAACCACTGTGTGTTTAATCATGGTGAAGGATAATAGAGAGCAGAGAACCAGAGAGGCAGCTCAGCTAACTCTAGGCATGCTCTGTTAAACCCTATATGATTAAAAAAAAGGTTTATAGCCCATGCAGCATACTTTCCTAGGATAAGGACCATCACACACTGAAATTAAAAGCAATTAGTGTCCCTTAAGTGCTTGAAGAGAATTTGCTTTATGAAGCATTTTCTTCAATCTTTAGGGAAAAAATATACAGGAAAAGCCTTTTATGCAGAATCGCATTTGTTTACAACTAACACCCTAAGAGATTAGACCTGGCTTTCAGATCTGTTGTAAGAACTACAAAAAAGTTGCTGTTAAACTCCCATTGAGGTTGAGTGATAGGTCTGCTATGTGTGAATGCAAAGCACATTATTTCAGGACACTACAGCATGTCCACATGTGTAGCATGGCACCAGAGTGCTCATGAATTTCAAGCTGACTATTAACAAAGTTCTTCCCCCACAGCCATCGCAGACTTTGATTCTGCCAAATCCCACTATTTCATCCTCTACTTTATTTGGTGATTAATTCTGAAGGACTGACTTCCATACTAACATTTAAACTATCAGCTTGATGCTAGGAACACAATGGCCTACATTTTGAAACCCAAAGAATGGGTGTTGTGCTTTATTTATGAGCTATTAGTTTAGCAACTTATAAAATATCCATCAGAACCATAGACATTAAACAAAATTAAGAAATTAAATGCAACTTAATAAAAACAAAAGCACTGATAGATCTCCATTCCTCATTAAACCTCACATCACCCCTGTAAAACCGTGTCCTCAGACAAAGATGAAGAGTTTGAAAGAGTACTGAAATTTCTTTGCCTTTATTTTTAATGCTTTATTAGCTTAGATTCTATCACAAATTCAAGATTAAAGACCAAATGCTCCAGTGCTGTATAACAATGTCGTCTAATCCTCTGCTCTGACATAAATGATTTCTAATTGCTGTGCTGTAAAATACTGCCAAAGAGCTACAAAGAATGGAGCTGGACATCATATTGCTAGGCTTTTCTACAAACACAGTAACATTTAGCAATCTTTAAAACTGTTCAACACCCAGAATCTTCTCCAAGGTTAAACCTTCAGAGCTAGCCATGGAATAACAGAAATTGGCATTCCTATAAATGGCACTAGGTTTGCCAGCATGGGAAATTGTACTTAATTACAAAATATCTCAAGGGCAGCAGTAATGATGTTTACTTTACAGTAAATAAACATGCTTCAGCTTCATCTGATCAGCTTAGGAGCTTGTCTGATCACGGAGCCTGCTGTTCAGGAAGGCAATGCAGCTGCCAAGTGTGAGGAGGCTTTTGAAGAAACAGACACAGTCCCAGTGTGGTGGAGAGGAGCCTGAGAGTTTGAATCTCCCACCATTCCCCTCCAGGGGACATGGCCAGCTGTGCCCAAGCTGTTCCCCAGGTGGTGGTCACCTCACTGGCCAGCAAGGGACAGCGACAATGCCATCTCCCCTTGTCATCTCTTTTGCCATACATAACCTTCCTTACCCTTTCAAAAGGGTAAAAAAAAAAACTTTTAAAAGGGTGTAAGGCTGAAACTCTTGCCTTACCAAGAGAAATACATCCATGTGTGTTTCTTTAGAACTGCCTTTACATAGAAATAGTCATCTCAGGGCTTTGTGGCTACAGCATTCTTTAATCTCCTAAACACTCCTTTGCTTCCCTCACACCACCACGATTGAGGAGAACCCATTAGCTGACTGCACACACACATGAACACAAGAAGAAAGGAAGAATCATAAGGACAATATCATGCAGCATATGGAAAACCCATTTATGTATTTCTACAGCAGGTCAGGCACTGAATAGGACTCATTCCTCAGACTCATTGTTGGCAATGTGGAGACTGCCTTGGTGGTAATGGCTGGAATACTGAGTGCTCTGGGACTAATTGCACATTTGATATTCATGAGATAAATTAATTAGATGCTTATTCCCAATGAATAGCCTGGATTCAAATAAAGCTGTCAGATGTAAGGTATGGTAGATGCACATGTATTTAAGAAATCTCCTGAGGGGAGCGTGTGTGTAAATATATGTGTAAATACATGTGTAAATACATATATATATATATGTGAGTATGTGCACCAGTCTGCTACTACAATCATTTAATTTACTAATTTAAATGAGAGGTTTGCACTCAGCCAGGAGTTGCCTGGAGACTCATGAGTAACAGAAGCATTCAAGATACTTTTTCTTTTGTGTTCCCTTTCCTTTTTGAATAGATGTGGTTTACACCTTCAGCCTTGATGTCAAATAAATAGAAAAGCTCTTCAACACTGTTTTCATTTATGCAAAGCCTAACCTAAATAATGTATGATATTTGAGATAAAACAAACAAACAAACAAACAAAAACCCCAAACAACAAATTATGACTTTTAACTTTAAGTGTAGGACTAGAAGTCATCCTAGTTTTAGTCATACTTGTGTGATTTAGCTGCTTTAGAACCTGTAACTTCTAAGGCTTTTGTTCAGAATTAGTGCATCTGAATGGGGATTACTAGTCTCAAAAATGAGCTAAAAGTTTATAATCTCCAAAATAACAGCCAGGTAAAGGATGGAGATTTTATTAATATTCTCACCCATGCAAAAAAACCACAGCTGCAATGTCTTGTTCCTTACAAACACAGATACAAGACAGACTGGCCAACCCCTGCCAACCCAAAAAGAACAATCACAAACATTTTACCTTACATACTGCCCTGTTGCAAAAAGATACCAAAGCTTAAAAGTGTCTAGGTTTTATAAGTGCTGAAATGTATTGATTTAGCAAGTGTTCTTGCAGATGAGACTCCACCACTGTCACCTACATTTGTCTTATAGTAGCTGGAGTTCACATCCTAGGGGTGTTCACACCTCCAAGTTTGAAATTAGAGGTGGGAAAAGGCTGGAATTCCACCCAGAAAGGAGTTTTGGTGATATTAAATATTAAAGTGTTTCAACAGGAAAGGGGGAAATGTGATCCCCTGAGGGACTTTTCTTGACCCTTTTGGACTGAAATCTGCTGATGATAGAAAGAAGTACTTTCAAAGACATTTTCTTGAAAGAGTAATATTTCATCCTGAAAATGTCGCAGTAGAATACATCAAGATGGGATGAGCATGGGATTTTCCCCTCTATAACTGATTTTCTGCACCACTGGCATAATTCCACAAAATATTTCAAGTTCAGCTATAATCCTTTCACCATCTGAAAATATTCCTGGGACAGTTTTCCCACAGCCCTGCTGCATCATTGATGAGCTCTGTACTGCCTGCTACCACTTCCCTTGCCTCTCACAAAGGAGGGAAGCACTGAATGGGACAGCACACCTAGACTGTCAGCTGAGCTCCTTTGTGAGGACCTGAAAACAGCTGGAAACACCTGCAATGCCTAAAATTACCTTAGAATCACGAAAGTATGTAGTCAGAAAAGAATAAAAATGAGTCTAGCTCTGCTCTGGCAGCCCTAGCTTCCCTGTCATGGATATTTTACACCAAATCCAGCAAACCATGTATGTGTGCAGGCCTGAATGTTGTCCCAACACCCAGCAATCTGATGGGCTCAGAGCAGAGGACACGTGAAGAACAGAAGGTAGCTGCCAGCATCTCCCAGTGGGCAAGGATGGGAAGACATCCCTGCATCTGTGTCCCCAGGAAAATTCCCAATGCACAATTCCCACACTGTCAGGGAATATTACCTGTGCTAAATGCCTTTAACTGGGGTTTAAACACAAGCAAATGAAATAAAGATCATTGTCACTACAAAAAAAAAAAAAAAAAAAAAAAAAAAAAAAAAAAAAAAAAAAAAAAAAAAAAAAATTGTCAGCTCCATCTCCTGCCTCGAAGCCAACCTCCAGGTTGCCAGGAAGGTATAGAATGTTAGAATGTCTCACATTGAAGCAAACCCAATCTTGTAGCTATTTCACCTTCTGAGAAGGATCAAAACATGAGAGGAGGAGAAAGGCAAAGGGATGTCATATAAAATTACACTGATCTAAAGCTCTCAAATATGAGAGAGGAAGTACAACAGCTCAGGCTTGAGGGCTGTGCTTTTGTTTGTGGACAAAAAAAAAGAAGAGGAAAAAAAAAACATACAACAAGAGAAAAAAACCAACATGCAACACACAAGAAAAAAACCCCAACACAACACCCCAGACATATCCACAACCTTAACTAAATCCTTAATTACAAAGTTTAAATACTTTCTAAGGAAAGCTTAAAGTTGTAAAAAAAGGATTGTTTATTCTATTTTTATCTGGTTAAAACTGCATCAATCACATACATTTTACTTCAGAAAATAGTTCCTCTTAAGCTGATTATATCTGAGAAGTTTTATCTGAAATTCATAGCTGCAGATATATTCATCTGTAGCATTTACCAGGTGCAGCCAAAGAAAAGAAGAAATTACTAGGTTCTGCCTCCCATAGCAGTTTTACCTTCTATGGAAGCAGAAATCAATTTATCTTTTTAAAAAACCCCTAATCCAAACTCAGGGATTGGAGGTTTTCAAATTGTCTAATGCACTGGTTGCTAAAATCAAAATATTCTTCTATATTCATTGTTTGAGAATTACCTTCAATTACCTTCAGATTCATATTTTCCTAGTTTTATTAAAAATAAAATATTATGCACAATATCTTTGTACCTACAGTGAATTTATAAAATAAGAATAAAACCACAAAGACTTCCTCAGAACATTAGATTACATGACTAAGCACAGCAACATCCAAAAGCACTGAAGTTCAGGCTGTGCTCATATTTTAACTGAGCTTTCCCCTCTTTACTGGATAGTGTCACAATCTGGTTTGGCACATAGGGACTACTCGACATTTTGAGTGTTTTACAAATAACATTTAAACCCCAATTTTGGATATATCACTTGAAAATTTCCTTTCTTGTAGCCCTGGACTTCACAAACACAAGTTGCCCTCTATTCTTTGAGGTACAGGTGCTCAATTCTTAAATAAGGGAGGCAGCACAGAGTGGGTTGGGGTTGCTTTAATTTTTGTAACATTCCCTAAGTCCCTTCTGGTCACCTCCTCTTCTCTCGAAGCAAAGCACCTATAGCACCTGCATAGTAACAATTGTTCTGTATGTGGAGGGGGAATCCCAACACTGAAAAAAGCACAGATCAGATCAGGAATGAAACAACGACTAGCAGAACTCCACAAAGAAAGTCAGATCAAATTGTGTCTTATGAGCACCATAAAGACTTGTGAAGCCAAGTCTTACCCAGGGACCCAAGTCATCTGTGCAAGGAATGCTTGAGTGGAAGCTTCATGTTTCCTTAAAAGCTTATCATGATGTCAGGAAGTTCTAAGAAGTGTTTGGGAGGAGTTTTTTGGATAAAGAAATCCCTTTTGTACAAAGACAGTACACTCTTCCCATGGTAGACACTTGAAGAACCTAAGAACAAAACAGGATTTAAGTATCTTTTATAAAATATTCTCTAACCGCATTTTCTGTTGTTGGTACTCTTCCAGATGCTTTCTCTGAACCAGAATGACATGAAACCTCTGCTCTAGGTAAAATCACAAGAACAGGCCTGAGGTTTTTTTCTCTTCTGTAGTGTGCACCTACACTTTGGGCAGTGAGGTCTGCGAGGCAGAGAGGGTCAGATGAGGCTTTGAGAAGAGACACTGGATGATCATTATTATGTTTTCCTCTAGTACAAATAGATTTCCTGAGTAGCCCCATTTGTGCTGTCACCTCCTGTCCTCATCAGTGTGAATAAACCTGCTGTGTTACTCTATTACTTACATACAAAGTTTTGTGACTGGCAGTAAATCAGTAGATTATTCAGAAATAACATGAATCATTAATTTTGGGAAGGCAGAAGCACTAAACAGTGTTGCAGATATTAGCCAACTTTTTCCTTCTTTATATAAGTTTTCCCTGGTATTCTTTTCTTACTTTATAAAATACACTAATAAAAGTAACCTAGCCTCTTTCCAAATACATTGCTTTTATTATGCCAAGCAGAGAGATCAGCCCTTTTTACTTTTCCACTTTCCAACACCTTCATCTCCTAATTAATACACAATCAGGGACAAAGACTGGTCCCTGCTTGTCCATATTAAAACAAAAAAAAATGGTTCACACATTCAAACATCTGACAAAAAGGGAATTTGACACTTTGCTCAATGCACACTTGGGTTTGTTCCTTTTCAGCTGCTAACAGTAAATGTCCTGGAGCTCTGTTTAATCAGTTCAACCTCCTGTTATCAGTATTAGCTCTGAGCAATTATCTTTCATTTATCCCCGAAAAGCTGTGGGACTGCTGCTTTCCCAAGCAGGGCTGTGGGGGAATGGTTTTGTGTGGGATAGCTCTGATGGAGGATTGCACCCAGGAGAAGAGCAAACGGGCCAGGATTAGAATTTTTCTTTCCTCCCACGGGATTTTTTTCTGAAATGTCTCTGCTAAAAGCACACACCTCATAATTTGCTGGCTGCAGCAGGACTGTGTTCAGAGATGGTCCATCATCAGTGGTCCTGAGAGCTGTGGGATTTATTCAAGTTTAATGTGAGGAATTGGATGATTTTTTGCAGTGTTGCTCTCCTTTAATATCACCAAACTGAGTTATTTTCTGCTATATTTACATCTATCAATCCATACTTATAATTTGAACTGCTAAAAATAAGGAGATCCTTAGGGCACAGAGCAGACTTCAGCTCAGTATCTTGGCTAATGAGCCAGGCTCCACTGTGTTCGGGAAATACAAGTGCATAAATCAAAGTACTTCTCCCTATTAGCCAAAGTCCACTAAGCAAGTATGTAGAAACACAGAAAGATGGACAACTAGTGGCCTAGAGAATGAGCAGTTCAGCTGTGGAGGACTCAGTGCTCTGCTGGTTCTCGCAGAGGATGGGAATGCAAGCATGCTTCTCCTCAGGGACACAAATGTGTATCAATATAAATGCACATATATGCACAAAAATAAACCTCCCAGACAAAAGGCAGAGACCTGGCAGGTGTAACACAGAAGCTGACAGATGCCACAGACCTTTTGCTTCTCCTCTGAACAAGCAGAAACACCCAGGGTGCTTCTGTAGGGATAGATCTATTGCTTCATGCACTCAGGGACAAGACTGTCCCTCTCCTCAGTGGGACTATGAGGCAAAACTCCAAGCAAAGTATGAAAAAAAGGGCCTAAAGCAAAATACTCTGGCCAACACAACCTACTGAACTCCCTGTGACTTTGTATGAGCCCCTGTAAGCATCATTGTATTTTTCACTGCTTGTACTGGTTGTTTTCCACCATAGTTCATTCAATACTTCAAATCACTGTTGTAATGAAATGTGTCCAAGCAGCTTAAATGCCCAGCTCAAACAGATCTTTTAAAAGCACGGGATTTCTACATAAACCCCTCCTACAACATCCTGAAATGAGGCATAAGAAGTGACCTAGTGATACAGATATGACATTCCTACCTTCCTAGGAACAGCTGTATGAAAGCCTGAAGAAACTTTTCTGGGAAGACAAGGAAACTGTTACAGGGTACAATTATTTTCCTAGGCCTAAAAGAAATTCACAGCACTGAAAACACCTTTTTTAATGGCCTCACTGGGACCTACTCAACTGAGCCTGAGTCAGGGTAATTTCCAGGAGCTCTTCATAGGATATCAGTGTGAGTGGGCTCAGAAAATTGAGTCACAGCTGACTAACAACTCATAGCAGGTCAGGGCAACTGCCTGACACTGACAAGGAGCCCTTACAGAAAGGGATCCTGAACAGCTATTCACACTTTCTATCTGAGCCATTATGCCAGAAGAAAAAAAGAACAGGGGTGAGTTTCATGTTGTTTTTGTCTTCAAAGAGTTAAAGGGGCGCCCGAAGGGGATGCTGCCAGATACTAAACTTGATCCCACACACTACTCAGGTGTTTTCACTCTAATGATTTCACGAGAAGCAAATCTGTGTTACTTGGACGGTTAGCCTTATTTCTTTCCATTTATACACATCGACCAGTCCCTATGAACCACCCCAAACCTTATGTTCAGTTGCAGCCACATACAGGGGGAGCACCTGGATGCACTTTTATCATCTCACCTGTACCATCCTCCAGCCTGTGCTGAGTGTTTTAACCAATATCAGCACATGAATCCACACCACCAAATCAAAACCTACTATAAATATATGGCCTGGGTGCCTAAGAAACACATTTTTTTGCTGAAATTGCTGCTTAGCAGAGTTTACTGTTTCAAAATAAAGTTTTCCTCTTTCCCCTCCTATCATGGAGTGGCATCTTGGGTATCTCAGCCATTTCCCTGCTTCTCAAAACAGGGAAAGTCTGTCTTGGCAAACATCAGCAAGAGTGGTAACTGCTGTGTATTCCTACCCATCCTTTTACTCACACATTTGGTGATGCCAAAAGTGTCTATAAATTAAACACGAATATTGCATAAGCACACCAACATTTCAGAATCACACTAACTGGTCCACATAAACCTATTTGTCTTTGGCTTATATGTGCCATTAACTATTAATAGCCAAACACACACCATAGAAAAAGTCTAATAAAATAAAATCACTTGTTAAATCCACTCATTTAGGACATCTATCAACCCATGCTAGTCCACTTTTTGCACTTATACTTAATAATGCACTTTTATTTTTTGCTCCTAGTCAAAAAAAAGTGACTTTTTTTTTCCCTCCCCAGTAACTGAAAATGTTGATCTAGTTGGAAAAACAAAAATTTGGAATTCTTTTTTTCTTGTCTGCTCAATGGCTCTAATAAAGAAATATGTGCAACGAGCAGTTTGGGTTAACATGTTAGTCTCAATTAGTTTCATTGAGGTTTTTTTTAATAGTTTGTTGCCCTTTAGAAATATTTTTGTCTTACATAAATAGGATCTGGGAAAGGTTTTGAAGCTTTAGGCATGCAAAAAAAAAAAGAAGAGTACAAGGCAGAACTGCAGGATGCTAAAACTGGGAGGTGAGGTAACACCGGCCCCAGCGGGCCAAGCTGAGTTCTTTTTTCTTTGCATTACCGAGAGGGTCTGAGACTAGAAATGCCACTGCTATTGAACACTACTGGGCAGGGGGAAGGAATGGACTACAGCAGCCACATGCTGACTGTTTCCCCCAGCTTGGCTCCCATGAAGGATTATAAGAAAGACTGCAAAGCAGGCCAGTAATAAGGGCAAAGACTGGCAGCAGCCTGCAAACTAAAGATGGCCTGAGGCCAGCCTGGCTGCTGTGTTCTTTCAATACTTTGGCCCAGCCTTCAGCCTGGATTCCAGTGTTCTCCTGTGTTTTAATTCTGTCTGTCTGCCTGTGAGAGAATTAGCTCCTTAGGACCCAGATTGAAATCTGCAGACATTGATCTTCTCCTGAGTAGAAGAAAACAGAGACTGAGAAAGGACAATGTAAAGGAACAGCATAGAGACATGAAAGAAGAAGAAGTCCTCATTTTGGCTGGAGAGTGAGGAGAGTCCTTGGACTGAAATCCTCTTGTAAG
>VWZN01006815.1:25039-68450 GCA_013396955.1 Regulus satrapa
AGAAGAGTTCTCTCTTAACTTCTCCGAAGGGGGAAATCAAGAGCAAGCCTATATACTGATTAGGCAAGGTCTTTACTTGTTACTTGTTTGGGAGACAAAGCATAGGAAAGTGTTCTAGGAGACAGAGGACAAACTTTCAGTCACTTTTGGCTTAAAATAAGTGGAAAAGAATGTGAGGGGAAAAGACTGAAGGAAGGAAATAATGTAATAGCCTGAGAAAACAAAAGCAAATCCGTGTTTAAACTGGAGTGACAGAATCTAGCACCAGCATTTGTATTGAATGGTTCATAAGCACATCAGAGCATACATGTCTCTGCAGAGGTGATGGAGAATTTTATGAGGGGGAGAGGGAGGTGGAGACAGATCCAGGGGTCTCTGGAGTCCAAGGGAAGCTGCAAAAGCCATCTGGGATGCTCATGCATGTGTTGAACCAGTTCTGCAGTCAGATATCACTGCTTTCTAGGCTGGGCTCTTTGGGTGCAGCGAAGTTTTAAATAGAACATGACTTGCCAGAGTCAGATTATAGTTATATATTCTTTTCTTCCTCTCTTCTTGCATAAAACCTTTCCGCTTGACTGGGGGCAGGAGAGAGAGAGAGAACTCACAATGGGACCAGCCATGCTGTGGAATTTACAACTTCACATGGAACAGGCTTACTAAAGATTGCAGCTGTCATGCAAATTAATCCACAACCATCAGAGGTTTATGTCCAAAAATGTTACAGTACCCTCACCTCTCCTCCCAATCCTGGCTAGCTCCCAGATAGGAGAGGTGAGTCACTGTAACAAACCAGAATGAAGGACACCAGGGCTCCTTTCTCCGAGATGTTATCTTCAGATGTTTATTCCTTGCATGGGTGATGGATGAGGGAGAAGGGAGAAAAGAGGAAGAGGGGTTTTCGCCCGCACCTTTTAAACCCTAGGGTCCTGGACGGAGAGTGACAGGCGTTCGGACCTATTAGGTGCCTCCTGGGAGGGGAGAGGATGGTGGAGATAGGTTTGCAGGCCACCATAGCTGGTATTCCATAGGTAAGAGTGACTGTTGGCTGGCTTCTCCAATATTGGAGGCCCTCATGCATTACCATACAAAAGGGAGACAGAAGAGTCCCTTTTACTTTATTCGAATAAAGGGAGAGGCCATGGGGCATTCCCCTGGGATCTCTCAAAGTTTCAGAGGATGCAGCCTCCCTTTTATCCTAATGTCCTGGCTGCATTTCCCTCTCTCTTTCCCCATTGGCTGAGGTACTTGAGATGCACAGATTTCCCAGAATTCCCCTTTAATGTATAACCCTCCCTTTTAATTCTTAACTCTTATGAAATTTATGTTTTCTTCCCCACTGTTGCTTTCATCTTTCAATATTCAATTTTATTTATCAGCAAACCTATAGTTTGTTTGTAAAAGCAAATGCCTTTTACCCATTCATCAGTGGAACCCTTTCCATTGTTTCTTTTATCTCTCAGTGCTAATCTTGTCTATCAGCAGACTCACTGTTTGTAAAGACACAACTGTCATTCATCTCACAGCTGTAACATCCAAACTCATCCTCTTCTCTGGTAAAATCTAAACAACAGCTTGATGCAGCTCAGGAGAGCAGATAAAGAGCCATGCCTCAGAGCCATTTGGGGAACAGTTGCTTTGCCATAACAACACAAGGATAAGATGTGCTCCAGAGTCTCCTAAATTTGCCTTAGTTCCAACGAATTCTGCACATATACAAACAGCCTATTGAAATTTGAGGGGAATGCAAGGCCATATTTGTTACAGTACAACATCTCTCTGTTTGCAGTTTACGGGCAAGGATGGCAAACTGTTTAAAAATAAGGTTGCCAGTTGAAGGCCCCTGTAACAGCCATTGTCCAAATCACTTCAGCCTCTTCTCACCTCTGATCTCTCCTTAGTAAAGTAACACAGGTCCTCCTTTTACAGCCCTTCACAAACTAAACATAGTGAGTGCCATGTAGGATAATAATTGTTATAACTATTTTACTTCCTTACTAAGGTCCAGAATACTGGTGAAGTATCCAGCTCTTTGTTTCCCCCCGTGTTGGTTTGGGCTAGCTCAGAGCCATGGGGAATTAAGCTAGATCTTCAGGACAAAGGCAAAGGACAGGAGGCTCCATCTCTTAGGAACACAGTCCAGTTTATTTCTGAACCTAACTCCTAGGAAAGTGGAAGAGAAGGACCAGCAATGCTGTGGATTTGATTCTTAAGGGCGAGAGAAGGGGTGGGGAAGGATGGTATACAGCCAATGGAATATAAGCAAAGGGCAGGGAGAGGGGGAGAAGGTACATGTCCAGGTGGATACAAACTCAATCATACAAACAATATTGCTACTTAATGTACCACCACGTACAGGTATGTCTATTAAAGGCTGTAAAATGCACAAGTCATTGAAAAATGAGGCATGACCAAGAGGATGTAAACCATAAATGCCTGTGCAAAGCCAACACAGCTTTAGGGTTATGTAATTTACCCTCAGCTCCAGTTGTCTTTCTGAGGGAGAGGAGAATATGAGCAATTGGCACAGTACCTCAGGGCCAAAATGGACCATGGAAAAAATGCTGGAGAAGTTTTTCACCCAGACATCCTCCCCTCCAATCTGACCCACTCCAAACTCTCTCAGCTTGGATCTATCACTTACATTGCTATGGATGTTAGGATGGATCTGCTAGGATGAGTAAAAACAGGAAGTAAAGACCTACCATTTCTTTGATAGAGAAATGTCTAAATGGGCCTTAGGATGTAAAAACTCCTCAATTTAGATTAAAGATAAATTTTACATACCTACATTTAGAAAAGACAAGGTTCTATGCAATTATGCTTTTTAATCCTTGAACAGTTTGGTTTGAAAGGGAACTTAAAGCCCAACCAGTTCCCACCCCCTGCCATGGGTAGGGATGTCTTCCACTATCCCAGCTTGCTCAGAGCCTCCTCCAACCCAGCATGGAACACTTCCAGGGATGGGGCAGCCACAGCTTCTCTGGGAAAACTGTGCCAGTGCTCCATCACCATCACAGGGAAGAAATTCTTCTGTATATCTAATCTAAATTTCCCTTCTTTCACTTGGAACTCGTTACTCCTTGCCCCCTCACTCCAGTTCCTGATGAAGAGCTCTTTCAGATACTGGAAGGTTGCTATGAGGGCTCCACACCACCTTTTCTTCTCAAAAGTGAACAGCCCCAACTTTCTCAGTCTGTCGTCATTGGAAAAACACAGAAATGGTATAATAATCTCTATTTAGAATCTCATTTTCAGTCCTAATTTTCAGAGGATCTTTAAAGTCAGATTTACCATTCTACTCTATTTGTAGAAACACACAATTTTACTAAGCACATGTTTGAAATTAGAGGATAAGCTGTAAATCAGCACACCCCCCACCCCCCTTAGGTGAGACCCTGAACATCAACCCTCCATACCCTAGGAACTGCCTCTTTTCTGGAGAATCTCCTGAATTTCCTGCCCATTCTGCCTTTGAAGATGAGGACAAAGGCAGAACAACACAAAGGAGAGGAAGGTTGATTTGAAAGTGCAGCTCTCTCCTTTCTGTGACCTGTTTGGCTGTGTATCTTTTGTAGACGGCTCTGCTCAAGCACCATGATCTCCCTCACTCTTCCACCTTTACAGGGTGTGCAGTGCTTTGTCCTCCCAGCTGGGCAGCAGCCTTTCTAAACACAATCCTGTTCTTCATGGGCTAAGTGGGATAGCTTATCTCATTTTCCATCAGGAATGAAAATTAAAGGCTTATGCACCACACTTACCAGACTTACATAACTGACAAAGACCGCCCTGGCTCTGGCTGAAAGGGAGCTGGGAGAAATCATCTGGCTGGGAGGAATTATCTATTATAAATAAATCACATGCATGCACACAAAGAGCAGTTCCCACCCAGACTAAGCACTTTTCTCCAAGTGAGGTGTCTGCTTTGTGCTCTGTGAACAGGAAAAATCCCATGTTCCTCACTTCAGATCGAAATGTGCTGCAGTAAAAGAAGACAGGATAAACACTTTCTCCAACTATCACAGCCAAAGCTTTGAAAATTCACCCAATGGCTAAATTAATCTGTATTTCTGCCCATGCACCTGGACAGGAAGAGAGCAGGGTTTTGCTGGGCACTTTTTGCGCTGGTGGTGCTTAATACAGAAGGACTCATTCACTCCAAATTCTCACCACTGTCCTGGAAACTGCTATACAGTGGTTTCTGCAGTACAAGGATCCCAGCCAGCAGGGGTATCCCACTGCAGCCAGAGGAGAGCTCTTCTCAGGATACTGGGGGTGCTCCCCAGCACTCCCCCCCCTCCCACTTGGGCTGACTATGAGCTGAGGGATTAAACTCCTCTCAGTTTCACCAATGTGATTTTACTGAAGCAGCATTAGTTTGACAATGTCTACAAGGAGGAAATCCAACTGGCAACAAAAATTCCTTCCTATAGCCACACTTTATGACATCAGGTTTCAGCAGCTCACTGCAAGCTCTTCCTACAGGTTCACCTCCTCATTTCGGCACAAGGTTTAATAATTGTCCCACTACCTGTGTAGGGCCCCCTACAAAGAGTAGGTACTTTTGGGTACAATCCACTCCACAGGTGCAGAGATGTGCTGAGGAAAAATTAGACACAAAACAGTATGGCAATGTTACTGGTATTTAAAATCTATGTTAAGGAAAGAAATTTTTCATTGGAATCCACAAGACTGTACCAAATGTACATTTCATCAGTCCATCAGCCTTTCCCCCCTTCCCATGCCACCATTTTTACAACTCAGAGAATCAGCATCTCAGATAAGTGTTTTAAATAGGGATCCAAAGAGAACTCACTGTATGGGGAAGAGGAGTTTTCAACACACAGCCATGAGTCCGCCCCTCTCCTCTGGGCACTTCTAAGTAAATAAAATCCAAAAGCAAGGAACTGAAACCTCACTCCAACTTTTCCTTGTGACCATATCATCCCAGAAAAATTGGACAGATTCTCTGGAGACAATGTTATCTATACAAACAACTTTCAGAAATTAGTCACAAAGGCAACAGTGGTGTGATGTGAGCCATAAGGCCAAGCCTGAATTCAAGACCAGGGCTTCTGGTTAGCCTGGAGTTCTCTGTAGAGATGCCTTCATCTGAAAAGGGTAGAAAAAGGTAGAAAACCTTCTCAGCAGACAAATGGAAAACTTCCAAGAACTCAGGCATGCTTTCAGTGCATTTTGCTTACTGTAAGTTAAGCTTACTGAGAAATTACACTGAATTTTGCTGTGATTATTACTGCTCTAACTGTGCTAACAACAAAATACACATTATATTGTTACTCATACCACATGAGTATTTATCACTGTATTTTAATCTCTAAATTTTCTAAAAAAAACCCCTAAAAACAAAAAAACCAAAACCACACATGCACACAAGAAAACAAAACAAAAAAGCAAGAAAAAGCAAACAAACACCAAACACAAAAAAATACTAGAAATAATAAAACAATACTCACCATGACCCAAGGAGGAAAGAGGAATAAGAAACATATAATGGTATAAAAGGACATGATCTTTAAAACAAATGGCTTGACACAAAAAACCGACTCAGATGCTTTACTAAATAACAGGGCTCAAGTCAGTTCTCAAAACTATTTGGTTTCTATTCCTGTGTCCTCTCTTCACTATCAGTATCTGATGCACTTCTAGACCACAGAGACATTTGGAATTTCATCATATATGTTGCATGCTTGCCCCAAATTAACTATTTGAAGCTGTTGGTTTTCCTCCTGCTGATAAAGTAGCCACAAAAATGGTGCCTAATGCTACTTCTTTAAACTAATTTACACTTCATTTAAAGTAACTCCAATTGTTATCACAATTACCTTGTTTGATGAAGTTCATGCTAATTATTTTTACACTCATTATAATATTTAATTTCTTTTACTTCCTACAGCAGAGTGATGCCCTCATTTCTCTGGGATTTGCAGCCATATTTTCCCCTCACTTTCTTTAAAATGTAATTTTATTGTCACTTTCAACATATTGGTGAGCTCAGGGATCAGAAGAGAGACAAGTTATTCTACATGAAAGTAGTTAAATTGAAAAACCATCTGAAGCTGAACTGCCAGATGAATCGAAGAGATGCTACTATTCCTGGGTAAATGTTATGGGCATCCTTGTAAATCAGATACTCTGCAAACAAAGTTGATGCTAAAGGGATTGAAGTATTTGATGGCATCACAAAGTCCATTTCCCAACCCAAGTACCCTAAGTTTTTGAACTGTTTCTAAGTGGGAAAAGAGTGATGGAAAGTCCTCAACAAAAGGACAAGAAAAGTTTACTAGGTGGAAGGAAAAAAAAAAGCAAAAAAAAGGGCTGGAGGGGGTACACTGTCCCTTTTCTTCTTTACTGTTTGCTGGGAGGTTCCCTCTTTTTTGCATCCTCCAACATGGAAGGGAGCAGAAGGAAGCTTTTTCTGGTCTCTAGCACCTTTTGCCCTGCTGCTGCTCCCACGTCCCATTGATTTGTTCCCTATGCAGCAGATGCCAGTCAGGTAAAAATGGAATATTTACCTCTGCAAGACTTTATCTGAAAAATCTCATCAAACTCTGCCTTTCAGTAGGTGGCAAGGAAAAAGGCAGCTTGTCTCTCAAAAGGAACATTTCCATACAGCATTTGGCTTTCTCTTTACCACATCCTCAGGAAATGTTGGTCCTTTGTGACCCTTACAGCCTAGAAGGATTTTCACTGCAGTTGCATGGACCAGATTCAATGCAGTAGCTGTTTCACATTGTCCCAATTGTGTAAAAAAAATTAAAATAAAACCAACAAAAAAACCCCCACACAAATGAGTTACACTGACCATCAAGAAATACACTGATTTTACTTTATCATCACTTTGAATTGAAGGAGAAACAAAATTCAGATTGGAAAAGAGATATGCAATGCAAAGGATGGGGGGAAGAATGGCTCAGCAGCAGAATCAAGAAAATGTGTCTGGGGTGTCTTTGTTGTTGACTACAAATTTTTCAGTCTGAAACCAAAATTTGCTTTTCATTTTCATGTTTTCAAAAGTTTTTACCCAGTTTCAATTTTAAAAGGGGGGGTGGGGGGTTCACAAAAAAATGTTTCACTTCTAAAAATCCTTCTAAATTAAGTTTTCATTTTGCCTTTTAAACAATTCTTCCATCCCAGCCTAATTAAAAATCAGTGTTGGGCTGGACCCATAATGAGAAATATTTGTAACAATTCTGAAACGTGTAGCCTGAATTCCCTAAAAAGTACAGCTTGTTCAACAAGAATGACACATAAAAAGAAAAGTCCTGGGATATGTCTGAAATACAAAACTGTCATTGCCACAGAACCATTGGGCTGGTAGGGATGGACTTAAGTGATTATTACTCACAAAATTTTTATTAGGCTGGCTATTTCTTTGTGTCCAGGGAGAACTGGGACATACATCCAGTAAGGGAAATTCCCACGTCTTCTGAAATATATAAAGGCAGGACTAGAATAAAAGTCTCCCAGCACTGCTGGCAGCAACAACAACTATTTATTTTGTAATATTTAACAAGAAGGTGTCCATGTAACCAAAAGCAGATGACAAGACGAAGATGTGAGTGGCTGGAAACATCAAACATCAGGAAATTGGCAACAACAGCATCTGAGGTAGCAGATGCTACCTCATAAAGTAGCATAGTACTTTATAAAGTAGCACTTTATAAAGCGCTGGGAAACGAGGATGTAATGTCAGAGTTTATGGAACCACAACGCTCATTTCAAACATTCAGCCCCTTTCACAGCTATCTCCGTATGAAAGGTGTTAACCATGGACTTAATTTTTAAGAGGACTAGACGATCATGGATCATGGATCATGCTATTAATGTACATTTTCCCAAAGACTTATTCCCTGAAGAGAAACACTGAGGACCAACAGAGCCAGAAAGCAAAAAACTTCCTCCCTTCCCTGAGGCTACCTCAGAACTACCGCAGCAATAAACTGCTGCAACCTAAGCAGAATTTTCTGCCTGTCACCCCATCCTCTCAGCTCTATATTCAAACTGCTCACATGGCACAAGTGGTATTTTATTAGCTCATGGCTGCAGTGTGCTAAAAAACACCAAGAATGGCTGCACAGATCAGCCTTGCCTGGATCCTGGCTGTATCCTGCCTCAGACTGTAGGGAGCTTCCTAGTCCCAAATAATTCTTGCATTAAATGGGAGTCTGTCCTCCCTAATGGTGTCCCCATCCTGAAGCAGGCATGTGCCACCTTGCCAAGGAGCATCCCAGTAAGTAAAGGAAGACCTACCTCCGCTAATATTTCCAAAGTCAGGCAAAATAAGAAGAGAGAAGAAGAAAGGAGACTCCAAGAAAGAAGGAGTGAGGTTTGCAAGCACCTGGAGTGATGGGACAATGAGGAATGACTCCACACAGACAGAGAGCAGAGCTAGATTGGATATTAGGAAAATCTCTTGACTATGAGGGTGGTGAAGCACTGGCACAGGTTGCCCAGAGAAGCTGTGGCTGCTCCATCCCTGGAAGTGTTCAAGGCCAGGTTGGATGGGGCTCTGAGCAACCTGGGATCATGGAAGGTGTCCCTGCCCATGGAACTGGATGGGCTTTCAAGTCCCTTCCAGTCCAAACCATTCCAGGATTCTACAGTTGGGTCAGACAGCACCACAAGACCCCTGCTGGGTTTTACTGAGCTGGCCACTCCTGGAATAGCCCTTACAGACCTTACATAAGACAAGCACTGTCCATATTTATACACACAGATTGGTCACTGCCTGAGGCACAACACGGATTTCCTATTCACAGCCACAAAGGATTTAACTGAGGGCAATATTCACAACCACAAATAGCCCAACCCATTCAGCAGCTAAACTGATATCTCCAGGGAAAATCTGGGAGGTGTCATCCCTGCTGGAACCCAGTGACACAGCACTCATCAGCCCCCAGAGCACAGATCACAATCAATGAGTAAGGAAACAAGATTCCTAAGTAATTGAAATAAGTGCAAATCATTTAAGAGATCAGATAATTCCTTGGCTGCTATTTTTTAATGCTAATGTTACTTTATTCATTTGCATTTTCAAAGCAATATGCTCCTATTTAATGAATTGCCAGATAGTTTCTCATCAAAATGAGTAAAGAAATTACAGTGGAGATTTTTTTCTTTATTATTTTATTGGGTTGGCAATATCAGAAGAGATAATGCAATGTCCCCTGGCACCACAAAATATTCAACATTGGGAATAAAGTTCTTGATAAAAGAGCAGTAGAAAGCAGAATTTTATTAAAACCCAGTGCTTTAAAAAAACATGTTTTAAATTATTTAATTTAAAAATTAAGCCACATTTGAATAAATTGATTACTGTTGAATAATAATACATAATTAATATATTTTAAAAATCAGACTCTGCTCTCTATGGCTACATATATTTAAAAAAGGATTAGTAAATAGAAATTTTCCCCTCCAACCAGCCGATTCTGATACTGCATCGTCATCCGGGAGAATTCCTTTCTCGAGTTGCATCAAGGAGCAAGTTAGCCCTGGGCAACTAGAAAGAGTCAGAAAAACTGAATGATGCTTTAAAACTGCAGTTTCCCTCCATCTCATTCTTTATATTAAGTTCATCTGATGGCCACAAATGTGGTATTTGAACCTATACCGAAATTAATTATCTTTTTTGTTTTTTGATCATGGGAGAGAAAGATGAGCAGGTGATGGGAAAAAGAGAAATATTTGGCTCTCAAAGTAGACCAAGATGTTCACCTCTTGGTATCTGTTTCCTAGAGGTAAGGAAGTGTCAGACTTGGTGCTTCCAAGAGCCACCACAATATTCCTGTCACACCCCTTCAGAGGACAATTTGTACTCATTCATTATATTTAAAGCCAATCCAAAGCAGAGCACTGTATGAAGAGTTTCTCTGATAAAATTTCATGTAAAGCTCTGAAGTACTACCACCTTAAACAGAAAATAAACCTTGGATTTGTTTTGGTTTTTTTCCCTCTACCTAAAGGCTACCTTTTTTTCTTGCGTTTCTAAAATTGAGCAAACAAAAAAAAATTGAGTGGTGGGAAAAGGAAGAAAAAATATGATAAGAAATAAAAAACTTGGTATGTAGGGAAGAAAATTTTTTTAAAGGCTCAGCTGGCTTCTAATGAAAAAATATTTTAGAACCCTCATGAATATTTTCGTTGGGAAGATACACACTCTCCCCCCCCCTCACCCCTTCCCCCCATTTAACCTTAGCAAACAAAAGCTGAGCCACAGTTATCTGGATTACATGAGACTGATTAAATTTCCTTTTGGACAGACATCACTGTCTTAATCTACCTACCTGCCAGGTTCAGCAATGTTTTAGAGGTGAAATCTGTACAGAACTCCAGAGCTCCCAGCAAAGGGAACAAATCTCCCAAATCATATAATGCAGAAGTACAGAAGCAGCTCTGCCTCCAGGCACTCCATAATAAGCATTGTTAAATATTAGCCAGCCAGGACTGTAGAAAACCTCTCATGTTCCACCCCCCAACACTGTACTAAACCATATGTAATTCTACAACTTCAAGCACAACTTGCTTCTCCTGCAGATGAACTAAAAGAGTTGGTCTATAATCAGACCAGCTGCCTCACAATTAAATCCCTGTCCAGAAAACTGCATAAACCTGTGGGGAAAAGTTGTCCCACAAAATAAAAACACATGCAATGAGCATTACTCAGCAGGCTGTCAAATCACAAAAAATGTTTGGGAAGGACTCTAATTTAATCCACTTCTTGTAAACACAGGCAGGCATTGAAAATATTGTAAACTCAAAGAATTAAATTTAAAGCAAGTCTTTGAAATAGCTTCAGGCCACTGGGGGATGTTTGAAGACTAAGGCCATCCATTATCTTCAGCTTTTAGAGTTGCTTGATCTACATATGTTTAATTACGTTTCTGGAAAAACTGAAAAGCACTAAATGGGGATATTCACTCACATTGCAGATTTTATCTTTCCCTCCCTCCATAGAAAACATCTTCTAGACTTCAGTAGATGTGGGCTAGTTTACGTCACTCAGGGTTCAGACTTCTCATACTTCTCTACCCAGAACACAGTTGTACATTTAGAGAAGTTTTGTGCCATGTTATAAGCTCTTTAATTAATCAGTTTCTGATCTAGTCCCTTTTATTCTCCACTTGAGAACATTTGTATGAAGGAAGCATCATTTTACCTGGCGCCATGTGATATTTAGTTCTGCTTCTCAAATATCAGTTAATCTCATATAGGCACACTGCTTGTAAGTGTTCCCTCCTTTCACTTAATTAGTTTTTAATGCTCAAAAAATTGCAGTTTCAAAGAAGCCAGTTAAAATTATTAATCCAAAAAAATCCCCAGCAAATGCCCTTTCAGGAGGATTCAACTGCTTGTATTTATTATATGTGCTTAAGTCAATGAGGAGAAACTATTTTTTGAAGTTGGAAGACAGAGTTATGAAACAGAAAGGGGATTTATAACGAAACAGCCACATTGGTCAGCATTTTTCAATCCAGGAGAAAGTAGCCAAGGTGTAACATCCAATTTACAGAGAAAGCTGAGGGATCACTGAGGAGACAATAAGTAAGGACACAGATATGCAGGAAGCACAAGAGTGAGATGGAGGAAAAGGGATTTACCAGTGTTTTGATAGCTCCTCAGGCAAGCCGAGACCAGGAATTTTTCCTCACATCTCCATTCATATTAATACTTTCCATAGGCTTTCTGGACACTAACTAGGCTGCTCCTTGTGGCAGCTTGCTGTGAAGTATGGAAGCGATAAATTGGAGAATAACTACTCCTAAACCACGACAGATGCTCGCACTGACTCCTACTCTGCCTCAGGCACTGCAAAGCTAAGTCCCCCTTGGGTACAAATCCTTGTTTTTCCTTCAAGGACAAAATGCACTGGGGGAAAAATGCCTGATTTAAGGAGTTCTTTGGTTGTGTCCTTGCCATTTATTTTGTCCCTCCTCTCCTTCCTTATCCATTTTTAAAAATAGGATTGTCCACTTGTACAGTTTCTCAGTAGAGTGTAGCTAATCAAGTTGTGTGATAAAAGTGGACTTGAGGAAGTGGGTCCTTGAAGATCACCTAAAGATGGTCCATATGAAAGAACTCTGCACCCATGTGAATCCCTATAAAGTTATTCCAAGCAAACAGAGGTAGCTTTAAAAAGTCAGACCCTGGCCAAAAACTTGTGGTTGCAATGGTTCAGTGCCAGCTTCAGGCAAATCTTCCACTTACTGAGTGATCAAGACCAATTCTGTCATTTTCACCATGTCTCCTTAAACACTCATCCCCTCAGTCTTCAAGGGGATGCCCAGAACAGTACTGAAAGCAACCCCAAAAGCTGCCATACATCCAATCTACATACAGCCACTTGCATCCTTCTATTTAATACAGGATAACTTCATTTTAATGGGCTCTTTTGGAACAGTAGGTTATAAAAAATCACTAGTGAAATCTTTAATCTGGGGTGGACTTGTGATATTAGAATGAAATTACAGAAACGTAAATAAAATTAAAGCACTACCTCTTGATAAAGATGAAGTTTTAATATGTTTATGTAATTCCCCAAAGATAATAGGTTAAAAATAGCTTAATGAGAAAGAAGTGACAGACACCAAAGGGTCATCTTGAAGACAATGATTGGGACTGGCAGAATCATCACAGCTTCAGTGAAAGACAGAGAGTGAACATCCTCTGGTAGCAGAAACTCAAACACCTCACATTATGTCAATTCTTATGTTTTCAGCAAGCCAGCAAATCATGCTCCCCAATAATTTACACCTACATGGCAATAAGCAAATTATGGCACATGACTAAATAGGACAAAATATAATTAAATGCTAAAAAGAACCTGGAGGCAGAAGAAATAAAATCCAGATTTTTCAGAAGAACAATGTTTAGTTCTATTTCATTATCTCAAAGAGAATGTGCAGCTAAGAAGATTCTATATAGTGAAAGCTGAAGAAAAGTCCATTGCACAAAGATGAAAGCATCCAAAGTCTCCTGATTTATTAAAAAATGTATCACTGCTAAATTCTTCTAGAGCAACATGCAGCTGATCTAGTTCCAAGGCCTTAGTGAAGATAACTGCTCACCTCATTCATCATTACTTCTCAGATTTTAAATAAGAATATAGAAATTGTAGAGGCTGGAAAAATTTGTTTGGTCATTGTACACAACTATGGCAAAGTCTCTTAAGATTTGACATATGGCATAAGATTTGACAAACCTTTTGACCCTTAGTAGTTTACTTGATAATAAGTTTTAGGAAAAAAAATGTATACTTAGCACATATTCAGGTGCAGAGCCTGGGCCTAGGCCTATGCAAACAGGGTGACAACAAGTCTTATTTTGCATAGCAAATGTTGTTAGTAAGCATTAAATTATCCTCTTAATTAGTCAATTATTTTAATTGCAGTATGGATGTCAAATCTTGGTGCTCATTAATCTTCTACTCTTTAAATAGGCATCACTGCAAGGAAAGTAGAATTCAGTGGGGCACTGGAGTCATCAGCAGTGTTTTCTAAATATAGGTATAGCTGCCACCTAAGTGGCCAAATTCCTACATCAGTTTCTGCAGCATGATCAAAGATAGATCTGCAAGCTAAATATAGAAGCAGTGAAAAGAAAGAATAGGAATGAGTGGGCTGCAATATAAGTGGAAAGGGAAAGCAGCTCAGCCATCCTTGAAGTGTCCAGTTCTCCTCTAGTTTACTGAAATGGATATGTCAGGGAGGGGACCAGGTATGCAGTGCTGTTTTATGAATCATATTTGACACAAGGGATTTAAAATTAAGGGTTGGAATTGAAAATAATTAATCAAGAAATAAAAGGGAGAAAGAAAGGAAAGGGGGGAAACTGAGGAATGCTAAGCAGTCCTCTGTGCCTCTGACTATCAATCAAGGCAAGAAGTCAGAAGATAGAGAAAGGTCAGCTTGACATACACAGAGCCAATGCAAGGCTGATGAGGAGACACCGTGATAAGAGCCAAAAAGTCTCTGAACCAGCAAAAACTGCTATCACAAGACACGTGCAGAAGAAAGGAGGCAAAGTTACTCGGGAAAAGTTTCTTGACATAAAGATCTGAGCAATAAGGCACAGAATTAGAACGGAAATGGGCTCATTTCCATATGGGTGGGAACGGGTGGAGTTAGGAAATGCATATGTATAGCCGTGTTATGTAATCCCTAATTT
Organism: Regulus satrapa; assembly: GCA_013396955.1. Taxonomy (NCBI): domain Eukaryota; kingdom Metazoa; phylum Chordata; class Aves; order Passeriformes; family Regulidae; genus Regulus; species Regulus satrapa. Next base: position 39,224 of record VWZN01006815.1, read on the forward strand.
GTGAGGATAAAAAGCAGGACCTGAGCTACGGAAGGCACTCATGCCCTGATGGGATGTGTGCCCAGCGCTGGGAAATACAGACCTACTGTGCAACCCGCTTAGTTTGGAAAGTCTCTCTTTCCATGTATCAATATTTGCAAAGAAACCACGTTATCATAATGCACACTTATATAATGGGTGCTTAGATGCAAAGGAAATATCCTCAGCAGCTGGACTTGAATGATCTTTGTGCATCCCTTTCCAACTCAGTCTATTCTGTGATCACTTCATTTTTAGTTCCTCTCAGAGCTAAAGAATAACACATAAAATACAGCAGTGACAAAATACACAAGTTCTCTGCAGTTTTGTAAGTCTATGAGAAATGAAGTGTAGGTTTTTTCTTCTACAGTGTTGGCAATAGTACCAGGATGGGATCAGAGTTGCCCAGTTGGGAAAAAAAAAAAATCCCCTTCTCCCAAGCTGCTATGATGGAGTTGCACTAAAACAAATCCAGAGGGATTTCAGGAGGGCCAGAGAGGATGAGGAGGAAACAGCCACCCTGTGATATAGCATCAGCACAAATCAACTAGGAACTAGGCTGGAAACCTGGGATGTGCTTGTAGTATCTCATCAGTAACTGGCAGGCAAAAATGACAACAGATTTCTCAGCAATTTCGACCCAAATGCTTGTAATCTCTCTAGTTGTATATGCATTTAGCCTTCCAGTGGAAATTAGGAAATATAGAAAGCTCCTATAATCCTCATCCCAGGGTTTCACCAGAGTACAAAATCCTAGGAAACCACTTGTAACAAACTGAGGGCTCAGGTATGAACCAGTAGAAGCTGCTGATAGCAGCACATCACAGGAAGATGAGACCATGAGCATCTCCAGAGATGCCTCACTCCCACACTTGAGCATTTCTGTGCAGTTGTCCACATGCTAGGAAGCTGTTTGCTGTGTCGCAGAAGAAATTGACAGAAGTACCTCACAGCCTTTACCAATCTGTAAATCCCTCCTTGGAACAAGAGTCAAGAGGAAAAATTAAGCTAAAACCTTAAAGGGATTAAAATTATTTCATTTATGAATACCGGGTCTGAATTTTAAAGTTATATCCAAACCTAAACCTTCCACTCTGCCCATGCTGAGAGTGCTTGGATTTCACATTTCAAAGTCCAATTAGAAAACATGTTTGCTGCCCCACAAAATACCTATCACTTTGAGATTGTACTTTTGTGGCATCTGGCAAAAGGGGAGGAAAAGGGGAATATGGATATCAAGGGAACACCTTTTCAATTTAGCAGATACAAACATATAAGTATTTTGTTCTGAGCACAAACTTGAGGATATTCTCTTTTCCCATGATGTGCATGGTAGAGTTATGTCAAGTCTCTCAAAGTCAATCGATACCTAACACACATTTGTTTCTGAGAGAAGCAGCAGAGAAATCAGAGAATGAGAACTCCAGTGCTGCAGACACACTGCTCTACAAAACTGAGCATCAGGCAAGGTGAGGAATGACAGCTGATGTCACACAAACCATTGACTTCCCACTTACTGGGACGAGTTATGCCTTTTTGACTTAATTTTAAAGTTCAGAACCATGTGCCAGCATTAAACTCACCAACCTTTCCCCACCTAGGTCAGTGGACACTTTTTTCCATTCTATACTGACTCAGCAGCTGCCTCACCTACAGGCATCTGCCCAAGGGCTGATTTTTATCCATCAGGATGTAGAAGTTGATCTCCATATATTTTTCATTCATAAATTCATTATAGACACATATATATTACACAATTAATAGAGAACACTTGAAACTGGATCATCTTTAAGGTCCCTTCCAATCCAAGCCATTCTCTCACTCTAATTCTAAGTGCAGTTTTATTTCACAGTCTCCTGATAAGGTTCTGTAGCACTGGCACAGGATGAAGAGCTTGAAGAAAGCTCCACAACAATAATCTGTGGAAAATTCCCTATGACACTGGAGCCCATGGGCTGCTCTGGGCTCAGTGCTTATCAAAGACATACATCCCCATGGTGCTACACAAGCAACACACAGCTGTGTGGACAGTAGCCTGGTTACTAACAGAAAGCATAGATGAATACTTCTGGGATGAACATAGCACAGGATAAAAGCCAGCTCCGTTTCCTATCAAACTCTTGGTGCAATTTTGGATAACCTCTCTGGTAGTAACTCCATTTTACAAGACAGCAGCAGATGACTGCTTGCAGCTGACTTTCTTCCTCACACACCAGCATCTGGCCACAACAGGAAAAATCCCAGCATGACCAGACATGTCAGCAGCTTTGGGACACAACACATTTTAGGACCTGTCCTAGTGCACATTGTCCAGTCAGACTCACTCAATCAGCTCTGCAGATTCAAAGGAAAGCCCCCAAAACACTCATCATCCCTTCCTGGCACTCTGCAGTGCAGTAGCTTTCATCCTGCTTTGGGCCAAGGTGTCAGTCACCACATGGACAGTGAGTACAGCTGTGTCCAGAAGCTTCCTACCCCTCAATAAAGGGCATGTCTGGAACACCAAATACACCCTCAGCAGCCAGTGTGTCTGCAGGAAGAAGTCTTTGTCTTAGTGGATCAGCTGGCATGTACCCAAACTCCAAGCAACATTCAGCAGCACCATTTTCCTCTTATGAAGTATTTGTAGATCCCAAAGTGCACAAAAGGGACACCCTTTCCAGTTACTGAGCTATCCCAGACACAATTACTGAGGCACGGGCCAGCAGAGTGCCTGAGATTATACCTAAGATATCCTATCCCTCCTCCAACAACCAGGCATCACCATCCTCTTCATCTCTCACTTACTGAAAGTAGGCACAGAAACACTTATTTGTGTGTGTGTATAGAGGGTCTGCCAAAGAAAAAAATATGAATGTGGCACGTTCCTCTTGGCTCTGTATTTTGCTTACATGTCTCTCCTTTATCTCTGATTTACAGATGCTCAGGACAGACAAGTTAATAGAGGAACTATCTCCAAACTAATCCTGAACTATCAAGATACACAACACAGAAAGACTTGTAAGCTGCAGAAGAAATTGTGCTAAGAAAGCAGGACTCTGTCCATAGTGGGAGCAAAAGCTGTATTGAAAGCTATTTTAGTTACAGCCCTCAGCATCTCCTTTACAGGGAGGAAAGAGAATTCTTTCCAGTTCTATAACCCTCAAGCAGATAGAACTTGTACTGCTGGCTTTTGTTTTCCCTTTCAGATCAACTGTTTTAACACTCCTTATTTAAATACATTAAAGTAGGAAAAAAACTACTGATCTATTTGAGGTTTCAATTAGAATAGAATGAACAAAGCACACAGCAGCCCCTGTAATCCCTCCTGCTGGAACTGCAGTTTCTTTTTGTAGGAGAGAACTGTGGGCATGTGTTTCTGCACGAGCTATGCTGGTTCTCCTTGCCTACAGCACTTCCAAGGGAATACTGAAATAAAGCCAAAAATTATCTTGCCTCTTGGTCCCCTGGGTTCTGTTGGCTGGCAGGAAAACTTACAGATGCTGCTGGAAGGTAGCAGGCTTGGCACTGCCCTCCCTTACTGTCCCACAGCTTGTCAGGAGGCTAAAGACAGGTAATGTGCTCATGGCAGCACTCCAGGCTTGCTAGGAGTTTGTCAGCAGCAGGACATCCCAGCTTGGAACCCCTTGGAAAGGATTCCTTCAGGAGGCTACTTGTACATCCAAACAGGGCCTTAACACTGTTTCTTCTTCTGGAAGTAAAGTGTTGAAGCAATAATTTACTAAATATATCACATGCACATTTGGAGCTGTGTTGCCTCACCCCACAAGCTATGGGGGATGGGGGAGGATGGGAAGGAATAAAATAAAATCTCATTCTTTTCTTGGGAACAAGTAAAGGTCAGTTGTCTCATCAAATTTCATTGCTTAATAGTATGCTTGTTCCCTCAAGGAAATTTCTAATTGTTCCTCAATAATTTCAATCTTTGGCTTCTACAACATTACGGAATAATTATGCTATAAATTTCAGGAGCTTCTTCAGGGAAGAGTCCTTAGTTTGCTCTGAAGAAACCCTGAGTAACCCAAACAAGAAGAGACTCTTATCACACATCATTTGCCATTGAAATGCATGACAAACACCAGATCGACAGTGAAGACAACACATGTGCAATGACACTACTGCCACTGATGATGTTTCTGTCACAGCACAAGGAAAGGTTTGGATGATATACTGCTTAACACAACTCATAATTTCTAGATAAAAATCTCTTTATATCAAACTGTTGATTTTATCTATTGGGCCTCTGGCTCCACAAGTTGATCTTCTCCCTTACACATCAGCACCTACACACATTTACTCCAGAGTCTAAACTCTGCAATCAGGTCAAAAGAGAAAATATATTTATTCATGACCTGAGCAACCACAAACCAGCAGAGCCCTCACCACCTCTTCTATCTTTCTAAAGAGGGAAAATTTAGAGTTACTGCATATCTCTGCCAGAGCAGAGCCAGACCCTTATCTCAGTTAAGAGCCCAGCACTCACAAAGCAAAGGCAAGTACTCATTCCTCAAATAGCCACACATTCAGGTGCACCACTTCAGTGCATCACCACAAGTTGGGCTAAAGGGTAAAATAAGTCAAGTGCTGAGCTATGGGAATAACTATGCACAAGGCATCAAGCTACAGCATGTAGCCTGACGTTTAAGAACATATCACAGCAAGTTATGTCTGCTTTTTGCAGGCACTGTATCGCAAAAATTTCTCTTTACCATTAAATTCAAACCATAAATAGGAGAAAATAACTTTTTTTAAAGCCGAGTAAGACTCCTGTGATTGTCTATGACAAGGATGCAACAGAGAGGTGTATGATCTGCAAAACAGTTGATTAATTTTGCCCAGCTTTAGTTATAGGACAGCCTTAAGGCTAATATCAAATCCTCTCTGTGCAAAACCTGGATAATCACAGGCTGTGCTCTGGGAGTTTTGCCTCTGCAGCAATGGGGACCGGAGGCCATTGGAATGCCTCTTCTTTACACATAGTTCACACCTACTGCACTGCCATGTAGGAGGTGCAGGGCTGCTGAACCTTGAGCACTTCTGCTGCCTCTCCTCTGCCTTTCCACAGCTGCACTCTTGCTCTTTTGGAGACCTCCTGAGGTTGGACAGAGGCAGCCAGCAGAGGAGCTGGGTGGGAAGAGGTTAAACAGTGCACCCAAAGCTGGGGCTGTGGACACAATCCGCGTTTGCTGCCAGCCCACTCCCCAGTGCCCACACTGATGCCTCCAAAAATTGCCTCTTTTCAACTGGATGATTTGACATTTATGCTAAACATGTGCTTGCCTTACCTGTAGGCATCTTCTGGTACATAGAAAGTTTTCCTCTTTGGAAAATGCAGACTGGCTCTGTTCCACCTCAGGATCCCCTGCTCCTCAGCCCCTTTGCTGCAAGAGCCCACTGCTTCTTGCACATGGACAATGCACACATCACAAGGACCTTAAATGTCAGTGCACATCTGCTGTAAGGACTTTCAGGCAAATTTATGATTAAAAGTAGATATTCAAGCAGAAGATGAATATATTATGTCCTCAGGCTCCTTAAGTCATGATCCATATTTATAATGCAAGGCTAAGGCTTCAGTTGAATAATTACATCTTTTTCCTGCCCATTCTTCCCTCCCACCCCCATATGTATACACTTGCCACAAATGCATATATAACATTTACAGTGAGCAATTATTCTACCCAAAGGCAGAATATCCTTGAGTCTGTGCATGCTAGAGAGGGAGCTTAATTCTGTAATTGTCATGCAAGGTCTACAGTAGCAAACCTTGTTAAGATTAAAAGACCTTACTCAACACGAATAAAGGTGAGAACAGCGTATTCCAAAGGGGCTGGAGCACCCCATGGCTAAAAACCCCAGGACAGTAGTAGCCACAATCATTCTAACTCCAGGTAAACATTTTCCTTCCAAGAAGAAGTCTCTGATTTGAAGTTCCTGACTTGGCCTTCAAGTTCCCACTTGGCCAGTTCTTCAGTGTAGAAGGTGATGATTTATAAATGAATGAAAGGCACTTGAAAACATTTGGCAGTCACTGAATTCAGAAATCATACAACAATCCCCCCCAGCAGTATCACAGATACTGCGTTTCACCTAACATTGATCTCCCGTCTTTTATCTGAAGTTATCTTTCTCAGCAACAAGCACTGCCACTGGATGACTTGAAGTCAGAAATTTGGTTACAAGGAGCATTTTGACCAGTAACCTAGAAATAAAAACCTGTAATTCTTCATGCACACTTCTCAGGACTACAGATTTCATCATAGAAGAGGGAAAGTACAGATATCACTAAAGAGGGATTCCACACAACCAGACAAGAACTGCATTCATTACAGCTGGGAGATGCAGCTTTTACACACAAGTACATGTATGTGCACATACATGCAGGGAGGAATTTCTAATTCATCAGAACCTCAGAAGATTTTTCACTAAATTGAACACTCTCTATCCAGTTCTGGAAGTGGAAATGCTGTCAGCAGCCTTGAAGTAATGTGCTGCAAACAAAAATGCTTCTTGAGAGGACCCCATCTTTTTCCAAAAACATTATTAAAAAATTCCTAGCAGGTCTCATCACTCTTTGTACCTCTTCTAAAATTTGCCCTCCAATACAGAAAAGGAGCAGAAAGCACTGGGAGCCTGCCCACTGCATGGTCTCATGGGCTCCACTAACCCAAGAGCAACTTCCATGGCAAATTTATCACCACAAACCTAGTAAATGAAATGCATTTAGTTAACTGGCATTCCTCCCATTATATTATTTTGAAATTCAAATCCCTTAGACAGAAATATAAATCACAGTGACACTGGTCCACTGAAGAAAAGAAGTCACAGCTGCAACAATGGGTGTAACATTCTGGGGGCTGGCAGAGCCAGACAAGAACACCACCCATGGAGCAGACTGTTTGAAAATTAAACTCTTCAGCTCTAAGCAGGTTATTGAGACATCACTCAAAGCAGAAGTTATGTTTTTGCCAGGACTGTAGAAAATGTGGTTGCCTCCAGAGTAAAAATATAGAGGAAAGGAAAGTTCATTCTGGAGAGCTGATGGGTTTTCTTGCCATACAAGAAAGTGTGCACCTTCTGTGATGCCTACAACTAATTTTTAGCCAAAATCTGGCCCAGGTAATGGAGCACACCATGACATCAGAGCATCTTTGGGTTGTTGCACCACACACTGTACAGTACTCTAACCTATCACAGTCCTTCACCCATGAGAACAGTCTTTATCCTAACTCAAAAATAATCTAGGTTCTGATATGCTGACTTAGAATGTTCTTCCCTTTGATTCTCAAGTCATTGCTGGATTGTTTGGGCAGTTCTGTGCTAAGCACTGCTTCATAAAATTATTTTCCCTGATTCAATTATATATTCACTAAAACAAGCTAAAACATCATTTAGATTCAATTATTTTAGCAGCCTATTGCTTCTCAGAATTGAAAATATTATTTTAAGATAATCTGAAGCATGAGGTTAGACCATTTACTGAATCATGCTAAGATGCAATCAGAAAACTCAAAGTTAGCTTCTGAGAGTATCTGGGCAAATCACACTTCCTCTTTTTATGAGCTTACTCTTCACTGTTCTATTTAGCTAAAAATGCTCTAATAAATAGAAAAACTTGCCAGTTCAGTTTGTCAAGTTTCCTACAAATTTCATTTATTTTGCCTTAAACAGACATTGGCTAAGTGCCCCAGAACCCTTCTCCCTGCACACAGTGTCTTTCTTGCATCTGTATTAGCAAACATCCCCTGGGCAGGTGGCTCCTTATCTCCTAAGCCAAAACTCATCAACACCCACGGGATCCAGGACAAGACTTAGATGGATTTCTCAGGACCTATTTCCTTTCCTTGCTGCTGGATGCCCCTGGAAGCAGGGATTTACAAATTTTCAGGGCAAGGATAAAATTCTCTCTAATCTCTCCTCTAAATGGAAAGATTACATCAGAGGTGCCACTGTCTGACCATAAATTCTTTGAGGGGTGTTTCTGAGAGTGGTAGAGTGCTTGCCAGGGGGATATTTTTGAAAGTCTGAGTCTGAAGATCCTTGAAATTGAGAGTTTGCTGTCCTTCCACAAGAAAGTGCTTCTATATTTGTACTTTATACACCTCTGCTGAGAGGAAAGGCTGAAGGAATTGGGATTTTTCAACCTGGGGAAGAGAAGGCTTTGGGGTGACCTCTTTGTGGCCTTCAAGCTCCTGAAAGGAGCCCACAGGAAAGAGGGAGAGATACTCTTGACAAGGGCCTGGAGTGACAGGACAAGGGGCAATGGCTGCACACTGCCAGAGAGCAGGGTTAGATTGGATATTGGGAAAAAATTCTTCCCTGTGAGGGTGGAGAGGCCCTGGCACAGGTTGCCCATCCCTGGTAGTGTCCAAGGTCAGGCTGGATGGGGATCTGAGCAACCCAGGATAGTGGGAGATGTCCCTGCCCATGACGGGATTGGGTGATCTTTAAAGTATTTTCCAACCCAAACCATTCCATGTTTGTACAATCAAACACAAGCTCCTGAGACAAAGTACTGCTCTACTTGCAGGAAAACAAAATATTCCCTGCCAAATGAGAGTAGAGCCATCCTTGAAAACACCAAACACAAAAATTTGCAAATGCTACTGGCATCACAGTTCTCGGAATATTCATCCCTTAAATTGAAGGCTCCACACAGAAAAATAGTGGAAAATATTCCATTGTCTTGATACTTTTTCCAATAGCCTCTGCATTAACCTTTGCAAACCTATCTTTTAATAAGTTACTACACCATCCAAGCTGAGCATTGCAGAGATCTACCTTTCATTTCTGGGGTTGCTAACAAACTCAGGAAGCAGGTGTGCCTCAGCATCACCCTCAGGATGGAGTGAGCTCATTGTTCTTCTGCACTCTGGCCTACTCCAGCTGGAACATTTAAGTATTTCTCCATAGTGGAAGTCTCATTTCCCAGCCATGCAACAAGCATAATGACATCAGGCTTGATGGGATCCAGGGTACAGCTCCCCCTGAACTGAGAGTGCAGCCTGTAGACAGAGCAGCTGGCACTGCTGTAGGGCTGCACTTGTAGACACAGGCAGCCAAAACCCTGTGACTGTGGAAACATTACATTTCAACTGAAAACGCAATTTTTTAAAAAGCACATAAACATTTTTAGGCACTGGCAGTGCTTTGAAAATTTCTGATGAAGGAGGATTTTTTTATTATTTAACGAACACTTGCAATAAGCTTGCACCAAATATGAATAAATTGTTATGGTCTTTTTGCCACTTACCTGACTACATTTTTCTGGGTTGCCAGACATATCTTAGTTTAAAATAAAGACATTTAATGATCACCCTCTTTGTTTCTACCTTACTCCACAAAAATCCAGTATGTGCAGCACAGCACTATTCATGTGGAACTCAACACCCTGAGCAGAAAATAGTACTACAATAGGCTCAAAAGATGTTTTTCAGTTCCATTATTGCCTCCAAAGAGACAAACATAACCTCATTGTTCCACAAATACTCATGTAATTTGGCTTTGACCTTGTCTGGACCAAGATAAAAGGTATCCTTTAAATTACATTTGTTAGGGTTTTAACCCACTTTTAAACAGAAGACAGGCTTTGCACAACCTCACTTTAAGCATTGTGCACACCTAAATAAAGAGGACATCCTCCTCAGCTACCTCCCCCAGAGGATAGCCTCATCAGACTAGGGATGTCAAGGACAAATATCTCCTTTAACACTCTGAGCATTTAAGTACCCTCTACAGACAAAGAGAAAACCTCATAGAGATTGAAATTAATCCTCTTACATTACAACAGGTGTCTGTGAAATGACTGGCCACATTTACCATTCCAATGACTGATGAGAGGACAGAGAAAGCTCCAGGAATTTTAAGCTAGAATAGGTTGTTCTCACTGTTTTCATACAGGAGGAAGACAAACTCCCACCTAAGAACAACTTGATTCTTAACTTTTTGGCAAGCAAGTTTAGGATTAAGTCAGTCATGGCTTTTTAATACAGGCAATTACATAATTGACCAGAGCTGAGTTCTCTCCTGCTTGCAGCTCTTGGTCTACACATGTTTCAGGAGTTAAACATTAAGACCACATGCAGTCAAGATTTCCCACCAGCACCTCTACCTTCCCTTGCAACAGACATGTGCTGCTTTAAAAAAAAAAAAAATCTTATAAAATAGTCCTTTGTTTTGAAGTCTATACGAATGTTTGACACAAACCAAACAACCTGCTGGAATAGATTGCTGAACAGATGAAGAGCAGCCTTTGGCTCTTCCCCTGTGCACTGAAAACTTCAATATTAAGCATTTGACACTAACTGGCTATTGGTATTCTGTTTCCAGAGACATAGCAAGGCAGACTTCACAGCCTCTTGCTGCTTGGCCCAGTCCTGCCTCCTGACCCCAGGTCCAACATATAGCCTTAATCTCAACCTTTACTTGCAACCACCAGTGGATCCTCAAGCTACAAAGGAACCCTGAACTGAGTCTAAACTGAGCAGTATTTTATCCTTGTGGATCATTCCACTGAGGATTCCACACACAGAATGCCCTACCCATGCACTTATCTGACCAAACCCAGGTTTTTTTTTGAGGTGGGGGATAATTACTGACACTTAATGTAACACAGCCAGGTTTCATACATTTTGTAGCTCGTCTGTGTCACCAGATATAAAAACTATAGGCATCCATGTGCAACTACTGAAAAGTTAGGCACACTGCATAGATTTATACTGTCCCTCAACATGTATTACACTATTCATGTGTAAAATCTATCAGAATGCAATTCATTGGAGCAGAACATAAAGAGCAGGGTGTGTCTTATTGCCTCCAACAAATGCCTTTTGCCTTCTCCAGCCATGAAAATGTTGAGTGCCTCCCACATTTTAAATAACTGCTCAATAATCTCCCTTTAAAGCATGTAACTGTATCAGACTTCAACTCCTTTTAAAAGGGAAAAGACCCAAACCCACAAGTATTTTTCCCCAGTCCCCTCTGGCTTATTCTAGGTACAGCAATGTGAGGCAGTTACAGCAGCGTTGTGTTTGGAAGCTTTCAGAACTATGTGTGACTGAGAACGCCAGGTTATCTTTTCATAATATCTCCAAGTAAACAGCATTGCAATGTTACTCACATGGTGAATTATGTTCTCAGACACACAGAAGACAACGTGCCCATGCAAAACCTCAATTGCATAAAAATCCATGGTTTAACCTGCTCCCAAGGCTCAAACACTCCAACGTCCTCTATTATCGTATCGATCTCGCCTTTTTCTGCAGAGCCATAAACTCAGCTGACAGATTGGCAACTTGCTGATCCAAGCACTAGTTTTCCCCTCGTTCTTTTTTCAGCATGACTTGGTCAGCGTGTAGCCTCATTTGTGAAACTGCAATAACTAAACAAACATACATACATGAGGGACTTGTCAAACAAAGCAGGCTGGGAAATTATCAGAGTGGAAATCAAGTGCCAACATTAATTATATAGTGAGCCACACCTTAGCTGGCAGATTACAGGCCCACAGCTTGACAAAAGGGAAGAAGTACCTCTAAATTTCTCTGTATTAGCCGTGACAAAAGTCTCATTAAAAACGAGACTAGAAAGCATTTAAGGAGTAACACATTTGCACACATTCATTTCGATTTCCCTTAACACTGCAGTGCATTTTATCAGAAATACTTTATTTCAGCAATTTAGTCCTCCTGATACAGCTCCTAGTTAAATGGTATTACTACTACTTTTCCTCTAAAATGCATTCAAACTTTACACATGTACAATTTATTTTACTTTTGCTACTTTATCCAGTGCATTTTCCCACCAATACAAGATTTGAGCAGCTTAGTGATTTGTGCCGGTAGTAAAGCAACACACTGAGCATTAATTATGTCAGGTTGCAACATTTTCATCTTTCATTTTTCAAGAGAAACTGCCAGCTTTGAAGAGTTCTTCTAGATTAAGGGCAATGCCAAAGGAAATTAAGGCAAAGAAGGCAATAAAGCAACCCTCATATCAGTCAGGGAATTTGTTCTGCAGGTACAGATGAAAGGGGAAAGATGAAGAGGAAAGAGAAAGGATGAAGAGGTAGACAGCAAAATGTGCCAGGGAAGGGAGCAACAGTCCCAAGCAAATCTTTGGGAGGTAAATAGCAATCTACAAAGAATGCATTTTTCAATTCCAGTCAGCAATACTGCTGAAGGAGTTGCCTGGGATGTTTGACTGCTACAAATATTTGAGCTGGTAATTATTAATTTTAAGGGTTTTTTTCCAACTACAAGTGTGTGAACACATAGATAACTAGGAAATTACTTTTTATAGAGCTTTTTTCTCTTAACCAAACCCATAATACTCAGTCCATGTACCATTCAATGTACAAAAAAACCCTCAACAGTACTGCTAACTTTTCTTTATGTAGGTATAGAAGTAAATAATCTTATCAGTATGCTGACAGTTAAAAACCCCCTAATTTATGATTCAACCTCTGCAGCGATGATGAATGAAGTCAATTTCAGGCTTAAGAAGAGAGTATTAAGGGAAGGAGGAGGAGGAAGGCCAGGCTATGCCATTCCCTCGCAATTGGTTAAAGATTACACCTCAGAAATCTTTAGGTCAGAGTAGATTCCTTATAGAATCCTGTAAGTGTTTAGGTTGGAAAAGACCTCTAAGACCATTGATGCCAGCCATCCACTGACCACTGCCAAGGCCACATTAACTTATTTCCCAAGTAACATCTCTGCCTGTTTGTATCAGTTTTGTCCTGTGCTAATTAGTGTAATTGAATTATGACCCAAGAAATAATAGACAACCTGGAAAACAACAATTCTGGGCTTTGTCTGCATACAAAAACACTTAATCTCAAAAAGCAGAGCATCAGCTGAGAAAACCAGGTAGGAAATAACCTTCAGATATTGAATTCTTCGGATTTAACAGGGCTAGAATTTGAAGGTTTGGACAGCCAGGATTGCCATTGTGAACACTAGAAACTTGGGGTTTGCTTCAGTTGGAGGAAAAAGCACTGCCTGGAAAACAACAGAGCCAAAGCCATAGCTGGAGCTGCAGGAACAAACTCAGGGAACAAGGAACACCAGACCAGCAATTCCAGAAACAACTTCAGGATCAAGTTAACTCCAGCTTCTCACCTGCCTTTGGAGGTGTAAACAAAATGGGCCTATTCTCAACTGCTCTACAGTCCCACCACATCATTTTTCTCCTCTCTACTAACCAGAAAACAGATGGAATGGTGAAAAGAGGTGTCAAGGGGACTGTGGATGAATATATTATGCTGTGATTTAACTGCTTCCCAAGAGCCACAGGCACATTGGGGAAGTAGAGGACAATCAGCTCCTTGAGCCATGCAAGGTCCTGGGTGTCCCAGAGGCCACAGCAGATGGTTTAGAACCCTCTTCTTTTGCCTCAGCTCTCATTTCTGCTCCTCAGAAGAATGGCAGAATTGGAGGCTTCAGGAGGACAAGACATGACCAGTCATCGTATGAGTAGAAACCATGCTAAAAATACCAAGGAACTGTTGGTCCCAGTAGGACTTAGGCTCATATTAAAACAGTAAATGAAGCTTTAAGGGAATTAAATACAGTGAGATATTTAGCATGCAGTCAAACCAGCATTTGCTCAGGACTTACTCACAGAAGCAGGGGTGAGAAAAAGCATAGAGTGCTGTTTGGGAAAGTCACCTTTTCCCCAGAAACAGAAAATTCTGTATGTTCCTTGAAAGTTGCTTTCTAGAGATTAGAAATATTTTTGCTGGTAGTTCTACTCTTTTGGGGACTGTCTTACCACCAAGTCAAAATAAAAATTACAAATGTGAATATCAAGACCAACAAAATTAATAAGACTTCCTGCAAGTCTGCAGTCTTGAGAAAGGAAAAAGAAAAAGAAAAAAAAAACAAAACCAAAAAAACCCCCAAAACCCAACAAACCAACCAGTACAAGCATAAACAAAAAGACTTCAGATCAAATGACACATGTGTTTGAGAAAAGGTAAGTGGCCTGGGGGGGTTACAGAAACAGTCAACCCAGGCCAAAGCCTGAGCCTGCTGGGTGAAGCCATTCCTGGCTGTTCAGCCCAGCAGGACACGTGACAATGCAGAGCATGCAACAGGCTGTACCTTAAATTAATGGTTTGAGCCAGAGGACCACACATCGTTATCTCTCCTGGAGGAGCTGGCTGTAATAACTGCGGTGCTCACAAACCACCTTCAACCTTGCATTTCAAAACACAGGCAAAGTGGAAGGCATGATTATTCTTCAGTGTCATAGCCAATAAATATGGCAGAACTCAAAATTAAGGCACGGAGAGAAGCACCTACAGAACAATTTTCTCTCCATTAAAAATAAAGCATTGGTGCTTGTCACAGATTTTAATTTACTAAACCTTTTTCAGTCATGCATTCCAGACAAAATTTAAGATCTTTTCTGTCTAAAAAGAGGAATTTACTGAATTTTATGACCAGAAGAATGCTGTTATTAACTGATTTTAGAAACTAATAAATAGTATTCTAAGTGATAGCCTGCTGAATTTATTGGGGGGTGAGAATGCCTGTGGAATGCAGTCTGGGGGAAAAAAAAGTAAGTTACAGGAATAAAGTTGCTTATACTGCTGCTTAAAAGAAATAAAAATCTCTCCACAGCAAGTCTTCTGCTACGTTTAAGATGCACATCAGGACTCCTCAATCTTCCAATACTGCAATGGTCTCAGCCATGCCATGACCTGTTACCCATTACCTCTGACTGCTTTGCATGATGTAAACTCACTGTGTACATGGAATGTTACTCACACTAACAAGACAATGTATTTAAGAATTCATAGTTAAAAGCAGTGATGTTTTTGAAACAGAGCAAAATGAAGATGAACACCCAGCTTCTGTTGCCATGCAGTACTGACTGAGCTCAAACTTGCAAATCAAATTTAATCCCCCTCACCAGAATTGCTCTCAGACTTAGGACAGTCATAATGAAAATTAATACTTCTCTATATAAAAATAAATATACACAAATTTAGAGAAGTGAGTATATATATACAACTAAAGTGTTTTCAAACCTGGAGTGATAATTTAGTGATTAGCTATTGCAATTTAAAATGGAAACCTATACAGTAAATTTGAAACAACTAGCCCAATTCTACAGTTCATTCAAGGAACATTCCCCACTTAAAAAAAACAAAACAAAACAAAACAAAACCAATCCAAAACCAAACCAAACAACAACAACAACAACAACAAAAAAAAACCCCCAAAAAACCAAACCAAAACAAAAAAATAACCCACCTCCATGTTTTCTAAAAAAGATTTTTGATTAGAAAGTTTACTTTAGCTCTGTATCTACCCTACTAAAGGTCAAGATAACTGAGAGGACCAAAACAACCTGAAAATCCCAAGATGGAGGTGATCCTAAAAAACTGATGCTGGATCTCTCACTGGGTTTAATCTCTGATGCTGATAGCTGGAGCTACCATGACGACCATTACAGGCATAAGGTCCCCTAACACCAGGAGATAACTTCCAGTGATTACCTGATCTGCTATAAAGCCATTTTGTACTCTGAGAGTGCTAAAGAACAGCTTTAATATACTGGTGAATCAGACCAGGAAGTTATTTAGGTGCAGAGAGTACTGGCAAGAACATATAAATGATCTTTTCCAGGGAAACATGCTCTCAAATTCTCTATTTCCCCACACACAGAGGGATGTTTTCAATACTCTATTGGTGGTTAGTACACAAAAAGCTCCTGAGCACCATCAGTGTTTCAGACAATGACAAAGCAAATAAAACACAGACAACTCTAACAGAGTAACAGACTAGTGTACAGATCAATAAAGTCTCTGGATAAGCTCCAAGCTGGCTGAGACCACACTGCTAAGGCTCAAACCATCCCAGCACAGCAGGGGAACCGGGTCAGGGATGGCAGAGTGGCTGGCCTAACCCTTCCCTGGGTAAGGGAGAGGCCACACAGCACTCCCACATCTGCTTGGTCCTGTGTTGATAACATCACTGGGTGCCATGGAAGCAAGGCAACTTCACGGCCCATGGTATGAATCATCATGGCTAATCCTCCCCTCCAAGCAGTCCAGACAGTCTTCACCTCGTAGGAAAAGGCAGCTGCAGAGCCCTCTTTGTCCTTGCCACAGGTATGGTGAAGGCGGGTGCCGCTGCTGGCACAGTCCACCTGTGCCACAGCAGAGAGGGCAGCTGCACTCCAGAGGCACTCCAAAAGGAGCACTTGTCCGGAGGATTTGCATCCTCAACAAGACCTCAATAAGAAGAAAACCAGCCTGACTTTCAACACACAGAGAGAATCTACCAAGTCAGCAGTTGAGGGGAAAATATCTCTGCAGGTACGTGGAGTAATTTTGTTCTCAAAATCTGTGAATGTCAACAAGCACAGCACCCTGGGATACTGTTTGCCAAAGAACTTCTCTTCAGGAGAGAAGGGAAGTGACTCACAAGCTCTGAAGGCGAGAAGCAGAGAGGGGCCTCAGAGTGAGTAGGCACCAGGAGTTAAGCAGCTTGCTGCTCACGTGGTCCTCACCAGGAGCACAGGTTTTAACAGCCAGCACCTCCCAGCCCTGGTATTGCTGTGTGGTTTTGGCAGCATTCATGCTGACACTGCTGGTTACACTGCAGGACTTGGAATTCCTGGACTTTTTGCTTAACAGTTACTTTATCCCCTTTACATTAGGTCTGTTTCACATAAAGTTTTACATTTGAGCTTCCTCATGGCCAGGACTAGTAGGAAAAAGTAAAGGTGAGGAATTAAACAAAGTTATCATATATGAAATAAATGTTAGCCCAGGGTGAGTTGGGATAGAAATAAAGCAAGTTTCTCTTAGAATTAGTTGAAAAAAATAAAGTACCTGTTTTTAAAGCCAACAAAGCACTAGTTCTCGTGCACATGCAAGCATCTCTTTTCTTCTCAACTCTTAAGACATCCACAAATATATTTATAGTTCTGCTATAAGGGCCATTTTTGACCCTTTGCCAGCACAGAGAAGATAAGAAAACATATTCCCCATTAAGCAGTTCCCTACAGGCACATGTACACTTCCCAGAAAGGAAGCCGAGAGCCCTGAGACACTTCCGAGATCTGGTCCTTACTGCTATAGGCAGAACATCTCAGGCACAGGTGTTCTGGCTGTTCAACCCAGAACATCTTGAATCCTGGGCAGAAAAAACACACTACAGATTTCACTGGCACTGTTAGAGCATCCACGGACACAGCTCCTCCAAGATGGGCCATTTATCCCTAACTTAAGTGCTTTCAGTTTTTTACCAAGAAGAAGTTCCAAAGCAAGCACTCCCTTTTCTTTGCCCTTTCAGATTCCCATCTTTAGTCTGAGAATGTTTAATGACCTACAGGATATGTTGCAAGCTATCCCCATTTTTAGAAAACTACCTCATACATTCACTGAGATTAATTAATGGCTTACTGTGGTCTGGACATCAACTCCAGTTGTCACCATCAATTGGATTTACATCTCCCACTAATGCACTTTAAACACTTGGAGAGTAGCTTAATGCCTTAATCTTTACAAGAGAGACACTTGGAAAGTACTGCCAATATTGTCAAGTCAAAGACCAATATGCAAAGGAAGGTGGTAGAATGGAAAATTTATTTAAAGATAATGATATAAAAGATATGTCTACTTTTGCTGCCTTTCTAAGAAATGAGCATCCATATGCAAATGAAGCTATCCACTGAGACTGAAAAAGGCAGACTACTTAAAATCTGTTGCACATTCACCTCCAGAGCACACTACTGCAGGTGAGAATTAAGATAGAGCAACCTGAAAGCAAAAGAAACACTGTGTTAAAGTACAGAAGGGTCAGATTCTCACATGTCAGCACATAAGCCATATCCAGCTATCAGAGAAGAGCTTTCCTGAGGAGTTTCATTCCTTCAGTGCCACCCAGAAGGTCTTTTCCCAATAAAGCAACTGGTTAAGGGCTGATCACAGAGGTGCAAGGTCAGCAGATTAACTGGTTCCAGCCAATTACACAAAACCCTCCCATCACAACAGAGAGATGCTGATCACACAAGTGTTGTGTTTACTTCTTCAAGGAAGCTTCCTCACTTAAGAAAACAGGAATCAAACCTTCTCTCCTACACCAGTGTTACCTAAGAGAATCACTAATTTAAGTTCTTTTAGCTTGACACTTGGACAAACTTAACTAGAGCAGAAAAAAAAAAATAAAATTAAAAAAAATAATTACTGACTTGCAGTAACAAGTTGGAGTGCAAAACAACCTCCCAGAGGATGTCAAAAGCTCTATGTTTCAAATAAGAGGCAGGAATAACTAATTTTTCTTTATATATTGTCTCTGAAGGAGTAATTGGACAAAATTAAGGGGGAAAACAAGGCCATAATCCTCCTGAATAATACTGCTAAAGGAATACGTTGAACTACATTGTCTTCTGGATCACAGAGCTACAAGTCACTGCTACAGAGAGTGGGTTCAAGTATTTAGAACAAGAAAGAACCCAAGGCTTACCCAGACTTCCTATGCTCTATCTGGAAATACAGTAGTGGAAACAAAAAGTATTATCTTCTTAGAGATCCCTATTGGTAGTATCTTGTGGTTGGAGAGTTCGTGCTGAGTCAGACAATTGATCTACATAGACTCCATCAATCAGAAAGCTAAATATGATTATTTATTAAGATCTATATGAAGAGAGAAAGAGCAATACATGCTGACAGGCAAGCAGGCAGGCAGCAGCTGCAGACAGTGCTGCCGACAGTGCCTCTGTCCAAAACATCCAAGGTACATTGATAAGACATCTAGAATACATTGGCTAAATTCTGTTAACATCTCTACTGTTATGGAGAGTTCTCCCTGATTCTCAAAACATCCCAGAGCCAAGTCTGGCTTATGTGGCAACAAGGAGCCTCCAGAGTATTTATCATCTGACTGCAGACAGTCTCAGTCTACCAACCTGTAACTTCCAAAATACATTACAAGCATGCCAGAAGTGAGAGACAAAGCATCACTTATTGCATAGAGAGCTCTCTCTCACTTTAATGAGGAGTGAGTTATGGGCTGCACCTTCATTCCACCCGTTACACAACAGTATTTGCCACTCTGCACCCTTTACTATAAATATACCACTCACAGAGATACTACAGATCTAAATCTACTGCCTGACTCCCTTCACATTAACAATTCAGGAGTTATTTTATTTGTGATAAGGAATAACTCCAGTGCAAGATATTTGCAGAGAGGAGTAGAATAATTTTTCCTTTCCACCAATATTACTAGATTTAGAAATTACATCCTTTCCTCTGTGTTACTTAGTCTTAACCATTAACTGATTCATAGAACTATTAATGAGTATGTATTAGAAATTCTAATGGGTCAGTAGTTCAACTAACCTAATAGCAGAAGCTTTATNTCAACAAACCTAAAAGCAGTAGCTTTATTAAAAAAAAAAAAAAAAAAAAAAACAACAACTCTGAATTGCATAATCATCTTTTAATTTAAAGACCTTAATGTACTGCATTCCTATACCACTTTACAGATGTGATTAGTACATATTGCCAAATTCTTAGAAATAACCCCTTTTCTCTCTTGAGACAATTAATTTGTCAATGTACTCCTTTCTCTCAAATGCACAAGTATCGTGAGAAGCATTTTCATGTTCTTACACTGCTTGATATGGTTTGCAATTTCCCACTTTATCTAGCTAAATGATCTTTCCACTGATGAGTATTAGTTTTTCATCAGGTCTGTTTCAAAAAAAACAACCCAAGGATCTATTCTTGCTTGTGATGTCAAATGATCAAGTAGGACTGACCATCATTTCTCAGCCTTTCAAACATGACAACCCACCTCTGGCTCAGCAGCTTTTACACAGCCCTTGTGGGCAACAGCCTGGAGGGACAGAGAGAAGAACCAGCTGCAAACACAAAATGCTGAAGTTGACCCTCTTCAAGCCCATTGATGCCGAGCTCCAAGCATCCTACCATAAAATGCACGTAGACATTCTCATGCCAGTTTAAACATTTTCAGCCAGTACTCAAAGCCTGTTCTCCTCCCTTTTACCCTGAAAGAAAATCAACTACTGCAGCCCTTGTGATTCTAGAGGCCTGAATAGCATGGCCTAGACCAGCCATGTAGTTCAATGTCACAGAGCTGGCTGAAGAAGTTGATGCTTTTTCCTTTCCTTCCCAGAAATGCTGTTCCAGCTACTGATTCTTACCCCTCTGCTTATTGTTTACAGCTTCCAAAGTCAACAAATAACCCAAGTCAGATAGAAACCCAAAACTCCACAAATATCCCTTTTACATGACTAAAAAATCAAACCAAGAGGTCAGTGACACCACATTGGAGCAGGAGCACTACAGACTCACTGTAGTGAGCCCAAACAACCTGGCACCTTTTGAAACCTTTCAGAACCCATCAGAAGTCAAGACTCAGAATTTGGGACATACCAGCTCAACACTGTCAGGGCCATCCTTCTTTCTACTCCCCTAAAAGCACCCAAGGTCCTGATAAAGTTTATGGCAGTCCTCTAAATATCTGCTTGTGGGTGAGAACCCACCACTTAGGCTACACACCATGATAGACCAGACAGCACAGGTCAGTGCCCTGGGGTGCTCAGAACAGCACAACTGCTCACTGACAGCTTGCACATTCCAAAAACACAAACCAATTTTTCTCCTGCTCACCATTTACTCTCCTCTTAGGCAGCAAAGATCCATTTGACAACTTGTCATCTTTACACTTGCTCACAACACTCATTTGGTGAGCACACACTCTGTTCCTGTAGGGATATAAGAACTTGCTGCCAGCCTGGAATTTGGGTAAACACATTTGCTTATAACTAATCCCTCCTGCTGCAGATATAAAACAGCTGACTGCTGCTTCAGAGGAGCTGACATTTACTTGGGAGCCTAATTCACCCCATGGTGTGGTCAGCAGGGAAGCTTCTCTCTGGTAAAGTGGGATCAGACCCCTCATTCCCTACTATGAAAGCACCGTAATTTCTACTGCAAGTTCATGGCACTACCACAGGGACACCAGTGGCATTATCTGGACTCAAGAATTAAGCCTGCTGAGCTTCATAAAAGTCCAAATACAGATGTTATAAACACAACAGTCAACAGCCCAGGCAGAGTTATCATTGCAAATCTCTTATGCTGTCACAGAGAGAATGAGAAGGGTGGCACACAAAAAGAGGTGTTAGCAGGCTGGCAGCTACAGAAAGCACCAAGGGGAGTCTCCCCATGGTGTTCCACAGGCAGGAGATGAGCTACTCACATGTCAACACCCTTCACCTCGCTGCAAGGAGACCACAGTGCCCCAACAGTCTCCACATTTGCTTTAGGTCCCCAGGGCCAAATTCATGCTTTGAACACAGCATTAAAAGTCTGGGCCCTCTCCAGATCCTGGAAAAGGAGAAACACTTTCTCCTCTTGAAGAGAAATTGGAGGCTACAGGGGGTGGACAATGATGACAGACAAAGATATCCATCACAGTTGATCACTGTTTTTGGAAAACAATACAGCACCATAAAAGTATCTGTAAGTATTTTAATAAGGCTTCTTTTACACTGAAAAAAATACTTAAAAAAAATACAGAACATTTTTAAAATGTTATGAACTTACCAGGGAAACTGTTGACTTTGGGATGTAAGAGCTAATATAATATTAAGTACACATTTGCAGTTCATCAGGAGAAGCATACCTGCTGATCAGAAACATGATGTAAGACTTGCTGATGAACTGTGGTCATTTACCTCCTCAAATTTCCCCACTGACGCACATCACCAGAGCCCCTGCAAAGAGAGCTGAGGCTGTTTCCCCCAAATCAAATAGCAAGGGAGATGTTATTTGAGACATTTAACCAACTTGGGAGCATATGCCTTGCAGACTACCCCCAGTGAGGAATTCTTTTAGCCCATGCCAGAGCTTTGCATCCTGAGATCTCTCTCCACGGCTAAGGCAGGGAATTAAGCTACAATCCCATCCATTACATATTACTAGAAAAAGAGAAACATTGATATTCTTCTCAGCTAAAAAAAATAGCCTGCCAGTAACTGTTAAAGTATAAGTAATTTAACAGATTATTTTATGTAAGTGAGTCAAATATGGTTTTCATCTATAGTCATATAAGAAAGGAAAATAATTTACTGAAATTACCCCAGTTCTATGGGTCTGTTGGGAAAAAAACCACATTTGTTTGCAAACAATTTTACTCCACATGATAGTAAGTTTGGATATTAGAAGCAGAGTTTGCAATAATGGTTGCGACAGTTCTATGTCCATGACAGATTGGACAGACATCTGTAAATTTGGACAATACATAGTCAAAAAAACCCACCCAAATACCACTGGATGAATGTCTTGGGAAGCACACAAATCATAACCTGACATGGCAAATAACAGTTTCAGTCCTATTAGCAGAGGAGGGCTCTGTCTATTCCCAACCATCCATCCTCTAATAAACAATCCTTTAAATAACCACAAGGATTTTATGATCTGTGAAAAGTCCACATATGACTTGTAGGTTCCTAAAATATGTCAGCTGCATGGGGGAAGGGGGGGGAGTGAACCATCCATAGGCTGCTTAATTAATCCAAGGTCTATTTCTACAGCTATTTAATAAAAAATTATTAACTTTTAGTCTGATTTTCTCAGGGTGTTACTTTTGTTCCTTAAGGAAATGAAGCTTAAGTAGCTTAATAACACATCCACACCTGTGGATGGGCACACACACACACACGAGTTCTTCTCATCTCCAATACCTTTAGAACTTACTGGCTAATTTCAAACAGGTTTCATAGAGCAGCAGAAATTAACCTCAATGCCCAGGCAGAGAGCAAAAAACCAAAATTAATGCCTGTCTGAGGGCAGAACTATCATAATTAGAGAATCAGCTCAGGAGTAAAAAACAAAACTCAATCCTACTGATGTCCCCATATGTAAATTATGGCTGAGGATAAACTTAAGACAGGATGAGCTCCTTGTAGGCAGAGTTATTTAAGGCACTCATTGAAGGGGTTTCTTTTGCATTTGTAGATCCTTATATTCCTTCCAGTGGAAGTGCCAATATGTTTAGGTCACTTCAGCCTGATTATAATTCTCTTTTATAGCCTCTCAGAAAGAGTTCATGGAACCTCCAAGATTGATGTACTAAGAGTTGTAAAACAACTCATCTCATGCAGACTTCTTGCATCTGCAGTTTGGGGCTAGAAGTTTAAGGAACGCCCAAGTAAGTGTGCAGAATTTCCTACCTCTGGTTGAACTAGAAATAGGGCTGAGAAACCTTTTAAATAGTATTTTAGCATTTCTAATCATGGCTGAAACAATAAAACTGACAGCATGAAGCAACCCTTGCTGACATCCAGCACAATTTTTCAAAAAGAGACATTAAAAATACCTGTGAAAAAGCATGCTTGAAAGCCCTTTCCTAGATCTTGACCAGATATCTCTAGTGCACAGCTGTGGGACAGGTTAAAGCAAGGACTTAGATGTTCACAATTTATTCCTCTCATCACTATCCCCAAAACGTCTTCTAAGACTGGGCTAAAAAAGTTCATATTGTGGTCCAATTCCAGAAGCACACCTCTTCATACACAGGCAGCCCTAATGAGAGTTGCTCCTTAAAAAGTCTTATTTTGATCCCTTACATTTTTGCTAAGCTAAAACCAGAAGAATACACAGATTTTTTTGGGCAGCATTTCAAAAAACAGCACTAATCATTTTCAGTAGCTCTCACTTAAATTTCCTTATTGAGGTTCTTTTGAGGATAAATAATATTTCAAATGAAGATGTGTCTATTAGCATTCAGAGGCATCACTTATTTGAGAGCAGAATTGATGCTTTGCTAATCAACTGTTCACACAGGGATATGAAGAGAAATACATGAGAATAAGACAAGAATAAGACAAAGGGCACATGGCTTGGAATGACAGGATACCCTCCTGAGCCTTCTCAGCCTTCTCCAATTTGTGTGTTTTGGAAGATGCATTTTCAGCCATCCTATGAAAAGATCAACCAATTAATCACATTATTTTGTTTTATTTATCATACATACACACTTCACTGGTATATTATTTTCACTGGTTTCTGACTAATGCAACTTTGGTATAATTTTTCAAAAAGGCTGTTGAACAGAAAAAAAATTATAATTATGCTTTCTCCTGGACAAGAAACACAAACTATGCTTTATGACAGCATGCTGACCAGTTAGTGGTTTTTAATTTTAAAAAAAAAAGGTCCCTCAGACCTGAAATCTACTAAGAGAACTCTGGCTCTCAGAGCCCTCAGAATGCCTAAATGTGGCCTAAAATGGCTTTTCCAGCCTCACTCGAGGGCCCAGAACAATGACCATGGGCTCAGCTCAGCCCTGGGACTCCAGCCCTTGCTGGGGCCATGTACTACCACACCTGTGTACAACTCCATCCTAGGTCCTCAAAAAGCCCCAGGCCTGTG
This sequence comes from Regulus satrapa, assembly GCA_013396955.1. NCBI lineage: Eukaryota > Metazoa > Chordata > Aves > Passeriformes > Regulidae > Regulus > Regulus satrapa. Next base: position 63,669 of record VWZN01006815.1, read on the forward strand.
CTGCAGATAAGGTCATATTCCGACTGTACACTGGACAATTCTTTTACCAACACTCAAGGTAGCTCCATCTCCAGTCCTAGTCTCCTGCTGTTCACAGCAGGACTCTCCCAGACCTGGTCCACCATCTTACTCTGTTTTGGTCTGTCAGTGGCTCCTGCCATTGTCACAGAGTCATTCCAGTTGGATAAGACCTCCAGGATCACTAAGTCCAGCCTTTGAACAACTTCCACCTGGTCAATTAGACCATGGCACTGAGTGTCATTTCTTGAGTACCTCCAGGGATGGTGACACCACTCTGAGAAGCCAGTTCCAATGCCTGACAGCTTTTTCAGTGAAGTAATTCCTCTTGATTTCCAGCATCAATCTCCCCAAGTGCAGTTTGGAGCCACGTCCTCTTGCCCTGTCACTAGCTGCCTAGCAGAAGAGGACAACCTCTTGTCACCAAGTACTGCAACCCTGGGCTCTAGGGACAGAGGGTCTTGCACAGCCCCTGTTGGCTTCACCCTTAGTCACAGCCATCACCCCCATGTCCAGCCCCTGTTGGCCTGCTCCATTACATCAGGTCAAGTCAAAAACCATAAGAATTTTGTGTTCTAGCCTGAATGACAAGGTCATGTAGAACATCCAAAACATCTTACCCTCTGACCTACTTGCATGCTGTGTATAGACACACACCCTGCCGGGCCACAGCCAGTGCTGGCTGTGGCAAGGAAAATGCTGCTCCTTCCCAACATGCAAGAGAAGAGGTCAGAGATTTGCTTCAAAACACTTCACTGCTGCTTTCAAGGGCTTGCAGTCAGGAGCCAGGAAATACTGCACAAAGAGAGGCAGATAGGGAACAGGCTATGGAAGCTGAGAGCAGAATTTCACTCTCTGACTGCTGTCACTACTTATGGATAAATGACCTGGGCAACACAAAAAGCCCACTGGAATGTACCAGCATACATGGAATAAGAGTTTTTAGAGAGGAGGAACAAAGAAGAGCTGATGTTTCAGAATATCTGCAGATAGCCAATTATTCATGTACCCTAAGAGAGGGAAAAGAGCAATATTTCCAGTTCAGCATCAGCACATACTGAAAGTGCTGTGAAAAACAAGTAACAAAGAGGTGTGAAACAGCTGTCAGTCCATGTGACAGGCCAAGATTAAACACCCCTCTCAGCAAGCAATCTTAATTTAAGGATAGCAATCATGATTCTGCCCCTGAAAGCTCACAGTTCCAGAAAACTGCCCTTCAAAAGGGCCAGAATGGTTTAGAAATGCACACAGACAAAACCACACCAACAATCTGCCCACAAGTAGATATTAATAATCTACAGACTATACATACACAGGCAGATTGCTCCAAGCCTCCCTGAGTGTGAGGCTGGGAGCACATCCTCCCCTTCTGCCGTCTCCCAAGGAGCAAACTGTGCATAGCAAGGAAACGGAGAGGAAGGAAACTTCCTCATACCTCCTCACAAACAGCAAGTCCAAGAAAAGCATTTACTGTCCTCCAAACTCCCTGCCTGCCAGATGGTCCCTTAGAGCTCCTTGGTGAGGTGCAGCTTAGGGCTGTGTTACAACTCCCCAGAGCTGGGATAAGCCCACAGCAGGAAGGAACCAGGGGACTGTGCCAAGTGCCACCAGTACAAGACCACACTGTACAAGGTGCAGATGACCTCCTTTTCTGTGGAACATTAGAAGAGAGCCACATGTTTCCAGGCGTGAGGTAAGGAAGAAGGAGGTTATTTCTTACAGAAAAAAATAACAACCGAAATGGCAACAGAAAAAAAAACCTAAACAAAAAAGAATCCTGGGAAGCACCCCAGAAGGTTGTAAAAGATAGAAGCCAAGCTAACAACCCTTTGTTCTTCTGGAAATACCTTCTTCTGCCCATAGCAATAGAACCAGGACCCTGTATTACCATCCTAAGTTAAACATGGGCCCTAATGGCTCTCAGGAGGCCAGGATTTAAACTTTTGTTTACATAAAGGTAAAAAATACATGCTTGCAAAAATCATTCTGATTCATTTCCTCTGGCTCTGTATTGTTAAGTTGCCTAAACAAAATATCCCGTTTTCTCTTCTTCCTCCTCCTTTCCTCTCCTTTAGAGTCACATTTTTCCCCAGCTGGGAGAAAGTCTAACTTTCTAAATAAGCCATTACTGTAGCTAATGGCCTAGAATGAGAAAAGCCCCCTTCCTGAGCCCTGAAAATGCTGTGTTGTACTGCTAGTAAAGCGGACATATGAAAGCAGGAACACATTAGAGGCTCAGATTGCATATTAGAAGCTCAGATTTTCATGGTAGGCTGCTACAGCCCAACCTTCAATTAATTTTGCCCCTGCTCCCTTGGCTTCTCAGGTTTTCTGAACTTCAGCCATTAAATCTTGGTTTGCATCACTCAGGTACCAAAGGTTTCGTTCTAGGTGGAAGGAAAGAGCTTCTGACCCCATTCTCATTCTGGCATCTTCAATATTTCAAGAGACAAATTGCGATGGTCTTGGGGACAGACTGGTAAAGAACATGGCCATATAGCATTTATTACCACAAAAGAAACCCCAGTCAGGCTCTGGAGCCATGCAACTGCTGAAAGGAACCAATTAGCTGATTGCTAGGCCTGGTTTTAAGAGAGGAACCTGTAACATACCTATGTTCCTTGTTAGACTCAATTACAAACTGCTGTGGGCAAGAGAGTAGAAAGGAGGAGGACAAAACCAAGCAGTAAATTTACTATACTTTTCAAGTCAACAACAAAATAATATTTCTGTTGCAATCTACTGCTTCCCAAGGAGTAAATATAGATACATGAATACTATGAAAAACTGTTTAGACCACATCATTCAACTGATCACCTACAAGTCAGCAGAGGGCTTTGACCCCAGCCCTTGCCAATGGTTTTATTGCTCATAGCCCTGTCCTGTGCAGCATCTCTTGCTTTCTAGTTAAAAGGACCATTTGTCACCACACACAGACACACACACCAGCCCTAATATTCAATTACTTTTTGAAAAATTATCTCGCATGTCACACATCATCTCTGTACAGAGGTGCAAACTATACAGCCTTCTTTTCAAAATAGATTGTGGAAATGTGAGGAGAAGAAAAAGGACCAACAACCAAAATTGATGCAGAATTGAATTATTAAAATAAAGTAGAGGAAAAAATTGGGAGTTCTTAGATAACCTTTAATTCATGTGAAAACCTCTTTGTTTATGCAACAATACCAGATATTACCACTCCAAGAATTATCTTTTAATAGCAAGCACTGGTTATTTGTTTTACATAGAAAAAAATCTTTGCACTATTTATTGTTGCTAAAGAGTGGAAACTCTACTCCACTGAAAAGCAACTGTGCTCATTATTATGACACACAAATACATATAATATGAATTATATGGAGCAGCTGGCTGAAGTGAATCATTGCTCTTTCCTGCTGCCTCAGTGCTTTAGTTGGGTCTAAACTGCAGGTAACAGATTATGCGTCAGATGGAAACACTCTCCTGGAGCAAGAGCAAGCACCAGCAGGGATTCAGAGACAGCCCAAATGCTCTGTGTAGTGTCAGAAGCTAATCCCACATCTGCAAGGAAGGGCTAGGGGGAAAACAGCACTCAGAACTGGGGAAGGCATGCTCAAACTTTCTGGCTGATGAGCTTCCCAGAGCTCTTTGACATATGCTGGGCAGTTGCATCATGCACATGGCTCTGGTTCCAGCAGCCTGTTTAATACATCAAGAGCTGCTGTGGAGGAAAGGAGGCAGAAGAGTAAGCAATTTCTCATCAGAGGGACTTCAGTTAATGCTGCAGCCAAGTCTGTGAGTTTTGGATCCAGAATACCTCCCAGCATCCAGATCTAGAGCCCTAAGTGCTGCCATTAGAGAATGAGGGGCCAACAGAGGCACTAAACACATGTTAAAAAAAACCAAAAACAAACAAACCAAAAAACAAGCCAGACTTCAGCTCTGACCATGGACCTTGTGCACAAGACACAATATGTTTTTATCTGTATCCATCTCTGCTCTGTACAAGAACAGGTCAGCCAGCAGCACAGGACTTCAGAAAGACTCTCAAAGATCTTTCCCTTCACGCCAAGTGCAACACTTTTTGCCTGTGGCATTTTCCACCCACACATTATTTCACCTCACTTCATTATATTTGAAAATAAAGAGGAAAAAATCCATCATTATTCAATAACAGCAGCAACATCAATTCACCAGGGGAAACAACAAAGGCAGGGGACCACAGGGAGGAAATGTTTATACATGCATAGAAATGGCCAAGAAAACCAACGGATGAAAAGACAGAAAATAAGCAAATCCCACCCTGCCCAACCCACCTCCCATCTCGAGCTGCAAACCAGCCAGGACTTTGTGTCAGCCTGGTGCAGGTGCCAAAACTTTGTCCTGGCAGCCTTCCAGGGGTTTTTGATCCTCAGGACAGAGGGACTGCAGGTCTGGTTAAAGCAGCCATGCCCTGCCGTTTGCTTTGCCAGTGTTCCACTGGGCTTGCTGCTAATGGCCACAATCCCAGTACACAGGCTGCTCTTTCTTGTCAGGTAATTTAGTTTCTGACACTGAGAACCTTCCATTTCTCATTGCTCCTGTCAGGAGCAGTAAGAGGCTTTATCCTCTTCCACAGAGAGCAAGCACCTTGGATTTGGAGCACCTCCCACCAGGTAACCACATCCTTGCTGACACACATTCCAAGGTGGTAGGCTCTTAGGGATTGTTTTTTTCTTTCTTTTTGGGTTTGTTTTCTTTTTTTTTTTTTTTTTTTGGGGGGGGGCGGGGGGTGGGGTTTTT
>VWZN01006815.1:68601-86123 GCA_013396955.1 Regulus satrapa
CTATTAGTTGCATAGAAACGTTAATGCAGGTGCTTGGGGAGTACTTTAAAAAAACAAGGAGTTTGGGCCAGTCCAGGTAAAAAGGCAGAGTGGAGGCACTTTGTGTTCACTCTTGTGAAAAACAGTGTTTACTTCTCTAATATAGTTATAAGGTTTATTAACAACAAGGAGGAGAAAACAATGAAAAAAACAAAAGTATCTCAGCTAGCTGGGTGCCTCTTGGCATTCCACCAAAAGAGCACCCCTCAACTTAAGATACACTTCATTAAATGCATTGACTTGTTACATATTCATATTCACACCTTGATGCATCATTCAAGAAACACCCCCACTCCCCCCTTCAAGCAGCCTCAGTTTTTCTGCTTCTTTTGGTCATAAATTCTTTTCCCCAGGCTTTTTGTCATTTTCCCCTGATAAGCTCCCTCAAGAATGCAAGAGATCTTCACTATCTGTTGCAAAAACAAATTCTGTAATAAAAAAAAGAATAAATTATAACACTTCTAAGATTCTTTGTTCATAACAGAACTAAAATAAATCATATTACTTTCACACTACACATATTACTTTTCATTTTAATATTTGTGAAAAGCCAATTGTTTAATAGATATTTATTACATTCTGGAAAGAGAGAAGGGAATGTTCTTTTGGAACCTTCGCCTGCCTTCTGCCTTTTCCCTGTGTGTGCCTGGGATTCTGGAGCCGGCCTTTTCGCTGCCTTGCTCGGAGCTGCTGCTGCAATCCCATCGCTTCTTCCGTGCTGATCCGGAGTCTCCCTGCCCTTCGACACTCTGCACCCCAGGCCCGCCTGGATGCCCCCACGGTTTCCAGCCAACACCACAGACTCTTGGTACACCTCGCTCCGCCTTGGGAATTCTCTTCCTTCCATCCCTCCTGGTCTCAGCCGAGCCGCCATCGCCTCGTGTTCCTCGTTCCAGAGCGCTCCTGCAGCCACGTGGGGATCACCGCACCCGCCCTGTGCCCCCCGGGAGCCACCAGCGCTCCCTGCCAGCTCTGACTGGGACTGTACCAGAGGGGAAACCCCGGCTCTGTTTGTTATTTCACTGCTGTAGGTGTTGTTGTTTGTTTGCCTTGTTAAACACACTAGTAAAGAACTGTCATTCCTATTCCCATACCTTTGCCTACAAGCCCCTTAATTTCAAAATCATAATAATTTGGACGGAGGGAGTCTACATTCTCTATTTTCAGGGGAGATTCTTGTCTTCCCTGCAGATACTTTTGTCCAAACCTAGACACAGGCTCCCAGCCTGACGCCCCTGAATTCTTCTACTGGGAAAGGATAAAACACCTGAACAGGTAATAAGCAGCAGAATTTGTCACCTCAGAACTATGCTTCTGCCACCATGTAGAATGACAGACTCCAGGGACAAAATGATGCTTCTGCTTTTGTGTTGTATTGTGGAAATGCCAAAAGGGGCAGAGAAGGAGGGAAAAGGGTCACAGAGAAGTTGAACACCCTATAGAAACGGCCTGTATTAGTGATGAAAGAAACCCTCTGGGGCCCTGCCAGAGCCAGCTCCTACCCAAGTCCACAGAAGGGGATGAAAAAGAAACAACCACAAAAACTCCCCATTGACCTCCCCCCCTTTTTTTTTTCCTACATCCTACTTTCACATGCAGTCTATTGCAAAAGACCAATCTCATTTTATCTAGAAGCTTGTCACATTAGTATTAGCAATCGGCTCTTTCCTTTGGATGTGCTGTTGTTCACTCTGCACACAGCCTGAAGTCATGTTCTCATTGTTTTTACTCCTGAAGGTACCTGGAGTCAAACCAGTTACTGGTGAGCACTGGGTTTTAGCACAGATAATGTGGAATAGCAGAATGAAGGTGTCCTGCTTTCAGAAGAGCTGAACTAGTGACTTCCCAGGGTTATTTACAGTGATAAGACAACACAGAAGTACACTGAGACTCATCTTGCATACCCTGTCTTAAGGAAGACTCTGGTAGTCTTCTGTCTGCTTCTTTATTCTATGTAACTTTAATATCCCAGTGTTTGTGCAAGGCATTAAACCTAGCAAATGCTGATCACTGCCTTTGCTGATTCACTCAGATCATTAAGTTAAAGTCAACACTTATGCTTTTGGCACTAGCACAGCTCCTGTGCCTCTGAGGGGATGTTGGAGCCTTCTCACTTTGCATCAACTCCTTTGCAATATGCATACAGAAATGGAATTCCTATCTGCCCATTACTAGAAAACAACAGGTTTCCTAAACAAGTTCAGCTCTCATCTCACCTTGTGCAATTTTAAGTGTTCTCAAACATGAAACAAATCACACACGAAAAAACCCCCGAAAAAGCCCCTAAGCAGTTACTGAAATGACTCCTGCACTGTTCACATAGAGAATTTCTTAAAGTAAGTGGCTACAGAAATTAAAATAAATAAAATGCAATAGTGCATAGGCTGTGCCAGAGTAGGCCTAAAAGGAAAATAAACTTATTTTAAAATTAAAAGCCTCCCCTGCCACAAGATGATGCTAAGAAATTCTCATTTTCTTCCCAGCAGCCTCTTGTCTGCCTACACAAGGAACCAAAGTGACAACCATTATCAGAGCATTCAAATACCTTATTATTTTAGTTTGCAACCATACAAGTCAAGGAGCAACTCACTTTTAGGCAGAAAACAGAGATATCTTAAATATAGGGCACAAGAATTCACATTGTCATCTGGCTAAGTCCGTCCCTGCCACACATCCAGGCACAAGGGGAAAGCAAAGCCATTGTTGTTCCCAAGGTGTCAATGGTGTTTTAAAAACAGCTTACAAAACACTTGTGTGAGGACTTTGGTCAACACAGACCTTCCATGACCTTCATTTCTTGCAGAAGTCATCAATATTTGCCTACTAATGAGAACTCATGGCCTCACAATTGGCTTTTCCCTTCCCAGTTGTGCTCTAAAGCTGCTTGAACTTCCCAAGGATAAAGATGTAGAGGGAAATACTCAGGTCTCTAGAGGGCAAAGTCAGAAACCTAAACATAGAACCCCCGGCTTCTCCTTTTGTTGGGCTTTCATTGTCAGTGACTAGAGTGTCTTATGGATCAGCAAGGTGACCACCAAAACACACACAGGGCTTTTTGTCTTGTAACTTTGACACCATTCTCTTGAATGTCTCTGTAATACAAATGCAAATTTATGCTTTGCTTGTTTTTGAATTCACGCACAGGAAAGATTTATCTTGCCGAATTGTTATTTTAGTGGTTTCATCAGAAAAATAAAAGCAGACTACATAGAAAAGTTAACCCTGATGTTTCAGGAAGAAGCACGGAAAACCTGAAGATGACATAGTGCAATGATCCAGCTGACAAAGATTATGAGGTGAAATTGTGCACTCTGGGGGGCATATTGTACCTCAGCATTTAAGAATATGGCCATTTAAACACTCTAGTATCACTGCAGCAGTTCACTGCAATTAGTCTGTGCTCATCTGCTTTTGAAGGAAAGTCAGCTCTGTGGCAACAACAGCATGGTCAGGAGGCACTGAAGGTGCCTGTTTTAAGGGCAATGTTACTTTCTGGATCTGTAAGCAATTATTTCTTTGAATTTCCACCTGATGCTGGAGTTGCAGTACTTGGTCCTCTAATTTCACTCGCTCAAAAAGCTCTTTCTTGGGCTTGATGTTCAGGAAGTGGGTTGGGACAAATAAACTCATGTTGGTTTCATTTGTGCGTGTGGTTTGGGGTTTGTGGGGTTTTAGGTTTTTTAGGACTCAACTCCAATGAATAATGTGAAAGCAAAAATCACTACCATTGGCAGGCTTTGAAGCCTTGTGTGACAAGAGTTGCTTTATCTCTCAGATACCCTAATTTGGGTCTGTCATGGTGGCAAAAGGGGCAGGGCAAGCAGGTCTTGTTCATTTTCCTGCTTCTCCCAGTGCCTTTTGCATCCTGTGTCGGTGAAAACAGGATGTCTCTCAGCAAGGTTTTCCAGCCCACCCCGCAGTGAGCCTTGTGCAGCTCTTTTAGGCTGCCGGCTTAGTTTTGATGATTTATAAAATAGTTGTGCTGCAAAAGCAGCAGTCTTTGCACATTCTGTTAGAAAGCACCAATTTCACTGTGCAAAGAGACAAAGAGTAAAAGAAAACAAAGTGGGTGCAAACAGACTTAGATCCTTCCTTTGTTTTTTAACAAACCTCCTGGGAGCACTCACTTGGCTGAGAGGAAAATCGTTATTTTTATTAGGACCCTCTTGAGTCACTGCTCCTTTGCTTTGAAAAGATCATGAGCCATTGTTTTCCTGCTCTCTGAAACCAGTGCTGGGGGACAGTGTTCCCACAGTGCCTCTGGAGGAGCCCTATGACTTCCTGGCAAGCAAAGTACTTGATGCAGGGTGGCAGCCCCAGTCTAAATTTCTGGAGAAATGTAGTTACACCCAACCTCAATTCAGCAAGGGCTGAGTCTTCTCTTACCAGACTCAAGCTCTTCTTTTTGGAAGCAGCAGAGAGATAGTCACAGTGTAAACAAGTTACACATTGTCACTGAAGATTAAAAAACTGCTGCTTGTTTAATTTTAATTTTAACCAACAGAAACTTTAGGAATTAAGGGGAAAAAAGCTATGCAAAATATTAGCCTGATGATCAGGTTTTGGCCCAAGATCTTTCCCAATTTCAGTGGCATGGTTGTATACACACTGCAAAAAGGCAACTGTGTCACATAACACAGCCCATTACTATATAAAATATCTAACCAAAGGAATGGTTCTGTTACTGAAGGTGCTACAGAGCAAGTAAAGTTCACTAGGTAGTGTTTGCTTAAATCCCTATTATGCTTCTTTTCCTGAAGGGGAAGAAAAACTGTTTTGAAATAAGGAGACATTTTTCTCAGAAGTCATCTGGTTTCTTCAAATGCTTTTGAAAAAAAAAACAAAAAAAATCAAACTCTGCTTTGTAATAGGTAATCAAAATTTATCTTCCACTGAGCTCTGCAGCAGGAGAATTCGTTTCTAGCCTTGTTCTTACACTGCAAATAATTTAGAATTCCTCATTTCTGTTATTCTTAACAGTGTCTGTGTACCAAACTAAATTCTTAATTTTCCTGGTATCCCCACCCTGAAGTACACTTGGTAGGAGGTATAACTGCTTATCCACTCTGTGCCTAGCCACAAAGCTTAAATATATTTGAAGCTCTCTCAAGGTTTCTTCAAGATGAAATGGAACATTGCCATAGTAAAAACAGTTCTCTCCAAATGCTGCAGAGTGCCAACACACAGTGAAATTGCTGTTATTGCATGAGGGAATATTCACACCTGAAGTCTACAGAAAGCTTGGGATGTATAGAAATGCCCAGCATTATGCTGATACTAGGTACTTCAACATCTTGCTTGATGTTCCTGAAGTCCCAGGACATTCTGCAAACCTGGAGGCAACTCTAGATGACTTGTTGGCAAGGTTTATGAGTTTCAAGAGGCTTTTTCTTTTCTATTTTTAATTTCTTTCAGTAAGTATGCAAGGAACAAAAAGCCAAGGTGTGAGAATTTAATATTTACCTAGGAAAGCACAGTAGGTACAAGGGAACTCATTGACAGAACTGCTGGTGCCCCCAGCCCAGGTGATTGCTGGGGTCTCAAATGGGTGACATTTTTGTACCACACCAGTGCTGTTGATTCTACAGGAGTTGAGCTGAATCCTTCATGTGCCACTCAATGCCTCCTGAATCTGGAGCAAAACCTGCCTGATTAGCATCTGGAGGATGCAGCCCTGGGGTACACGGTTCACTGCTACTGCCAATTAACTGAGCAAAACATCCCCATCACTGACTGGGTTCCCACTGCATCTTTATTAATCTTTCCATGTTTTGCCCAGAAAGCTTCTGTGCCCAGAAGGCTTAACTGAGCTTGGAGAGGCAGTGTGCTAGGCAGGGTCCCAGCAGAGAGAAAGCATCTGTCAGCAGGAGGCAAAAGGCAATACCTCCAGGAGCAGGACAGAAGAGCACCCATGCAAGTGTGTTATGGTCTGCCCTGGGCCCTATCCACCCGAATGTGTTATCTTCCCCTCAAAGAATAAATTGGCCAGATTTACACCCCTCTGTTTCACATGAAAACTGCTCAGGTCATCAAAGGCCAGCTAGCTGCAATTACAGAGGATAGTTTTTAGTCAAGCCTACAACATATGCAAAAGGTAAAAATGTTTGTTGGTATCTCAGCCTAGAAAAGAAAAAAAAAAACCCCACAAATATAAAGGGAAATAGGTTGTAGAAAATTGCTACATTTCTAAATCCTATTTTTCAAGATTTTGTTTCCAGCCCTGGAGAACTGCCAGGTTGCTTTTCAATGCAGCTTTTTCCTTGGTGATTTGCTTTCCTGTTACCAGGTGCTAAACTGGCTGGGGTTCATGCTTTCCTTTCACACAACAATCTTGGATCTTTGAAGTAATAATGTGTGCTCTCAGATATTGCACAAATAACCATGCTGTGTTTGCCAATTGTACTTGTCTGTTGTTAACAAGCCATGCAATTTCTAGTTTCCTGCAATAAATTCAAATATCATTATCCTGTAATCTTGCAGGTATAAATGTAATTAAACCAAGGAATCATAGCAGTAATTACCAGGTAGATACCAAAAACACTGTGCTGATCCCAAATCCTTCTGTATGACACTAATCATATCACATGGTATTTGTATTTCTTTTATACTTTCCTTAATGTGTCTGGGAACAGCCATGTGAAACTGATTATCTTGTACGTTATTAACTGAGGCCTTCAATTTAAATTGACTCTCCAGCTTGCAAGGCAATCATAAATCTTACATGGGAAATAGATGTGACAATTTCATTCCTAGATAACAATGCAAATGTGAGACCAAGCTATGAATAACAATTTGAGTCAATCACACAAAAGTAGCTTCAAGTTAAATTGAATTGCTTGGTGATTTTTTTTTTTTTTTGAGATAACAGAGATTCCTATGCCCTGCATCATCTTCCTGTCAGGAAACATCATGTACCAAACTTCCTGCTTGCCACAGTGGGGAAAAAGAAGACAATATAACTTCTTTACCAGGACCATTGCATAGCAATGGATATCTGTGGGGAACTGCTTCCAGCTGGGTAGAAAAAAACTGAACTAAGAGCAAAAAGGGATGAGAAGAGACAAATATGATGAGGAGAACAAGTTCAAAACATGTGAGACCTCTGAAAACAATTCACCTGGACACACCTCCATTTCCAAGCACAGTATGAAACTGAGACCAGCATGACCTTGTGTATGCTCCTGTGCTTTCTGAAGACATAGAACAGTTCAATAAATAATTTGCCTTTTAAAGGCCACAGAAGTATTTGTGTTTTACAGGGGAAAATTTGAGGAGTTCTTAAACATATCCTAAGGTACAGCAGCGACATATTCCTAATAGGCAATGCCAAAAGGTCAGAGTTGTTAGGTGACATGTACCTCCTGTAGAGCAAGAACAAGGACAGAAGGTGAAGGCCCAGTGCATCAAAAACCTTTTTCTCATGAAAATGCAACATGAAGGCAGCAGTTTTGCCTAGTTGTTAACAGAAGTTCTGCTGTCTTGTCATCTCCCTGGGGATCATTCCCACTTCATCTGCTAATATAGCAAGTTATATGGAATTGGTTGTCGTCAAAGTTTGCTGATCAGGAACCCAGTCTTCTAAGCTGGCAGCAAGCCTGGAGTATGGATTTTTCACAATAATGAGCAAGCTGGGATATTTTGAATAAACATAGGCTCCCTTGGTACAGGGCAAATTTATCAGCTGAATATAAGAACTGTGGTTATGGGTATTAAATGCCAGAACACTGAAAGCTTGGAGACTCTTGAGAACCCTACCATGAGCCAGCTCCCCTCTCCTGTATGCCTAAGCAATGCAGGAGAGATAAAAACACTGGCTGGCATTTGTATTTCCAAAGCATTTACATTTAATTTAATAATATTTGTAATGCATTCAGTGAATAAGCTGTGGTGAATTCCAACAAACTATCTTGTACCTAAGCAAACCTGAGCTCCCAAGGCGGCTGGAATTAAAGGCTGGAGCAAAGCAGAGGCTTACATGGGGCAGCATTTATGGGAGTATTGGCTCAGCCCTGTATCCTGTACTGCTTGTTTGCATTGCCAGGCTGTTGCCTGCATTTCTCACTGGGAAAGATGGCTTCAGGGACACAGGGCAGCTGTAACTGCCCTCTGAGAAGAGGCAGAGGAGGTGGATTCCTTCTTCAGGAGACTGGTTGGCAACCAGACAACCAGCTGGATTTTAAGAGCAGCATGGCTGACTCAGGGTCTGGGTAAGGGAAGACACAGGGTTCTTCAGCTAGCCAGTGGTTCTTCTGTTTCAGCACTGATAATGTTGGTTTCTTACCTTCTTCAAGGCATAATGATGTCCTTATTTTGCTGCCTATGCTCTTTTCCTGGCAAACCCCAGCAGTACAGAAGCTCCCCTTCTGCCCTCAACCTCCACAGATTTCCTGCCAGCTGCCCTGAGAGGTTGTGATGCCTCCATTGCTACTCCACCCTGCTGAGGCACAAAATCCAGCTTTGTTCAGTGATGGGCTGGGATTTATCTTATGCAGGGATATGTGTTTATCCCGTGCAAGAAGTTCCCCTCATTCCCTGGGAGCTGTTGCCCCAGGTATGACTGCAGCCATGCCATAGCCACATTTATCTCCTCAGCGCATGCCCTCTCCTCAGAGTTCTGCAATGGTTTGGGGAGGACCTGCCGTCAACACTGTTCTGCTTAGCTGAAATGAGACTTCTCTGTAGTGGCCAGAAATAAATGACAGTTTGTAGGAAGCAGTGGGTTGTCCCCTGTAAAAGGGAGCAGAGAACAAATCTGCTTTGGTATGGGTTTTCTCTTGGGTTTTGTCATGGCTGCTGATGGCTTTTCTCTGCTGGCCATCAGTGACTGTATTTTGTCAGGACCCAAAAATACCTCATATTCTAAAGGGTTTGAGTGCTGGATGAAGGACTCATCTGCCTGGGGAAAGTGAGGATGTGTGCCAGCACATCAGTCCCAGAGGATAATGTAGCAAAGTAAGGCTACCAGGACAACACCTGCTGCCTTCACAGCACCTCAGCCCCGGCTGTGCCATGGTAAGTCTGTGTGACTGGTGTGGTGTAAGGTCCAGCTCCTCTTTCTCTCCTGACATCTAAACTATCCAAGCTGCAAAGTTTTATGTTCCATTGCATCACTTTTCTGCACCCTTCCATGCTTGGCCCAAAACAGCTCTATGCCCCCTAATCCCAAGCTGCAGACTGGGATGTGACCTTGATGAAGGATGAGAAGGCTTAGCTCAGCACAGAGGCTTCTGTGGTGTCCCCAAATAAACCATCTCTTTTTCTTCCTTCCCATGTGGGGAAAAGCTAAGTGTCCCTTCTGCTTTGAAAGCTCACTTATTAAGCTCTCTGAACAAGCACAGCACAAAGCCTGCAACATGAACTTTCACTGGTGTCGTGCAATCACTGCCAGCACTAACTAGCCAGGCCTAAAGCACACGGTGTTCCCCACAATCATCACACAAGAACTGCTCTCTGCTTCAGGGTAGAGTCTTGTTTTGCTTTGAACAAAGTCCTATCTCACTTCTAATAGGAAACCCTCCAGAAGAGAGAAGGTAGAGCTTTCTCTGATGTAGAACAGCTGCTCCAGCTCATTAATTCCTGTGGGACACCCAGAAACCTGCACAATGGTGCTTTGCTATACATGCTGTAACACAGCCTGTTAAAAGCAGTCACAACACAACATTAGCACCTCAAAGCCTAGGGAACCAGGGTAATGTAGAGAGCAGACTGGTAAAACACAGATTGAGAGAGAAACCCTTCTCTGAACAAATCACAAACTAAGCTTGCAAGGCAGAACACTACAAGGAGTTATCTTGGTGTTTAACTGGAGGGCAGCTGAGACAGAATGAAGGAAGGTTTTCCCTGGGAACACATGCAATTATTTTGTTGCACATACTGGGTCTTCAGCTAATGTTCAGTCATCTCTTGTGAATTAGATGCAAGCTTATTCACACCTGAAAAATAAGAACATAGAAAAAACCCTATGTCTTCAAGCACTGCTAGTGATTGCTGCCAGTCTGACTTCAGAGCTGCAGCAAAACTCACAAGGAACTGATGCCACTGCCTCAGGTATTTGTAGAGAAGGTGAAATACACCCTTAAGCAGAAGGATTTGGGTATCACACCTCACTTAAGGCTTCAAAAGACACTTCAGCTGATACACAGAAGTGGAGAATAAATTGTACCCCAGGACAGCAGTCCATCAATACCAAAATCTTGATCTACCAGCTTCATTCCCCCAAAGGAACCCCAAAACCCCATGAGGTCAAGAAGGACCTTTCTTTTTTGGTAAGGTGTAGTTGTGAGGATTAGAACATGATGACAAATCTAAATCCTGATGAAAAAGTTCCCGAGGCCCATAAGGCTGCCAAAGTACAGCAGGCAGGTTTTCACACGACTTCAAGTCTTCCTTTCTCAAATGCCCAACCTGATTGACCAATTAAAGTGTTTAATTCTCTGAGAACGAGTCTATCATTAACTGTAATTTGTTCTAGTCTCACCAGTCCTTTCATGGCTGCCTCTGGTGAAAGAACCATTATGTATGATCTCAATCTCCATATTGTAATATGGAATTTTTGATAGTTTGCTATAAATAGAAATTGATTCATAAGGAGAATAATGAATTCATTGCTAGTCCTTTACCAACTACTTAATGACTGTCAAGATACATTAAACATCCTTAGCCCAACACTGGGGCCTGAGTTTATTCTTGGCTAATACATCTGACTATATTAGGCACTCAGTGAATTAATGCCAGGTGAAAAATAGTCTCACTGAAAACATATTTTAGAGTGTTTTATTTAATAATAAATATTGACACTGATCATTATAAATGCTTTCCAGACAAGGCAATATATAGATAATCTATTGCCATTGAAAAGGAAAAAGAAAAAAAAAAAAACCCAAACAAAATAAAGTAACAAAACACACCCCTAAACAAACAAACAAACAAACAAAAACCAACAAAAAACCCAAACAAACAAACAAACAAAAAACCCAACCCAGTCCAGCATACCATGTTATCACTGTGCTCTCCTGGTTATTCTTACCTGAAAGCCCTGGCACCATTCACCTGTATAACTTACAGGCACTTCTTGGGCTGTACTACTTGCTAGGTGATTAATAACATAGTATAAACCACTGATGTCTTTAATTTTCTCAGTCCTCATTTCCATGCTGTGTCCCTGCATCAGCATCTTTCCCAAAGTGTATTGTCAACTCCATTTAACTTCAAAATAACAGCAGGCATTGCTCAAGGCTCACAACCCCCTGCTCTTACCCAGCCTCTTCTCACAGAGCCAGCTGCAAAGATTGAGTCCAGACTCTGAGAGCACATCAAACTCCGTATTTCCTGTGGTATTCAGGTGTTCCCAGGGCTCACAACTCCTCAGGGGGGAAAAAAAGCCTAGGATCTCATCATTGCAATAGGGAGAGCCCAAATGTACAGGAAAATTATTTTTGGATGCTGTGTGTTTCTTACACCAGCTCTTGCATTTCCAAGACCCAGGGAGGAGTGCCTGTTATGCTACAAAAACATGAATCCATTGTTTGCAGTTTTAAAGGAAACAGTAGAGCCAGGCACTGTGGTCCTACAGGGAAGGCCTGTAGTGTATAATTACATCACAGAACATTGCCTGGCATTATAGTATTGCATTTTGTGAGCTCCAAGGTATTGCATATCTGGCAAGCCAGCAAATGGTCTCTATTATCTGTAAACTCCTACTACGATGACTTGCAAAACTATTCCCTACCCTCCTTTCTCCCCCCTAGGGACACCTAATAGGTCCAAATACCTGTCACTCTCCTACAATGCCCCTAGGGTTTAAAAGGCACGGGCAAATCCCCCTCTGTCTTCTTTCTCCTCTCCTTCCTGGACTTATGCCAAGAATAAAACATCTGAAGATATCCTGGAGAAAGGCAGCCCTAGAGTCATTTATTCTGGTTTTGTGCAGTGACTTCTCTTTCCTCTCTGCCTTCTTGAGCTAGCCAGGAACATTGGGGGGAGAGAAAAAGCACTGTAACATGGCATGATGCATGTTGGCATTGGGAACAGCTTGGAGGCTTCTCTGCAATTGTTTGTGAATTTAGCATGAGCTCTCACTATTTGTTATATACACTGGGTGCACACAGGGAGTTAATTCAATCACGAGGGGGGATGGATAACTGCAGTCCAGATTAGTCTCTCAGTACACCTCCAGGATTACTAAATTGTTAAAATAAATTAAATTGTTACCTTTTCTTTTTCTTTTCTCCAGTCCCTTTAAGTAGGATGAGAATGCACAGAGGAATGATAAAATTTGTGGATACCTTTGTAGATGTTTCCTAAGAGAAAAGGGAACTTTCCCAAACTTCAGAGTCTAAGACAAACAGAAATCTAGAATTAGCTAAAGAAGCCATTTTCTGAAGGAGTTACGAACTGAGGCACACTTTTCTGAAAGCAGCTTGGTGTTTTCTGGTGGCAGTGACTGTTGCAGACAGACAACTTTCCCAGGAAACTCTGCTTGGACCATTACTGTCTTCTCTTGCAGAAGCTGTGCCAGCCCTACCACCTGCCTCCTGTCTGCCCATGTTCCAGCAGGGTACCCTGAACCCATTCCTGGCCTGTGATTTCTCTCCTGGGAGCCAAGCACCTTTCTAGTTCCTAACAACATGGTGGAACTTGTTTCCTCACATTTCTTCTAAGGTCCCACTTCCTTGGGTAGAAACAGCCTCAAATCTGGGCAAAGAACTTATTTTTCTGCTGTGGCACCTGGTCTCCCACTGATCATATCAAATTAAACTTATCTTTGAAGTATTTAATGAAATTCATCTATAACCTGGTACAGACATGTGAAGCTTACACTGGTTCAATAAATTAGGAAGAGGCAGAACAACGAGCTTTGGAACCTGCAGAAAATATATGTAGACATCACCAGTGAAAGACAA
Organism: Regulus satrapa; assembly: GCA_013396955.1. Classification (NCBI taxonomy): domain Eukaryota; kingdom Metazoa; phylum Chordata; class Aves; order Passeriformes; family Regulidae; genus Regulus; species Regulus satrapa. The sequence continues at coordinate 81,543 of VWZN01006815.1, forward strand.
AGGGAAGTCTTTAGCCAATATTCCTGAGGCAAAAGTATTAAGGTATATATATTACCATGTATATATATTATGTACAGTAATGAGCTGGCACAGCTTTCTGGCAAGTTGCACTGAAAACACACACATTAGGAACAGCTGTCTCAGTGTTTTGGAGCATTCATCTTTCCCTGGATGTTTTAACTAACCAGCAACAATCCAAAACCTGTAATCCTTGTAAATTAACACTATTTGCTAAATCGGAGATTATCATATTCAAAATATGTTCTTTCATAGGTATGATAGGCCCTATGTCATACAAAAGCTGCTTGCATATAACAGCAGTGCAAATAGAAAGAAAAAAACTGGAAATCCAGTAATTTAAATCCTGATTCAAATGAGGCTGAGGAAGCCACAGCAATAAATCACCTCAAAGCACAAAATACACTTTTATGGAAAACACAGGGTAGGTAAAGCAGCAGGAGAGAATATGAAAATAGACCCTTCCTGGTGTCCCCCAAAGAGGAAATTTATACAATAGGCAGATAGGGTCTAATATTTACAAAGGTACTGGAGCATTATGTGTTTCAGTTAAGCCCAACTGATATTTAAAGTGCCCACTGACTGTGTTAAAAGGACTCTGATTGACAAGTGCCATTTCTCTGATGTGGAACAGGGAGGCCTTAGTAACATAACTTACATTTCCCTCTCCTCTGCATCCCTTCTTATTGGAAGCAGCAGAAGAAAGACATATGATAATAAATTACCTTCCTCACAGTCTCAACAGCTCGGCCTGCAGCAGAATCTTTACAGAGGATGCTTAAAACCAAAGAACATCAGCATTTTTCAGCAGATATACCATTATCAAGCTGGCTCTCTATTCCAAGGATAAGGACTATTCCCAATATTGGAGCTGTCTTAGGAGCACTGATGAATGTCATTCTTCCTGCAGAGGCTCAGGCATCAGAGTGGATGTCAGAGAACAGGACACTTTGGGACTCTGCCACCAGACCTCATTTGTCTGAGCTCCAGGTGTCCTCTTGATATAGCAGAAATAAGAATTAGAGCTGCCTTGAAAGCTTAGGAAGCCTAAGAGATACCTCAGGTAGAACAGACACTGTTTGCAAGAAAATGCCTATTTATGTATAAACATCTGGGCTGTTTGCAATAAAAAGTCACACAAGCCAGATCTTTTATTATTATTATTATGATTATTTCTCATTTTTGGCAATGAAAGTCCAAAGCTTTTCAGTGAAGTCCAAGGGAAAAAGAAAAACTATCTTCCTTCCCTAAACCCCTATTTTAGTTTTGTGGAATAAAGAATCAACAATAGGACAAAGGACAACAATAGGAAAGCAAGTCTTTGACTAACCCTAATGAATCTTATTGGTCATAGGGAAACACTTCAGCTGAAAGGCAGCATTTAAGAGCCAAAGGCTGTTATGGATCAGCTCTCTCTTCATTGCACAGCTATGCTGAAGTTGTAGTCCACCTGACAGCATCCTGACTTTCACAAGTCACACAGGTGGAAACAAGGTCAAGTTGTGTTGAAAGCACAATAAAGTCCCCCACTGAACTATTTTTCTCCCCCTTACACAGGCAAGTTTAGACTGAGCTGTGTCAAGGTTAAATGACTATTTAGCTTGAGCCAGTGATGCTCAAATCAAATTGAGTTAAATCAAATGGCAAGCCTCTGGTACCTAAAATCTTTCTTTCTGATGGTCAAGGAAACCATGTTAATCCCCTGTTTATTAAATATTTGTTCAAACACAGTTCTCATGAGCTTCAGTTTCAGGCACAGTTTCAGGCACAGTTTCAGGCACTCTGAAAAGAGCGAGGAACCTGGGGTTATCTTAACAGACCATTTAAACCAGAGCAACATCATGTTTTAAATCATTTTCCTAGTCCAACACACCAACATAGCCTGACTAAATGATCACCAAAGCAGCAGCTACAACTACACAACTCTAAGAACATGCAGTACATATCTGGACACCCAGCAGCACTGAAAATATATCAGCAGCTTCAGGAAGGAGACACAAAGGGATGTTCAGAACATTTATTTTCCAGCACTTCTCCAAAATAGTTCTAATGGATATGGTAGTTACATATTCTTCCCCCTCAGGGCTTTCATTTGGATTGCCCAGGGTAAATAATTTTGATAATGTTGACTTGGTTTTCTGTGGTTGGAAATAGAGCTATTATTTCTAAATGGACTTCCCAAACAACAGTGGAGATGAGAGGCCATCAAACAAACATCTGCTGTGAGCCTTGGAGGACGCTGAATGTAAACAGTGTCAGAGGTGTTGTTTGAATAGGCAGTCAAGAAAATACCCATTTTGATTAATGTGTACAGACATTAGTATCAATCATCATTTCCTTCCCAGAGAAAGACCTTGGAAATGCAACGCTTGATCCCAGCTGTAGACACTGCTTTGGACATGTTCATAATGTCTCTTTCAAAACAGATCTTGCTGGGCTACTTTTCTTGACCTGTCAGGAGAATAGACAATAATGTGAAGTATCCTAAATGCAGCTAATTGTTCTAAACTGTGTCTACACACAGAACAGAAATAAAAGATATTTTTCTTTCCCAGTAGAAATCAGCTACAGGAACTATTTATAAAAGGGAGAAAAGGGGGTTGGTCATTTGACATAAATCAGTTCCCTCTGGCATTTACAAAACAGAGCAAGATCACAACATGTGAGCAGACTGAAATTGCAGCTGAATAAATTTATAAACTTGTTTTCATTCATTTTAAAAATAGATTGTAATGTCTAAAAGCAATCAACTGATGGTTTTGGTCCACTTCTGTCTAATCAGTGCTTCAATTGATGTGTCTCCTAAAAATACTTACAATTGAAACTGTCAGATGTTAATAATATCTCTTCTTCTGCCATCAGATAATATGCAATCAGTGATTATGGGCAGCAATGATGCTCCTTAATTCAATGACTACATACCTACCTACTTTCTCATTTTGCTGATGGAAGATCCAGCTGTTTCTGGTTCGTATCAATGCACTTCAAAGACTGGCAAGTATAGTTACAAGACTAAAAATAGGATATTCTGCATCCCACATCAGTCACCCTTTTGCAGCAAAAGAATTTCAGAAAGATCTCGACTAGACCAGAAAGAATGGGATTTATTTTTAATAAGCACTAGACACTCACACTGTTAATTGCTGGGATACATTTTCTCCTAGTAACAAAAAATGGCAGCATTACTAGTTCATGAGTTGGCTCTTGGGCTGCTTTGCTCCCAATAAAATTGTCCTATACAGGGAAACATTTATCCTGCTGCATTATCTTCAAGCCAATACCTGCCTGCAAAGTGTTAAGGATTTGGTCCCTGGAGATCAACAGTTCAGCTGTTTTCTCCTCTGCTGTGCCATGGCTTCTTCTGTGAGGTTATGTTTAAATGTTTAAACTATATGGGAAACTCCAATGAGATTTGCCTTGAGTGATGGTAGGATCTGTATCTTTCTTGATGTGAAAAGTGGTGACACGTACCACATCAAACTCAGGCAATTATTCCTGTGACCAAAGACTGATCCTGCCCCACAGATCTCACTGGTGGGACTGGGTAAAGATGAGTTAGTGCATGCAGATGTCAAAATGATTGTACAGCAAAATCAAGTACGCCTGCTTTAAGGGTAAAGAACATTATTAACTTTGAAATGCTTCAAAGAACTGTTTGACCACTGGATTCTGAAGACTCTTTTATCTACGGTGTGTACATGACAATGTTGAACACTGTCTCAACTCAAGGCAGTTGTCTTTAATCACAATTATTTTTAGATGCCTCTAAATACAGATGCCTTGAGCAGTAACTGTGATTATTTAATGCATTTATTCTGGGGTTGTGCAATATGATGGACTCCATTGGTGCATGTGCTCCTAAGTCACTAAAGCCGTCAGCTTTCTTGGGGTGCACATTTACAGTCTGTGCTGTGCCCAAGTCCTTCCCTTTCCTTTTCCCAGCCCTGCCATGCTGTCAAGGCAGCAAGGAAGCAGTGTGGAAAGCTGTGGTGTGTCTTGGGGTGGGGTCATCTCCTCATGTCCTCCCAGCCTCTTCACTACATGAACAGAGACCAAAAGGGCTGCAGTCTAGCCTGAGGTGCTTCATCTGACTTGTCTCTAATTAATACCCGAGTCCCAATAGCAAATTCTTGCTGAGAACTATTTATGGTCAATTCACAGCCTGAAGAATAAATGCCATTGCAGAATTAAAATACTTTTGAATTACAAATTATGTTCTGCTTTCAGGGACACTGCACTAAAAAAAGATGTTGCCTTCATCACAGGGCCTTTACTTGCAAATTCTTTCAAGAGGAGGAAGCAAAAACAATGCCAGCACTGCCCCCAGGAATATGTTATAGGGTCTGCCAGGTCAGCAGGGTCCATAAGATCCCCAGAGCCTGCCCAGGAGCATTAAATTTCCCTGAACTTACTTCTTCCTAGACCTGGCCTCAGCTACATCTGTGCTGTTGGTTGTCTCTTGTGGTTCTTTTTTTTTCCTTCATCCCTGTTGGGTGTGTGTTTACTCAAAGACCAAATAGTACTGAGCAAGGAAAGCACACGTCCCACCCCCCACCCCAAAAA
>VWZN01006815.1:86246-106751 GCA_013396955.1 Regulus satrapa
TTATTACCCCACCAAAAAAAAAAAAAAAAAAATCAATCAATTTAGAATGCATTTAAATCTATCTGAGCATGAGTCACAGATATGAATTATACTTCCCTTTAAGTCTAGCATTTGTTTGTGCATTCTGTGTTCATCTACCACACTGGTGCTCAGCTAATAGGAACTACTTCCTAGTCTCTGTCCCAAGGACTGAGTGGCACAGAAATATGAGAAAAACTAGCAAAGAAACTGGGCTGTCCCAAACGTGCAGTGTCAACTCACAGAAATTGGTGTAGCTCAAAGCATGGTAAAAACTGAGCTGAAATTACTGAATTTTCCCATGGCATGGCAAGAGGGCTGTCCCCACAGATAGGTTCTATGAAGTAAAACCATGCTTACTTGTGCTGGCAGCAGATGAATTCTCAGCACTAGGGCAATCAAAAGGGAAATTGGTATTTGCTGAATTTGCTTGGAGGCCTAAAGCTGCTTTAGCTCTGCCTGCTTCCTTGTATACCTTTTGCAACAAAGTCCCTCAATCCTAGGCTCAGGTTTTAGCTAGGTCTAGTCTAGATGGATAATCTACATCTGACAGGCACCACTGTCTTCCTCCCTTCCAGCCACATTTGGAGCCTTTACACAGAACCAGATTAAGCTCTGTGTGCCCATTAATTAGCCTTTGCTCAAATGAGATTTTCCTCAATTATTAAACCCATTTCCCTTTACCCTTTCCCCATTTGATTATTTTCTATCTTTATGCTCTAGAGAGATTTTCAGAGGTCTTGTTGTGAGGATTACAATGACAATAAGCAGATTATGGAAAAGCAGCTTTTTGGTGTAGCCAGCATAATACAAATTAGGATTGTTTATAATTTAATTCCCTTATCAGTTATTGCTGTGTGTATGCTGAGGTACTTTGATGTCTCTAAATAAACTGAGAGGAACAAAGGTAACGGAATTATTTTAACTGGCACATTAAGGAACGCACTTGCCAAAGAAAAGATCATATGTATAATGCTTCTGATTAGCAAAGTTTGTCTTATTTTTTAAAGAAACCATGGAAAAATGAATGATCTTGTGCAGAAGGACACAGGACTTCTACAGGTCTAATTTATCTGTCTGTGAAAAGAGGACTGTGCCTGTCCTTGAAGACTCTCTGGTTTCTTTAGGTTTTAAATTCTTCAAAGCAAGAGTTGCTTCTCACCTAGCCTAGCAGAGTGAAAGTCTGAGCTTAATGAAGGAAATGTTTGTCTATTGCTAATTGGAATAATATTGTTTAATATTTCTCCCTTTATCGGTTGGGAAATTTACTGCATGCATTCACTTCATAGTGGATCTAATTTAAAGTAAAAATTCACCACCCTATCACCAGGAAGTCCAAAGAATGCAAAACTGGGTATTTTATTTTACTTTCTTCCACTCTTGCCTTTGTGACCTCTGCTGTGTTCAGGTGCCCAGACCTATCAAAGGATAGACCAGATACTCAGGGAGCAGAACCTGTTCTAATAGGCAGCAGTTCCTCTGACTTCAGACATTCATATAGATTTTACACAGCTGCAAAAAGAGAGGGGAAAAACTAAAAATTGATTGCTCTATCATGAAATAAATATATGCTCTGGCATTTGGTTGTCCAGCAGAAGTGGTCAGGCTGTTATTTATATCACTAAGAACATCAATAACAAGGTGCAGTGCACTGCAGTAGGGGTTTGTTAATGAGTTGATGAAAATACAGTTATTTTTAGATTGTGAATACATCTGAGGAAGTGAGTTCTAAAACTTTTGAGGAGAAAACAAAATTCACTGTGCTCAGGTTTACCAGCATTGAAAGCCATTCCCCTGTCTTCTAATAAAAACATACAAGTGTAAATGTCAAACCAAGCCAGCGATGCCCTCTGACTTCTCTGAAAATGCCTCCATTCTTTCAAAAGAGCAGTGGGAGAATAGCCTGAATGACTAACTGGGAGATTGTGCTCTCTGAAAAATCCCAGAGATGGTGTTGAAATTACTGCACTTCCCCAAAGGCAGCATGAGCAGAGATGCTGGGGTCTGCACAACACAGCAGGCTCCTTCCCCACATCTGTGGCTTTGGGGAGGAGAGGAATAAGGAAATCCTCCTCTTTGGCTTTTTCTACCTTGAAACCTGAGCCAATTTTTTAGTGTATGTTCATGTTTTCCCTCCTTTTCCTCTCCACCTCCTGCTCCCAAGGGCATGGGTATTAGCACAGGAGCAGCTGCTGAAACCCACACTGCCCTGACCTAGGGAAACTTTTTGGGCTGGGAGGGTCAGAATCCACAACTCCTGCTGACACCCACCCTCAGAGGCTGCTGCACTTTTAAAGCCCCTGTCTGTGGAAGGCAGCACGTGGTCCCTGGATAAGGCTTACAAATTACTGTAATTCTGTTTGTGCATCCCTGTGTTCCATAACCTTGCAGCCTGTGCTGTCTCATTTCTCTGTGCTGGGAAGGGATGGGAGGTGGTCCTAGGTCAGCCTGGAGACAGCAGATTCTCTCTGTGTATCTGGGCAAAATATCCACAGGCAGATATGTTTTTCCAATACAAAAATATAGAGAGGGCACACACACCTATGTCTTTTAATAGATACACATATCTGTAAGGTTTTACATAACAAGTCAGCAATTAAAACATTAAAATATGCTATAATTCAGGCTATTAGAAAGGCTAACTGGGACATTTCCACTCCTGCAGATTTTCAGTCCTTGCTGAGAACTGCAAGACTGCCTGATGGTGTTTTTAGCAACTGAGACAGGCACCTCATGGTCCTTTCTTTCCAAACTGGCCCAGGATCTCTTCCTGCTCTCAGTGACAGTAAATGGGGTGCAGCCAGGCTAGAGGAGCCTCCCATCACACCCTGCAGACATTGCTTAATACTTGCCCTCTGAAAGCTCCTGAAGGTTAAATCTCCCCGATGCCAGGAATTCTCAGCTGAACAACACAGTAATAACCACGTACTCTCCATCCCCACGGTGAACTCGGGCAGATTTGTTGTTGGTTGCTAAAGGCAACTCCTTCTGATTGATGGTTTCCAGGAACTTTGCAGCAGCAGGGTGGGGCCGGGGCTATCAGGGCTCTGCAGGCAGACAGACAGAACCTATAGGAGAAAAAGAGGGAAACTGGAAGACCATGAAGGTATCAGAAGTCGTTCAGACTTCTGCCTGTGAGTGGCTTGGAACCACAGCAGCAGCAGCAAAGACTCTCTGTGGGAGTTTGTAAGTGATATCGGTTGCCCACTGTATAAAATGAAGTCAAAACAACACAAAACAAAACAAAACCTTCATAAAACTCTTTCAGATCCACCCATATTAAACTCCCTGCTTACTTTCTCATACTAAAGTCATCTTGGTGAGACAAATCTCTTTTTAAATATTTATCAGTATAAAAGGGAAAGGGTCTGAAAGAGATTTGCACAAAACCTGTTTATCAGTCCCAGGCAGGCAAGCCAATATATCAGCCCTGCCGTGACTCTGGGAGCAGTTTCCTCTGCCTGGCTCATATACTTCAGAAGAAATGTAAGCATTTCTGTGTGCACTTGAAATGTTGTTCTCCAGATTTATTCTTTTAGTATTTTTCTCTAACATGCTTAATTGTCTCTTTTAAGGCCTGCTTTAAATTACGCAGTCTCTTTGTGTTCCCTGCAGATGAAAAACACATGCATTTCCACTCCTCCCTCATTATAATGCTGCTTTTTTGAAGAAAAGCATCTCATGTGTTCCAAAAAAACTATTGTTAGTGTAAAGTTTTCAAAAACCTGTTGATGACTCATTGGGAAGTAGTTAACCACATTATTTTCCCAGCTTTGCCTTATACCCATTGAATCCTAGATTTTTCTGCTAAAACAGAGCAAATTCTCCTTGTAGGTGGGGCTGACAGCTCTATTGTTAAGATTGTTCAAGTATATTTACCAAATATTAAATATTTCAGTTAAAATTTCCCTGCTGGATATTTAACTAAACCTGAACTCTATGGGGAAAATCTTAGCCAGAAGTTTCTCTTATCTCTAAGACCAGGGCTAGGTTGTAAATTGCCTTATCAAAACGCTCTGGTAATCTTTTTCAGAAAGGCTTTAACGCCCTTTGCCTGTGGAAAAGCAGCATGAGATTGGCCTTTATGAAAGATTGCCTCCATTTAAAAACATTAGGAGACTTTGAAAAACTGCAGGCACCATTTGGCCAGATCCAGAGACCATATCATTCTGTCCTGCTGAGTTTGTTGAAGGGCTCTGGGATAAGAGAATGGGAAGATCCCTGTCTGGCTCCTTCAGACTGGGTTGTCTCAGCCCCCTTAGTGTCACTTCTCCCTCTTAAAAGGCCCCTTCATACACCTCACTAATCTCACAGAAAGGGACAGGATGAGCTCTGTGCCACCAGTCAGAAGTAGGCTCAAGGGATAGGAGGCAGCGGGTTGGAACAAGAAGATTTTTTAAAGTCCTTTCCAACACAAACCATTCTCTGATTCTGTGAATCCTGCTCCTCTAGCCTGTGGATAGGGCACCAAAGCAAACAGCAAGCCCTCCTTCTCCTGCTTTCCCAGGATTTCTCTCCTTCTGAACCACATGAAGAAGGAAGCTACCAGAACTGAACAGCAGTGAGCAAGATTAGGAACAAGGAAAGAAGATTAGACTGTGAGACAATACCTGACTTGAGGTTTACAGAGGTTGCCTGGGGTGGGAAGAAGGAAGCTGGGCATGACACAGGGGTCAAGATGCAGCACCTGGGATCTTCCTGTGGTGTGCAAAACCCACGCAAGGTGATGGGAGAACCCACAGACAAAACTTGGCTGACTGCATCCCAAGAATGAAAAGAAGAAGCTGGAAAGACTATGCTTCAAATAGGCAGGCAGAAAACTGGTCACTAGAGCATATCCTTCCCTGGAGCTTGGAGAGGAAAACAGGAGTTCACTGCTTTTCTGCTGTCAGCAAATACCAAAGTGCTCCAAAATGCTTCCTGCCTCGCCAGTGGCAAGTTCACAGTCATTACTGGCATTTCATAAGCCCAAAGAGGAGAATTCCTTCAGCAGGAGAGGAGGTCACTCTCTTTCTGTTGATGTTCTGTTAGCAAGATGTGGAAGGGCAGAGGAGATGTTAATCCAGTGTAAAAATAGGTACTTGAAACTCAGAAAACTCCTGTTCTCAATGTAGATCATCTTGCTTCATGTTCTTCATGCATATCACAAGAGTCACCTGAGTAATGGCTTTTTATTTCTGTCTTTGTTACCCTTTGTCACACAGATAACGGGTGTGTGACAGGGACCTGTTTGGTCAGGTTTATTTAAGGCCATTGCTTTTCTACGACATAAAAAGTACATGATCATGGAAGTAAAGACATGTTCAGTGTAGCTCAGAGAATAGGGGACCAGATAAAGGTTTCCGTGACAGTGTATCTTTTCCTGGCACTTAAAAAAATGTCTTTTCAGAGTAGAAATTATCTTTTATAATGTTAATGTTCAGTCACACTATTATCCCCTACCACCCTATAAGCAATATCCAAAGGTTTAAAAGCAAATTGGACCCCAAATCTGCCATGTAGGCTGCATGTTCCAAGATTTTCCTTCATTTAGCAGCCATGAAAGGCTGTTTGAACTAACCCATGGAACCATCCACTGAAACAAACGAGCAGATGAAACACTGCTACACTTCAGCTGTGAACGCCTCAGCATGGCTGTGGACCACAACCATCCAATTACTTGCAAAACTGACCAAAATGGTGAAAACCAAAGGGCAGACCTTATCTGAGCAAGTACAACTAATTTCATATAGGCTACCAAGCACTTTCCAAGAAGGAGCAATGTTGGATCCTTCCTCATTTGGAGTTGATTTAAACCTGTGATTCAGAATTGAAAATGTCTGTTTCATGTTATTATTATCTTCAGATATTTAATCTTGGAATCTGCTTTTTCAAACTACAGGATTTAATAATTCTTTTCCAATGCCAAAATGTATCTGTAAAAGTGTCTTTTTGCCCACCAGAGTCACCCAAACTTTTAGAAAAATAGCCAGGTCAGGTTCTTCAGGTCAACACCTGTGAGTTTAGGGCTAATACACAGAAGAACCTCAAGGTTTTTTTGAGTGCTGCCTTCAGGCTGGACGTAGTTTAATTAAACACCTATAGACTGCCCTTCACTTGTTTCCCACCCTCCCAGATGTCACTCCACATCAGAAAACACCTTGCTGCTTTCCCAAGTCATTACAATCCTGTTACTGCCCCGGCCTCAGGCATGATGTAGCCTGTAAGGATGGTGACAATGGTGACACCTAAGGATGGTGACAATGCCCCAGTTGTGGTCAGACTGGCCGTGGTGCAATGACTTGGCCTGTGATTTTCAGTTCTCATTGTATCCAGCTGGGATATCCCATAACTTGGAAGAGATGATTGTGGTGTTCTGTCTCTTTGCGTCACACAGCTCATCATCACTTCCAATTGCTGCTCTTTACAGTCCTGGAGTGGCTCTTTCTCTTACAACCACATCCAGCACAGATCTTTCACCACAAATCCCTTCCTCCATTGTCTCCCATTACCTGTTAGGCCTCACCTTTTCCCTACACTGGCTCCCTTCATCCCACAGCTCACCAAGTCCCTCCTTTCCATTTTTCTCAGCAGCCCCTTGCCTGCCCAAAGCCTTTTCCATGCTGTGTTTTATAGGCTAATATATCACGCTGCAGCTATAATATGTAGAGTAGCATTTCACTGCATAATTCCAAAACAGGACACATTCATCTCTTCCCCAGTCACAGCTCAGAAAGCTCCTTTGAACAGATGATTAGTGAGTCAAGTTTATTAGAAGACAAACAACACACCAAGATAAAAGCCATAAACACAAAGCAAATTCCTCATGGTGATGGTTCTTTCTGGTGCCAAGAGGAATACGACCTTTAAAGTTGTGTTTGAAGGCCTGGTCCTTCAGCACAGAGAGACCTCTGTGCTCTCCTCAAGCTGTCACTTTTGTAGCCTTCAATACAGAGCAGAGTTCAAATTTTCTAGAATGTCCCTGAAGACAACATGGATCCACAGCTCAGTCTGCACAGGTCACTCTGTAATATAATATTGTCATGTTCTGATGGTCCTGGACAGAATGCTCCCCCAGGTTTTCAAAGGTATTCAGCAGGAAACAAGTGTGGAGAGTGTCTTCTTCCCACCATATGTCAAAATAAAATTTTGGTTTTAATGTGGGGCTTATACAATGCATAGAGGACCAACACAAGGTGTGTACTATCAGGAATACGTCATTACCAACAGCAAACATTCAAAAGCTGCAAGCTAGAACTCAAAACATTATGCGGTTGGCACCCAGAAACAAAAGAATTTCAATACTAAACATTTAAAGTTGGTGCTTTTAAGTTTTATCTAATGACAAGAACTAGACCCTGACTTTTGTATAATTGTTTGAATGACACCAGGACAAAGGGCTCCAGAGAAAGCAATACATTTTTAAGACATGTCAAAATTTCAAGGTTTTTTTCTTTTTGCTATCTGTATGTTCATAGAGTGTTTTTAAGGGGTCTGCAGAGGGTAAGTAAGAAAAGCAAACCGATTTTCTGCAGTATTAAATCACTATACAGGAACTGACACTTCCACTGGAAAAAGAAAGGTGCTGCAAATTGTAAAAGGTTGAAAAACATGTTTCTGGTGATTCTGACTGAAGCTTTCAATTATTCAAGTGTACAAGGGCCCCAGTTCTACTGAAGTAAATTGGGATTTGTTCTAAATCCCATAGGTACTTCGTAAAGTTCAAAACGGAGTTTCTGGATGAATGGTTCCAACTGTGTACAATGTGCAGAGCTCTGATTTTTTTATTTTTTATTTTTTTTCCCAGTGGAGGTGCAAATCCTTGTGTATAGAATTTAGGCCTATGTATAGCAAGGCAGCATTTGTTTATTATGTTCTGCAGCCCCCTTCCTGACAGTCCCTGAGCTTTGGCATTTCCACACAGGCTGCCTGAGCTTTTATAGTGACTTGCTCCTGTCCTTCAGCTAATATTCTGGGAGGGATTTCAGGAATATTTTTTTGATTGGGAGTAGTTAGTTAAACTGTCAAGGAAATGATGAATGGAATCTGCACCCACGTGTTACCACAAAGATGTCTTGCAGACATTTCTTCAGATCTCAAGGCATCTGGCTGGGGCTTTCTTACATCACCAAATACAATAGAAGAATAGTAATGATTAGCAGTTGTATAACAGCAGCATATTTCTTCAAATCCTTTTTGCTTGAATGTTTATAAAACTCTACTGGAAGAGAAACAATAGTTCAAATAGGAAAACTAGGGAAGAGGTGAAGTTCCTTGCTTAAGCCACAAATCCATCTCAAGTCAGTGCCCAATACACAATTCAGATTCTGTGCCCAGATCAAAACTTCCTAGTGAAGGCAGGTTTTTTTAGAACTGAGGAAAAGAGATTTTAGTTTTAAAACCTGAGGATTTCTTGACAGTAGCACTGAAAGAAAAACATTCAGTTTCTTTGAAAGCTGTCTTATGATTCAAAAATTATTGTATTAACTTTTTAAAAATTTGTGTATTAACTATTCTGTGTGTCTTTCTCACATTAAAAGTTGCTCAAACCAGAAAATGAGCATGAGGAGCAATAAGGCTCATCCTTAGAAAAGGAAAAGAAAATTTAAAATCTGAAACTGTGCAAGAGGAAATCAAGTGATTCCTGAATTCCAACTATTTCTCAGTGTTCCAGTCTTGCTTAAGGCTAAGTCACTCCTTTCAAGGAAACATCCACAGGAAGGGCAAGGTAATCCATGCTCTGAGTCAGGGTCTGTCACTGTATTCCTGGGCGAGCTGCCCAAATCCTGACTCCCTGCTCTTGCTGCTCCTGGGCAGGGCAGGAAGAGGCTTTGTGTCCCTGTGGTGTGGGATGATGGAGTCTTGAGTAGATCTTCCATGAAAATTCCTTTGCTCTGGCCTCTGGAACAAGTCTTTCCTGCCCCATGGCATTCCAGCCCTCAGTTCTCAGTGATGCCTCCTTGGGATTTGGGGGAAAAGCAGATCACATTTGAGTTTCCCAAGCCCTCTCAGGGGTTAAAAACAGAGAATGTTTGGGGAAAAGGTTCCTGCTGGTGGTGCCTGTTAGGAGCCAAAGATCTGAAAATTATTTGTGATCTCAAAACAGGAGACATCAGGTAGGGCACTTAACGCTGAACTTTGAGGGTGTTATTCTTAAATCGTAGGACAGGCTTAGAATGACAATAATTACCAAAATAATTTCAGCCTAAAGCATGAGATTTTCATACTCGTTCTCTCTGCCCTGTCCCTGTAGCCTAGTTTGGCATTCACAGGAGGGAAATCTCTGCACACATTTCCTGTCCACGAGGGAAACTCACATTGCAATGCACCCTGCATCCCTGCCAGCCTTCATTTTTAGCCCCAGCCCCAGAGCGAGGCACTGGCAGAAGCTTCCCTGCTTACACAATCCTGCTGACAGAGGCCAAGTCCAAGCCCAGACCAACTTCTGGGGCCTCTCACACTGCCTTTGCTCTTTCCTTCCCACTCTTAGCCATGGATTTTCCGAACTGGTTTGCTGCAGCAACCTCTGCAATTCAGCTTTGGTTCCCACTGAGATTTTTTTCCAGATCCTCTTTCTAGTGAACAGCTCTGAGTTTCTCAGTGGCCCACAGGGATAATCCCAGAGTGCTGAGTGAGGCTGAGGGATCAGACTTGTTCCAGTTCACATCTGTCACCTTGTCCCTTTGCTGATGCTGGCGATTCCCAGAACGTTGTTCATCCAGTGCTTGTTACGTTAAAGCGTCTCTCTCCTCAGGCAAGTTTTTAGCCTCAATGGCTCATCCCCTCACTGATGGAGTTTGTGCAGCCTTCAGGTTTGACTTCTGAAATTGCTGCTCACAAATGCTTCTTGCTGATATCACATGGGAACATCACCACGCTCCCTCCATCACAGGTGTTTGTGGCACCTTTGTATCCCCACGGGGTCATTTAACTGCAAAATTCTACCGGTAGAATAGAGATAACTTAGGAAAGGCTTCTTTACACTGCAAACCTTCCACAGGTCTCCTGGCAGGCCGATTGCTTGATGGGGTATCCATCTTTTTGCAAACTTTTGTGATTGTAAAAGCTCTTTCAAAGAGGAGTTTTTTATTTGCACATGGCTGGACAGCACTTGACACATGCTAAGCAGCATTAGCTGGCTCCTGAGATGCCTGTAGCATTGCCCAGTCAATAAAACTTGATTTTTTTTTTTCCCCTGCTGTAGGCTCCACTGCTGTGTCTCTCCTCACACCTTCCCAAAGGATTATTGGGAGGGCACTGCACCCCCCGGGTCCACGGTCCATGAGGAACAGGCAGCTCCATTAACACAGCTGTCTCGCCTGTGCTGTTATCAGCTTGGCTCATCACAGCAAGACATCTTACAGCCTCCCTGGAATTTCTGGCAGATACTATCACTTCCTAGGTATAATACATTACCCTTTAATAAATTAGTATGTGCCTAACTTTAATGACCCGGGGAAAAGCAATCTTTAAATTGATGGTATCCTTTTAAAAGAATTTAACCGAAGATAAGTCTTATGTAAATTGTGCCATGTGTTAGTTATATCCACCTTGAAATGACTGAACAGGCAGCCTCCAGCTTGTGGGGAATTCACATTTTTTAAAGACACAGCATAGAGAGCAACAGTTCCAACCTCACCCTTTCATTTTTCCATACACCACCAGAGTGTTTGGGTCCACATCCCCTCTCTGGGCTATTTTGCTGCTACATAATTTTAAAAATGCAATTCTGGAGTTTTGTACTGTAAATTCACTCACTGCTGCACAAGCAGCACTGCCCACTTCAGGGCCATAAAACTGCCCTCAGTCCCAGCGTGGGACTCACATGAGTCCTGCTCCTGGCACAGTTTGGCCCTGACTGTGCAGGAAGCTCATTACAGATCCCATTCCATATAGCCATGTAAATCTATCAACCAGTAACTGGCAGAATGATGCTTCAGGAACAGAGCATTCACTACCTCTGTTTAGCTTGCTGGAGCTTTTGAAGGAGTTTAATTTTTCATACCCTTCATTAAAAGAGACCACAGGGAGGACAAATGAGCAAGCAGAGCCATAAATATGTTTCAGATGTGTGGAGTTTTCTTTGGGGGCTTGAGTCAGAACTGATTTGGCTAGAGATGTCTGACACACTGTGGCATGGCTGTGGCACTGAGGGATTTCTCCTGTGACACAGAGGGAAGAGCACAGAGTGCAGAGGCCCAAGGTAGATACCAAGGGCACCTGCTTGTGCCCACAGACTTTTCCAGTGCCAGAGGAAAGCAGGGATTTTCTCTTAACAGCTTGGAAAACTAAGGCTGGTCTGGGGGATTTCTGTTTCTGCACAAAGTAGGAAGATGGAAACATAAATTCACTTGGCAAGAAGCACAGGTTTTGCTGGCACTCCAGGAATTTTATCACATGATACTGAGAGAAAACCATTTCCATCACAATCCCAGGTGATGGCCTGCATTAGCCTGCCCTGTAACAGAGCAAATCACTGGGTGCTTGGGCTCTGAAACCACTGCCAAGCCCTGAAGAAAGAGTAGAGAAGGTGAAATAAGTCCCTTAATTTCCTGACGACCAATGTGATTATCACACAGAGCCCTCAGAAAAGATCTATCAGTGTCACACACTGAGCAAGGGACTCTCAGTTCAGGCCACCCCTTCACATCCCTCATCCCCTTGGCTTTTCTCTCACGTATTTACTCTGCAGGTCCCTGACCTCTCCTCCTCTTTGGGTTTGTGCCAGGCACAGATGTTTGTCCTGGTTTGCAATCCCCCCATGGGCTGTACCTGCTCCAAGGGGCCACGGATCACAGGAATAACCCACAGGACACCCACAGGAACAACAGCCCCGCCCCTGAAACCCCCTTTGGCTGGAGTCTATCCAGGCAGGCATCTCCCATGGGATGATCAGCACCAGCACTCTTTCACCCACATGGAAAGTAAACACTGACCATGAGAAAACAAATTAAAAAGGAATACTTGCTCAGATTTCAGACATGCCCTCCCTCAGTGGAAGTTCATAGTACCACACATTAAATGAGACTCTTCTGAGAGCTTAATACTTTTTCATGGAAGAGATGGCAGGGTAGTTCTGAGGGCACTGGGTCTTGTGGGTATCTGCAAATTGCTTGCAAAAGATAGGGAGGCAATGCGTTTAAAAAAAAAAAATAAATCAGAACCATCCCATCTACTTCACGGTAGAATTTCTGAATTAAAGCATTGATTTTTCAAAGCATTTGGTTTTGTAATTTTTTCAAGGTTATTATTACTTCGAAGTTTATAAACACTTAATACTGGAAAAGAGAAAAACAGCCCTCATTTAGCCCAGAATTATTTAGATCTTTGTTTTCATGATGAGAGACTTTGGCACAGCTTATGGAAGATGAAATACTCACAAAGTGCAAAGCATAAAGAGGTGCATGACTTTGGCAAACTTTCCCCAAAAGGGATGGGAACATTGTTTTAGGAAGGGTGCCTTTGAATGAAAGAAAAACAAAAAGAAACTATGATGAAAGAAAACAAAAGCAGCTTCACAACAGGATTTTACTGGCAAAACCCAAACAGCATCATCTTCTTAACCCTCTCACTACTAAGAAAAAGAATTCTGTGTAAACCAAATTTTCCTTATAGTCAGCCTGTCCCTCTCTGTGTTCTGTCATGTTATTACCCTCCCTCCTTCATTTCTCAGTCTACAGGAGCTATTCTTGCTTGCCCCCAGTGCCTCTGATTTCATTGCCAACCGCTAAAATATTCACTGGACCATCTGGAACACCATTTCTCACCTGAATGTAGGCAAGAGCCTCTTTTGAACTGGGAGATCTGCACAGCATCTCTGAGATATCTCTGGATCAGCTGCATTATCTGAGTGCAAAGAGCTTATCATTACTTTACAAGGGGTGTTTGTAGAGCACTGATAAACAGAATGATTTTCTTATAGCAGCTTGGCTCTTCCTTTGTTCCTGTCTTTGGTTGAAAGGCTGGGTAATTAGTTGAGAAACCCTCTTCTGCTACAATACCTAAAAAGAGAGTCATATTATTATACAAGACCTGTTTTGCAGCTTCCCTTAGCAGTTCAAATCTCACACCTCTGCTGTTTGCACATGAAGGCAGTGAAAAACAAATTAAAACTGACCAGGAACAAAAGATCAGTCCATCTCTTTGTTCAGGCATGACACAAACCCAGTGACATGAAAAAGCAAACAAACAGCAGAAGTCAGGGACAGGAAAGAAAAACAAAGAGATTAGAGGTTATTTTGTTATTGCTTGAAAGAATAAAAATTGGCCCAAATCAATTTACTGTGTATTTTCAGCTTTCCTGCTTGCCTTTCCTTATGGAACAGACCCTTGAAAGCAGCTTGGAGCTGTGATTTTACAGCAGGGAAGAAAAATACATCCAGCCAGTGTCAGAGGTCTGTGCCTGCATCACTTAGACACACACATTTACATTGAAAGATTCAGTGAACAAATTAAGTGATGTCTATGTGTTGGAAATTTCTACCATGTCATGTTAACAGATCACTTTTATAGCTGAATGCCTCAGAAAAACATCAACGATTTAAGAATTTTGCTGGGTATTGACCAACTATATTTGATGCTAATATTTTTCCTGCCATTTAGCATTACAGTCCTTATTCTGTTTTTACACCACTTTCATTCTGTTTTGAGGAATTTTGCTGGCTGGTTGCCCGACATATAAGGTATAATAATAAAAAAAATGGTACATCAATAATCAGATTTCAAGGAAATCCACTTACATAGCAGATGACCAGGCAAATGTAGGTACTTAGAAAAACAAGCAGAGCCATTCTCTTTAATTTTCTTTCTCTCTTCCTCTGCTTCCTCTAATATGAAATTAAAATCCATCATGTCCAGGACATTGGAATATTCATTATTCTGTTCACTGGAGGGTTGTGCTTCAGGAGTAGTGGGGGGAAAAAATGAAACCAGTGGTCATTTTTCCTTGGTATACAAAATTAAAGACCAGATCCTCACTGAATACAAATCATTATAGCTCTTTTTTGGAAGCAATGCTGAGAATGTGGCTTTGGCTCCAAAATGAAAATTACCCTGCTCCAGGCAATATGGTTATAAGTAAGGACATCTTCAGAGGTTTTGCAGTTATGTTTTCACATAAGAGCAGATCAGAGCTCCCTCGTGGAGTTACAACCAGGAGAAGGTGCCACTCACCTTCAACCACCAGCACACAGCCCCAGGAAGTTCCCTGCCATCAAGACTCTGCTCCTCCTTCCTGCAGAAATGCTCTAGGGGATCTGTGTGCTGTGTAGGTGACTTTTCCTCTTTCCTTCCTGCAAAGGAACTTTAGATAACCACCACCATGATGGAATACGAGCAGCAACAACCCCCCTTCTGCAGCTCACCAGTCTTCCCCCATCACAAGAGATGAGGAGCTGCAAAAACTGAACTAGTTGGGACAGATTGGGCTTGGTACTCAGCAGAAGAGCTGCTCTAGATAAATAACTCCCCTAAAATACTTCCCTAGTATAGTACTTTGTGTTGGGATTATTTCCCAGAAAAGGAAATTAGCCTGCCCTGATCTTAGGTTGGGCTTGAGTTTACACCACCAGTGTTCCAGCAATCCAGGACTGACTTGTGCATCCCTACACCATGCTTCACTTGTTCCTGTGGGCAACTTCATAGCCAAGGCTGCAGGGAAGGCTCTCCCTTGTGTCAGGATGTTGGAAAATGCACCTCCCTTATGTTGTCTGGAGACTGAGTGCTGGCTGTGCACAGCATGGCTGGTGGGAAGGGATGGCAAACTCTGCTGTCTCCTGGGCCAGCCAATATCAGCCAAGATCCTGGGCATGTGAAGGTACAACCTAGTTAGGACCCCACTGCCATGACTGCTCAGATCCATCTGTGCTCCCAGAGGATGAGGAATCAATGAGGAATCAATTTGGTGTTGCACAGAAAATTTGCAGGACTTGTGGCTTGGGGGGAAGAACACAAGGCATGAACCAATACTGAGGATTTCCCATCTTGATTCACCAGTAAACTCTCTGCTCCCAACAGATACTAGAAGCCAAGATACGTGACTGTTGAAGTTTAAGATAAAAATCCCTAATTCAGCAAAGGATGTGCCCAGATATGTAAATGAATGTGTGGTTGTGGATGGAGCATCACACAGGCTTACAAGACTTTTGAAGATTTTGGCCTTAAAAAAAAGACACCATTTAAAAGGAAGAGAAGGGATGGGGAAAGCAGCAGGAAGAAAATTTTAAACCAAATAACAACCACTCGATAATGTAAATATCTGAAACTTACTTTGACAATTTCTTTGCTCTTTTTCAGCTTGAAGTAGACAATAAATGAAACCTCTAAAAAACAAAGGGCTCGATGAGGAGCAACAACAGGTAAAGCCAGGAAAGAGTTTTTCACAGCTCTGATTTCCAATAACTTACTTGTAAGGCATAGAACTACCCAATTATTCTAAAACAGTCATCAAATTTGTTTCTCTGTGGGGAAGCTTGGCTCACTCAGGTCATAAGGATCAGGAAAATAGTTCTTTGTTGAAAGAGGGTATCTTGCCCTCTCATGTTTCCCAACCCACTACAAAAGCAAAGAGTGAGACTGAGAAAAAGATGTTACAAGACAACAGGGAAACTGTTTTCGACAAAGAAATTAATCTGCTGAGCTCAGGTTAAATACAGACCTTGCAGAGCAAAGCACCAATTTTTGCTGCAACAGATTTGTAGGACAGCCTAAAACTTCAATTACAAAGTTTCTGGAGGTGCAGTGAAGTGTTGGCATTTTTTCCCAAGCTTTTCCAAAAGTCCCTGAGAAGTAAAAAACTCTTTTTTCCCCCATGCAAACTTCTTAAGATGGAAACCTCAGCAGCAATACTTTACTCTGTGGTGGTTTTTTTAGCTTCTCCATTTTAATGTGTGTTTAGAAAACCCTCTAGGCATCTATTTGCATTTTCCAAAAGCTTTGGAGATTTGGCCCTAACTTATGAAAATGGGGCTTAAGCTTGGGAACTACTGATGTGTTTTTGAAATTGTGCACTCTTTGTATGTTAAAATATATTAGCCTTAATTTTGCTGCTTCAGGGGAGAGGTAATTCCTCTAATTTTCAATGGAGATGAAATACTGTGCAGCAGGAAAAAAATCGAGGGTCTAGGATTTATTGACAAATCAAAATATGAAAGGGGTTTGGTGTTCCTTTTTATGTGCATGATAAAAATATGTGCATAATAGAAAAGCAGGCATGTCTTTTGGCACACCTGCCATCTTTACAGAAGAATAACAACAAAACTGATTTATAAACTGAAAGTGAATATAGTTATAAATATATTTAAATATATTGCTTATGAGTCATATCTTACACTGGAAATTAGAATTGTCCTAAATCAAAAGTAACAGTACTATGCCAGGCTCTTTAAATATTCCTGGTTTTTGAACTCTATGGAAGGATATCCTAGTATCCTAACATTTTGTATCACACCGGGAGAGGGGGAGAGAGAGAGAGAGAGAGAGAGAGAATTCTTTTATGTTTTACAGGAAAAACAAAATGAAACCACCCACCCCAAAGAAACACTGGAATTGCAAAGGTTGTAAAACCCTTTTGTGCATTATAAACAAACATTCCTGTCTAAATGTCCTTGATCAGAGAAGGGCACAGATTTCCAGACACCCAGCAAATTAACTCCTGCATTAAATATTACACCCATTTCAAGGGCACATTTCCAGGTTCCTAAATTAAAATCTTCTAACTGTCATTCCCTCATAGTTAAGTCAACTGTTTTTGTCCCCATCACTGGATTTCTTTTAAGTTCTGAGTTTTTTTCCTCTGCTGAGCCAACTCTTTTAAAAGACAACTTATTTTAGATAGCTTGATCTTCAGGTGGTTTCTCAGTCCTTGCTTGGTGCAATGGTTCTGCCACCACCTTGGTCCTCCAGGCAAGAGAGATGAAAGTCCCCATAGAGATATTAATTTGTTTTAGCATATATCGGGTCACTTTCTCAGACCCACAGAACATAATTTTCTCTCTTCTGAATTGCTTGAAATTTATACTGGCACTCCTTTCCAGGACCTGGCAAAAGGGTGATGCACAGTACTTGCATAAAACTTAACAGGCAGGGCTTTTTTGTTGTCATTGTGTTCAAATTAAATGTCTGAAGACAGATATTGGTAATTTCCCCTCCCTTATCGTACGACATTTATATTTCCTCTTATTTGAATTTTGGTTTCAGAATTATCAGGTTCACATCTTTCTTTTTTTTTTTTTGTAACCATGACAACTACAAACTTTTTTCCCTAATGAAAGCCAAGACTCTTGTGCAGTAACCTACAGGCAACAGAACTTGAAGAAAAATATATTTTAAAATTACGGTTTACTATTGACCATGCCAGACAACTATTGATTTAAACAGGCCTTTAAAAACTGGTTTAAAGGTGCTCACCCAAATCTTATCATCTTATGGCCAACGCACAAGGGCGAGGTCTGCTAGTAATGTTTCACTCCTCTGTAACATTCCCCCATTTTAGACTTGAAGATGTTCCTCTAACTTGTGTGAATTGGTCTGTCTCTGAAGGAATAAGATGACTTTCTACTAATCAAGAAAAATCAGAGGAAAAAAAGCCATTTGTTGATGAACAGACAGAACCAGGCTCACCTGATTCCCATTCCTGTGCAATACACAGAAGAGCCACACTCATGAATATTGAGTATCTTGCCTGTCAGAACTGTAACTATCCCTGAATATATTCATACTGTGCTTAGGCTGGACCCAGGAACTGGGAGAGTTACTGCTGCTACTAACAATAAAACTATATTTGCTCTGGTTGCTTATTCAAGGCTAATTCCCTAGTTAGTGTGATCTAACATTCATAGCTGGGCCAGAAGAAAGGGGAAGAATTTGGTTTGGGATTCTTTTTTGATCCCTTCCACAGAGCCAAGTCTTGAAATCTGCAGTCTCTGTGAGTATCCAGAATCTGCTGTGTGAAACAGAAATAGAACCTATTTTCCATCTTAGAATATCTGTCTTTTGAATTTCAACCATTTGAAGACTAAGATTGCATTTTTCTGTATATTGAACACAGCACATCGCTCACACTCAATGCATAGCAAGGCAAGACCTAGAAAACACAGAGGAGAAACAACCAGGAATTATTGCTCCTCAGACTCCAAGAAATAAATATTAACTGAAAAGAAAGAAAAAACTAAGAAGAAAGAGTTTGAAGAATTTAAATTTTAATTGAAGTACTTAAATTTTAATCTGATGTTTGTTTGCTTCCCCTGAATATCAGACAGCAGCTCTATTTTAAAAGAAATCAGCCTCTTGAAATGTTCATTTTACAGTTCATCAAATACACCACTGGACATAAATTAACCCCACTCCAAATTAGCTTGTTTTTCTGCTTGTTGTGAATCAGTTCAGATTTATTTGTTATAGACCAAATTCAGTGAAGTACTTAAGCACATGCCTAACTTCGATCATGCAAGCAGACACTATTCACATGCTCACCTATATGCACACAGTTAAATAATTTGCTGGATCCATCCCTACTTTTCCTCAAGAAAGCATCGCAGAGACAAGAATTTGTTCTGTTCTGACCATGAGGAGCTTCCTCCAAACCCATGACAATCAAAGCAGCGTTGATAACTTGTCACTGGTCACAGAGAGCTGCTTCTATTCTCAGTGAGCCGGATTTTAGAGCCTAGATTAAATTTGAAGAGCACACCAAGACACTGCATTTCTCCAGGTGAAGTGGCAGTGGCAAGGGCAGCAGTAGCCACTGATAGATCAAGGAGAGGAGGAAATTAAGGCACCTCAGAAACATTCTCTTCTTGGTTTTGGTCAAAAAGCATAATTCTTGGAAAATGTACATAACCAAAAGGACTTTCTTTGCTCATTAGAAACATATGTGTAAGGCTCTGCATGTGTGTGGCTGCATGGTGTAAGGAATTCCCTGTGCAACTAGAATCTAAAGGGTGTCTTACTCCTTTCCTGGGATACTTAAATTACCCCTTTGGCAAAATCAAAGCAGGATCTTTATGGGAAAACTGCTTTCCCAAAAATCTGAAAACTTCTCTGCCTAGATCCTCCTTACCCTCCTCCAGCAAACTGTGGAGAAAGGACTGAGTGAAGGTGAATGCAACACAAATTATTTGGGATTACATTAAAAGTAACAAAATTAAGAAGTAATTGGGGTGGGCACCAAAAGTAAAGGGTTGTCAGAGCTGAGTCACCCTGCACCAGCACACAGTCCTGCCCTTGGCTGGTACAATTTAGCATCACTCTGTAAAATCTTCCCAAAAACTTTTCTGGGGGGAAAAAAAAAGCATCTTGTTCTTTCACAAAAGAGCAGCTGGACTGTTGTGTTACATAAGGGAGGTATTTGTAAAACTTTGGCCCTATTTCATGCTGGATTTGAACCTGATTCCCCCCTTTTCACTTAAATCACCACTATCATCTTCCCTGTGCTAGCCTTCTTGGTCAAATTTATGCAATTGAAGCAACACAGAAATTCAATTTTCTCTTTTTGCCACCACCTCACCTTTCAAAAGAGTTAAGTTTCTGATGTACAAAATCATTCCTGAAAAGGTATTTGAAGCTCTCTCTGGATATCCTGTCACGTCAAGCTGTGCAAAAATTGGTCTGAAAAATTCACAAACACTATTTTCAAGCAGCAGAAATGTGTTCCCGTCAGTGACTTCATAACCAAATTGCAGAAGGGAAATAGGAAAAAATAAGACAATAGAATATTAACAATGCTAGTGCCCGTCCAGCAAGTCAAACACCAAAACAACATAAGCATAAACATTTTATGCCTTGTTGTGCATGTGCTGAACATTCAGAATTTCTATTAATTCATTATTATAGAGGGCCATTAATTTCCCCTCTATAAAGGGGTGGTTTTCATTCACTAAACTTTCTCACAGGAAATTACACAGAAAGTGCATAAAATTATTTGTTGGGCTTGAGAAACTAATTGGTGAGTGAACTTCGAATAGAAAATACAATGCCCAATGTTGTGGCCCTGGTTCTGCTGAGCACCTGGAGCGGGCAAACAACACAAACTCAATGACTTATCAAGTACTTGTTTTCAGTAAACCATTAACTCCTTCAAAAAGGCTTTTCTCCTCCTAACAATAATTTCCCAGGTCATACAGCTTCAATAGCTTTCCAGATCATTCACTCCATATGAGTCCCTGGGAAGCCTGAATTCTGGGAAAATTTCTTCCATGTCTTCCATGGCTCCTGTTGTATTTACAGGCTTCATGAAAAAAACAAGAAAATGAAGCAATGGTACATTCTGACAAGAGCAGCCCTCAGGATCTTGACAGGCATATTTGGTTAAATATTTTGCAACAAAAAATCTACCTAGAAAAAGCATCAAGCTTTAAGGATGTTGTCTGACATTCTTGAAAGTCATAGTAAAAAATGCCTAAGGCAAACAAATCTCGTGCAGTAGAGTGCAGAACTGGTCATCAGCACTGTTACTTTTTCCTTTTATCTCTCAAATGTTTTTTTCTAAAGTTTCTTAAACTGAAGGTTTGT
>VWZN01006815.1:110500-191820 GCA_013396955.1 Regulus satrapa
CCCTTTTTTTTTTTTCCTTTTTTGCTACGTGGACTGTTTGTTTTGGTCTTTTTTCTTTTCCCCTTTCTCCCGGCAGTGCCTGTTTGTTTCACGATTGATCTCTTTTATTCCTGCCCCAACTCCTCCCTCTCTTTCTTCCCCAGTAAGAAGAAAGATTAGAAGAAAATGTGTTTTGCCAGCAGGGAATGCATGAGACTTTTTGGTTTGTTGGGGTTTTGTTTTTCTGTTTTTGTTTTTTTTCCTCGTGGGGTACTATTGATGAGAGAAGCTTAAGTAAATGCAGTCTGGTAGGATAATACAGAGGCATGAACTTTAAAGGATAAGGAAATGGATTCTGCTGTTTGGTTTCTCCAGCTCTGAAGCATTGTTGGGGAGGTCTGGTTTGGGGTTGTGCTAGTCCGGTGTCTGCCAGCCTGTTTTCTGTCCATCAGATTGGATCCGGTGATTTAAATGCAATCCTAAACTGCATTTCGGTGTTGCTCGTGGATTTCGCCAGCGTGGAAAATCAGGAGGTGGGGGAAAGTGACAAGATGTCAGTGTCCCCTTTGGAATTACACCTGTCACGCCTCCCATCCCCAAGCTGCAGGTGTGGCGGAGGTTGGCACATTGAACAAAATCGCTTGAAACTGCTCGCATCCGTGGCAAAAGGTGCTGTCGGGGGTTTAGGAAGTCTGGTTCGGACCTTGTGAGTTTCTGCCTCAAGCTCCAGTCAGTATCGCACGTTGAAATTGAATGTTAACCGGGCTGTGGAGAGCGAGCAAATCAATTGCCTAATGATTTCTGCAAAGACACCTGTTTAAGGGCTTTCAGGTTCCCAGCTAATTGTGTTTGGGAGTGGTGCGATTGCGTTAAGGTGCTGTAAAAGTAAAGGGTCTACCTTTTTCAGTAGAGAATATGTAGCTGGTGAATGAACTGCCAAGTCTTTTCATTGGAGGTTGTTCTTCTTTCTGTTACATTGCCTCTTTTGACAGATACTGTTCCAAAAGTCCAAAACACCGTGTGGCAGAACTGCAAATAAAATCAGCTTTACTTTTTTCCTCGCTTTCTTTGAAGAAGAGAGAAAATTTAATTTCGGATTAACTTTTTGTTTGATGATATCTCATTGAAAAGTAGGCTACAACATAAAATTGGAAATAGTTCTGTGAGTCTTAGAGCAAAAAAATGTTTTTGATTTGGTATGAATTGCTGAGGGAACTGAAGTGACTGCTTGGGATTCATTTGTATTTAGTTGTGTGCCCTGTGTGACGATTGAGAGATAAAGGTGGTTTACTTCTTACCATTAAGTAATCTCTCCATCCTTTCCACCTTCGTGAACCCAACAGAACTTGATCTGTTGTTTGAATTAGTCTTGTTTATAATCTTTCCTGGAGACGAAAAAGATTGTTATGGTGGGAGGAGAAGAATACCAAGTCATATTTAGCAAGAAGTTTTAAGTCTTTCAAAACTACCTCGAACTGTTACTGGAAACACGAGCAACAATTCTGAAGAGCCAAATAAGCTGATTAATATAACTTCTGACAATCTGTTTAAGGGAAGCTCTGAAAAGAAGTGAAGGAGGTCGAGTTGCTGAAAGTGTGGAGCTGAGCACTGAGGGAGGTGGGTTCTTTCCCTGCTTCTGCCATCACAGGGCAGTGTGACCTCCTGCCTAAGCTGCCTTCCTGCCTGCACCTCCTGGGATACTGAGATTTCCCCATTTCTCTTAAATGCTTTTTCACATGATTGGTAAGAATAATTGCTCATAAATGTTCAGCTGTGGTTCTGATTGCTGATCAGGTGGTGGTTTGGCTCATGCTAATACTCATTCTTGGAAAATTGTAGGGATCTTGAGCATCACCATTTATTTTGAGTGACACTGGATTTTTACACTGCTGCAAAGGTTTTGAAACTGAAGTTATTTTTATCTCCTGAATATCTCTGACAGTATCAGTGCATGATTTTTCTATGGTCCCTTAAGTCTGCCTTAAGCTGAATATGAAGGACAGCATTGACCTCTCCAGAAAGAAACTGTTGAATTACTGGGTGGAAAACTGTCCTGTGGGGACTGGGCTGAAGACTCCCCTCAGCATGATGCTTGCTGTTCCTGGTAATTTTATTTTGTGAGGTCTGTAATTATGAACTTAGCTTAGTCCACCAGTGTGTTTGCTTCCTAATTTTAGGGTTTTTGCTTGGGTTTTTGGAGTCTTTAAAACTTCTATCTGGACATTAAATGTAAATGTTTTATGGTTTTCTGGGGCTTTTTTGAAAGCCTGAGCTTTCCTGTAATTTTTTTTTTTTTTTGGGGGGGGGAGGTGGGGTGTGGGATTGAGACTTCACAGTGTGATGAGATTTATTATAATCTCAATGCCCGCCTTCCTGTAATGTTTGAGACTGCAATACTTTATAATAGCAAGGTTCTAACTGTTTGCTCATCTCTCTTCAGTGAAAATGAGACTTGGTTCTGTAGAAAGTTGCTATTAGGCAGGTATAGGTGTGTTTGTGTATACGTGTGTTGTGTGTGTATAGCTTGCTGTCCTCTGCATGCCTATAGCCAGCTCCATGCTTCTGAATCAGGGCAGTGAATCTAGTTTCATAAATAACTAATTCTTCCTACCCTTCCCATTCCCCTTCAAAGCATGTGATGATCTCACACCATTGACAGGAGTGGTTTTCCTGGCTGATAAGGGCATGGTGGTGGTGTTTGCTCCCTTGGCTCTTCTGATGGCTGTATGTTATCTCTCTGTGTTGATAAAGTGTGGGGAGAAGGTTGACTGATCTGTGTGTACTGAGTGGTGCCATCCTGCTCCATCTCTTTTCAGTTTGTCACCTGTGAAGTTGAGATCACAGAACTTGTCCTGCTTGGGGAAAGAAGGTGGGTTCAAGCTGTAGATATGGGAGTGTGTCACATCTGCCAGGGAAGCTGTGGACCCCTCTGGGTTGCTACTTCACTCGGATCTCTACAAGCATCTGGTCATCTTTGTGATGACATAAATATGGAAAGTGTTCATGTATCCGAGAGGACTCCAGGAGACAGCAGGCACTGTGAGCTTCTCAGCTAGCAGGCACTTGAGAAATCTGCTTAATTCACCTTTCTGCTTTTGAGTCCCTCCTTAAGGAGGGAGGAATCTGTTTACTTTCTTGTTGTGCTTGGAAAATGGGTTCACCCACAACAAAAGACCCTGTAATGCTTGCTGTAGTGCAGGATTATTGCACAAAAGCATCTTGCTGTGCAGAGCTGTGGCTGCGCTCAGTGTTGTATGATAACACATGTTTCTCAGCTGTTGTTGATTCCTCAGTGGCACGGACTTCAAAGCAACGTGCTGAAAGAGAGCTGCAGCCAGGGAAAAACGGGGTTTGTTCCAGTGGCCTGTACCATCCCATCTGTTCAAATACTCTGCTGAACTGTTCCAGAGTGTTCAGGCATCCAGTTAGGACTGACAAGCAATTACAGCTGGGAGGAGAGCCTGCTGCAAAGAGACCACCTAGGGGAGGCTTAAGTGCTCCCTCCCTTCTGTGGGTCAGATCCCCTCTGCCCTTCCAGCCAGCCAGGAGAGATAAGGCTCCTCATTTGGGGTATCTTTCAACATGACATTGTCTAATTCCTAATGCTGTTGAGGATTTATTTATTTTTACTCTCCATGCTATCTTTAGCATGAGAAGGGAAGAATGGTAATGAGGACAGACGGTCATCTCTGTAGTCTCCTCTGTGTGGGTAGCAAGCTAGATCTGTAATTTAAATATTTATAGAAATTTAATTCCTTTTTTTTCCCCCAAAATTTATGGGGTAGTTCACAAAGTGATCTGTTGATCCTTTGTGTCTCCAAAGGTAGTGATATACTTTACTGGGTTAATTTTAGGACCAAAAGATAAGCAGTAAAATTACATTGCGACCAACTTCATCCGTGGTAACTAAAATAACTCCAGTGTACTGCATTATACAAGAAGATGCTGCAAATTCCAAGTGTTGTAAGTTATGTTTTCGCTTAAATTATAATATTGGAGGTCTGCTGTGCAAAACACATTTACACCCGTTGTTGCCAACTGAACCTTCATCTCATGGCCTGTGTGTTCGATGTCGTCCCAGATAGTGGAACTCAGAGGAAATATTACCAGAGAGGTTACAAGTAATCTGTGGATAACCTGTGAAGATCCCTGAAGTTTTTGTGTGTGGTGCTGACACTAATTTTGAGGATTGCAGTGAGCACTGAGATAAAGCAACATGTGTTTCAGCTAAGAGGGTTTAACCTTCTTTGTCAATGGAAAATGCTCATGCAGATGCACTAAGAGGATATTTGAGCTTGGAAAATTTGTGAGGCACTTCAGGATTTGTTTTTCACCTGCAATCAAGCAGCAGAGCTTTAAAGGTGAGCTTGAATGTTGTCCACTGCTGTGGAATTGCTCCTTCCCTAGTAGTGTGAGGTGACATGCCTTTGAAAGGAGAGTTCTTTCTCCCAGTGTTGTGATGGTTTCATGGTATTTTGAGATGTCACATTTTAATGCCTTGCTACCCCTTTGAGTGGAAAGGGGAGGGGAACTTCTAGAAATGTGTAATGCAACTGACTTCCAGCTTCTGCCCTTGCTCCAGGCTTGACATTGTAGTTTGAGTTTATTTACTTGCTTTGAAAGCTGTACTCGGTGTAACCTTGAGTTTTACTTCCCTTACTGCAACAGTACCTGACATGTTTGTGCCTTGCTGTGCCTCTGCATTGGCCAGTTTTTAACTGGCCAGGCTGTCGGTGCTTTCTCTGTATTGTGTTTTCCTCAGAGCTAGAACTTCCTTTCGCTTCAAGTGAACTGAAAAGTGTTCTGCTAAAATGTTTCTGAACTCCTGAAGTGTTTGTCAATGTTTCCAAGCTGTTGTTCGAAAGGAGGAGTTTCCGGAAGAACCTTTGGAAAGGTTTTACTTTTACTGCACAGTCAGCAGTGTCATGAGCATGGATAAAGAGAGGCTGTAATTCCACTGGGCAGCCAGATGTTTTGTGTCTGTGCTGAAGTGGGGAGACAGTGTCGCTTTAGGGGTTGAAGTGTCTGCTGTTCTTGTCATAGAGCTGTTTCGGGATCTTCAACAGATCGGATCTGCTTTCTCTCCTCTCCCTTCTGCCGTGCCTGTGCTGATGGTGATTACCTCCTTCTAAGCAAAATGGGATTGTTGAGAGCAAAGCATAATTTGCTGCTTTCTAAAAGGTAGATATTTGCTTGTCAGTCCATGTGTCTTAAATATTGAGTTTGAAGCCATATAAAAGTTGCATGTATTTTGACAATTAGTGAATTTATAGCAATTATCCAGTAAATTAATGCTAACGTTAATTTTGACTAGTGTGGCATTAAGTGAACTTTATAAAGAAATCAATTTTCCTTGCAAACAGAGGAAAGAGCACTCATTGATGTAAATCCCCCAGTTCCATATTAAATTGCATCTTTTTTTGGCACCTAAACACTTGTAAAATCTGTGTCTATTCTTGTCTTTTTTCTCCCTCTTCTATGTGACATATGAGGGAAAGTTAAAAGGAACTCAAAGGTGGCTGCACATGGCAGAGTCTTCCTGGAAAAGAAAGCAGGAAGATGCAATAATATTTAGATTATATTTAGATTTAGGCTGATAATATTTAGAAGTCGATAGTGGGAATCAAGAGAACAAGTGCTTAAATGTACCATTGCAGCTATGTAGCTAGCAATATTAACTAGCAGTAGTACCTGGAATAAGAATTCCCATCTGGAGTGAAACATATGGCAGTGGTTGAATGCCTTGTCCTTGCCCACCAGGAAGTGATTGCGGTGTTTTGTTTTGGTTTGGGTTTTTCTTGTTTAGGGTTTTTTGTTTAGTCATTTTTTGGTGTTGGGTTGGGTGGGTTTTTTTGGTGTTTGTTTGGTTGGGTTTTTTCGTGTTTGGTTGGGTGGGTTTTTTGGTGCTTGGTTGGGTGGGGTTTTTTGTTTAGTGGTTTTTGCTTGTTTTTTTGTTTGTTGTTGTTTTGGTGTGCTTTTTTGTTTCATTTTGGTTTTTTGTTTTGTTTTGTTTTCTTAGAGAGCTTGCTCTGGGCTCCATCTGTGCCTCCAAGTCAATTCAAGCATTTGCACTGTTTTCACTGAGAGCCAGGACAGAAACTTTGAATAAGCTGAGTTGGAGACTTTATATTTTGAGCAGTGAAGTGGCAGAGAGGAGCACAGGATTAACAAAGAACAGTCACACTGAATACAATGCAGTGTTTTCATGCAGTTAATGGGATTGGAATTGGTAACCTGATACTCCAAAGAGATAACAAAGGCTATTTAGCATACAAGGGAACATAGTTGGGTTTTTTTTTTTTAAGGAGTTGTTAGTGTAGCAGAATCTTTTGTCAGAACTTATTCTAGTGAATAAGTTCTGTCAGAAAATGACTGAATCAACAAGAGTTTATGAAATACTCTGAATAGAAAAGGAAATTTCCTTTTTTGCTACCGGTGTTCTTTCACTGCAGTTCTTGTATTTGCTTAGCAGTTTACCTGCTTCCCTCATGTCCTGTGATCTTAGCCTTTGTTTCCAACTGAAATATACCATAAATTACAAGTCTTTGGGCTTTTCTTCTTCAAGAATGGAAGAGGAGAGCAAAACAAAATTACATGTACAAAGTTGTCAAAACAAATCAAGTATCCCGCTGTTCCCTTATTTCCCAGAAAGGGACCAGAAGCGACCAGCTTTATCCAGACCACAGCAGTGCTCCTTGGGGTTAAGCTGTCCTGTGTGAGGCCACGGAGAGCTCTCTTCTGATGGCTTTTGATGTAGTGAGGATGGACATCTGCAACGGTGATCAGCTGTGAGAAAACCCAGTCTGATCTCATAACTGAAGAATTAAGATAGTATTGTACTTTAGGCCTGCTGCTTGTCTCTCTTCTGGTTTTAGTGAATTAAAGGAGCTTGCAGTCCGTGTGGGCAAGGCTGGAATATAAGAGGCACATACCTTCAGGAGGTGTGTGTGCTACAGGAGGAGAGCTTGGTGAGTTCGCTGTTGTCAAGTGCTGTGTGCCATGGGTTGATCATTTTTCTGAGGTGGAAATTAAGGGAAGAGATTTACCTTTCTTAGGTAGGGTGGAAGAGAACTGGGCTCCTGCCAGCAGCCAGAAATTATAATTTAAAGAGTACTCTGGTGGTAGGTTTGGTTTTACTTAAACCCTTAGCAAGACAGAAGGGGGTGTGGGTCTACTAGGAGTTGCTGGTCCTCTGTTTGTAGCTCATTGCAAAGCTCCTCATCAGCCTTGATCAGCACTCTGGGCTGGTGGAAGGTGTCCCTGTCCATGGCAGGAGGTTGGAATGAGATGTTCTTTAGGTCTTTTCCAGCCCAGCCCATACTGTGATTCCATGATTCTGTGCTGGATTTGCAGTGTGCCTTTTGAAACATGGGGCTCTTTGCCAATCCTCGCTGCTTTCCTGCTGCCATTCTTTTAGCACTTCCCATTAGTGACTCATTCCTGTGCTCCCTGTGTGTGCCTGATGGCACTGCTGCCCCTTTCTGCCCTGCCACCAGGCTTCCTAAACACTCCTTCATGACTTTGCAGCTTTTCAAGTGCCCCTCTAGTTGCAGCACAGCTTTTGCTTTTGTATGGGAGGGAAGGACACTGGCACATTCCTTTCACATCTCCCAGCCACAGAGCATTCCTCCAATTCCTCTGCTGCTGAGCTATTTGGAGCAGAGCGGGGGGACAGCTTGCTTTGCTGTTTCTTTGAACAGGAGCTGGGTTTAACTGTCACAGAGCACCTGTCCTGTTGTGATCCTGACATCCTGACAGGGCTCATTTCCCCTGCTCCCTGAGAGACAGCATTTTTGTTGCTGGCAGCTCTCTGCCTTAGCCTTCTAGGGAAGCCCAACTCAGAAATTTTCTACAATTCTTATACTTTCTACCTCCTCTTGTCCTTCACTGACCTCTAATCACATTTTTATCTTTCTTGACAAGATGCTTAGTTTCATTTATCAGCTGCTTTTTCCTTCACTCCTCAGTTTTGATTATTTTTCCGGGAGCTGCTTAGAAATGTTAACCATTACAAATGTGCAGAACAGTCAAATATAGTCACATTCCTTAGTGGTTTGCTCTTTGTTTTTGTTTTTTTTTTATTGTACTCTAATACTAAAGTGCCTGTGGCAGGTAAATATTTTTTTTTATGTGCACTACTTGTAATGACAAAAATATCCATCCTCAGCACAGGGTAAGGAACTGTAGTTGACTGTGTTTTCATGTTATAATGTACCAATATTATCAGCTGCAAAAGCCCTGTGTTTCCCTCCCTGAGCAAAAACTGGTATAGTAAGTTTTGACTTTTAAAAAAAGTCATTATAATTTTTGAAGTTGTATTTACACACTGTACGATAAAAATGTGTCATAAATAGAAGGAAATGGCAAATACACTTTCCCTTCTGTCTTGTGGCTTCCTATGTGTGTGACAAATGCTCTGTCACCTCCTGACAATACTATGTTGTTCTAAAAAACTTAAATATTACCTCAAGTTTCATAAAAATAGGTATGCTTTAAATGTGGATAGCAGAGCAGAGGATGACTGGATTTATTTAAATATATGCTGCAAGGGTATTGCTTTCCTATTTTGCATTGCCCTTCATGTTTGTTATTGTAAGTATATATGCAAAAGCCTAAATAATTGGAAATCTATATGCTTCCTGAGCATGGTTTACTTTAACAGTCCACAATGATCTCTGGATAAACTATATTTTATTTCAAAAAGCCTCTATTATCCTCAGCTTGACCAGTATGAATGAAAATAGCATTCAATTTATATACCATTTTAAAGAATACTCTTCTTTTTCTTGCTGACGTGGACATAAAGCATGTGGTAGGGTGAAGACAATTCTATAATGGAGTAGAAAATTAAAGAAGAGGGTATGACTTCAAGTTTAGTGAGGATATCAGGGAGAAATTCTTTCCTGTGAGGGTAGTGAGGCACTGGAAGAGGTTGCCTAGAGAAGCTCTGGATATCCCATCCCTGGAAGTTCAAGAATCTCATAAAAAAAAAAAAAATTAAATCCCTTGTGGTGTTGTCACCATGTGTAGCTGTATTGTTGAGCCTCTTCATTGCTGGGATTTCAAGTACAAGGCATATGGGAAAATCTGGTCTGATTTTTCGATAATGGCAGGGGGAGCCATCTGAGTTGCTTCTTTCAGAGTTCAAACCTTACTGCAAGATTTCAGAGTGAACTTCCTTTGGATATTCGACCACTGCTTATCAGTGGCTTTTTTTTTTTTTTCCCTGAAAAAATAAAATATATGTCTGCTAGATGAATAATTAGACCTTGAATCAGCAGCTGGTAGGTGCATGTCCCATCCTCAGCGGGTGAGACTGTTGGCATTCCCAAGATAAGGTCCCTGTAATGAAGTCCGGCTCTAGGACAAGTTCTTCATTAACTTGTGTAGCAACTGGCAGTCCCTGTTGCACCCTGAAACGCTCTTCAGCCCGGCTGGAGTGGCAAAGACACAGATGTGGAGCGATGATGGCCAAGCAGTGCCACCTGCGAGCCGCTCTGTGAGTCACCCGAGCCGTGTGTGCTGTGACTGTCGCATCACCGAGGGGAAATGCCTGTGAGAGACTGAGCTAAGCTGATTTACCTGGCTCCTTGAGTGGGATATCAGCAGGCACGTAGCTGGGGTACAGCTTCTCTGCTGGTAAGAAGCTCAAGCAAAGGGAACTGGGGGTGCTCTTATGGAATACTGAACATTTTAAGTTACAAGTATCAATGAAAGGCTCGTCTTTTGGTGAGGAGAGCTGATTGGGAGAGTCACATTGGTTATAAGGTAACTGGAGGTGAGTTGTTACTATACCTTGTTGTTTCCAGGAGCTGGGATGGGTGTAAAATGTAACCTAGCAGTGGGTACACAGATACTGTGTGGCAAACAAACCACTGGTTATTCTTACATCTTGTCTTACAACTTCAGCTTTAGTTTTCCTGCAGGGTAGTTGAGTCCAATTAATGCCAGTGCTCCAGTGCTGTTTGAGCATACTGAGCTTTCTGGGAGGATTTCTGTGTTCTTCTCATGGAAGTTCAAAATAACTGTGCTGTATAACCGGTGTTTTCATTTTGTTCTATGTTGTGTTCTTCTTCCTGTCTTTCTGACTCCTGCAATGTTTTAATAAAGTCAGTCCTGTGCTTGTTGAGTTAGGAAAAGGGAAATAACTATAATGCTCCAACATGGGTCCTTTCTACTACATCTGACATTCAAGTAAGATATTAAAGCCAGGGCAAATCTTGAGTTTGACTTATAGTCTTTTTCCAAAACATGTGTATTTGTCATATGATTTCCTGCAGTGGATTTATTCCTGATGTTGGGAATTAATACAGGCCTTCAAAAGAGATCACACAGTAAAGAATCAGTATTTGTTTAGAAGCTTTTACTGTTTTGTTTTTTTAGTTTGTTTGGTTTTGGGTTTTTTTAGCACTCTTGAGGTGCAAATGGTATCTGTTCTTCTATTCACACTGTATTCTATGGATGTGTTGAGAGATGTTCTTTCTGTGCTTTGCTCACATGACTTAATTTCATTAAAGCAAAGGCCAAGCATGTCCTGAGATTTGTAACAATGCTGTTTGCTCTCCTAGTACCTATTTGCTCATTGTCACCAATTTGACAGTGTGTGAACCTGAGGCAGAGCTTGACTATGTGGGAATTGGTGATTTGTGCTTGCTTTTGCCTTTTCTTAAGGAAATTTCAGGTGGGTTTTTTTTCCTTTAACATTTACCAGATGTGGATTTTATTTAAAAAGGAAGGGGGGGGGGGGGAAGCTAAAAGTATGGATTTATGTAGGCCTGTAAAAATGTGTTGCTTTGTCAGGTTATGCTATTAAAAATATACTATATGTAAGAATTAATCTGTTGGTCTTTGTGTAAGGTGCTCTTGCACTCATTTAATAAATGCTGAGATTTATTTGAAGCATTGAAAATGTGTGTAGAGAGTGAGGTAAAGAGTGATTGGATGCAAGTTAGTTTGAGCCATCATCCCCAAACAAAGGATGCCACAAATCACATAGTTTGCTTTTACATGTTTGCTTGTTTGGGTTTGTTTCTGGGAACTGATTTGTGTTGTGTCTTGTGTTGAGAGGACAGCAAAGCAATTGCGATGTCTGATATTAAAAACTAGTGTGCAAACTTAACTACCTAGGTTATTTCTATGAAATTGGGGTTGATTTGTTCCACCTTGTCCCAGGCTGGGAGAAAACCAGTTGCTTTCTTTGCATCAGCACCGGTTGTCCTCAGAGTTGAGGCTTCAACCCTGCCTGCATTGATGTAGTAATTTATGACCACAACTTGCTTAAAAATGTGTTCAGCATCAATAATAGGGGACACTTTCGGACTTAATTAAAAACTCTTGGAATGCTTTGAGAAACTGGAGTAACTCAGTGGCTCTGAATTTCATTAACTGTAGAAGTATTTAAAGAAAGCAATTTAAGATTTGTCACTGGCTTAGGGCTAGTGGGAGGTTTCTGATCTATGTCATTATTAATGACCATATGTAAAGAAAGCTTTAATTTTCTCAGGAAGCATCTTCATCCTTTGAGTCAGTTTTCAGACCAGCTGGTAAAGGCAACCTGGTGTGAATGGAGCACTGGCCTTACTTTGAGCAGGAGGCTGGGCTCCAGCAGCTCCTTCCAGCCTGAAGGGTTATGGCTTTGGGTTTATTTTCTTTTTCTTTAAGAGGTGATTGTACCATGCAGCCACCGTCAGCTGTAATGGAATTGCCTTGCTGATACTGCCAGCAGTTAAACCAAAGGGGTAAATAAATCCTTGCTTGTAAGTAATTTGTTTTTTTCCTTTTTTTTCCCTTATCTTTACAGCACTTCCATTGGATACATGTAGAACATGTAGGATTTTTATATATATCTTGTTTTCTGGCTGCTGCAGAATCTTTGTTTAAAGAAGGTGGAGTGGGGCAAGTTATTATGATCTTCCTCAAAACTGTTAGGGTAAGTTCTCAGCTTTCTGGGAGCTGGATTTTTATATTGAATGTAAGGATTCTGTACTTGAATGCAGCAGACAAACTGTGTGTTAGGGAAACTTGTCACAGATTTATAATATATTGAAATTATTGAATTGGAAAAAAAGCTACAAACATAGGAAATATTAGAGATGATAAAGAAGAGAAGGGAAAAAAATATCCAAAGTACTTCTAATAGAATACAACCTATGCATTTATTTGATGAGATGTTTAACAAGTAGTTAAAAATACAGCTTTTTTCTCTGGAAATGTTTATGTACATACTTGAGTAAGGTGATATGGAAAGAATACCTGGCTAGTAATGAATCCAGGATTTCAGGGCTGCTTGTTCACACACCAGCTTGCTTTGTGGAAGGAATAGTAGAGTGGGTGTTCCTTTATGTGTCCAGACTTGTGTCACAGAGGAGCCTGTCACTCTCTGGTGATAACTCTCACATTTAGAGAGCCATCCCACTCTGGACCAAACAGGACAAAAGAGGCTTTCAGCTGCAAGCTTTAAAGTGTGAGCAGAAGAGATTTTGAATGAAGTTGAAGGGGAATAAGGGATTAATATCCTGTGCTTTACCAGGTGCTACATCACTAGAATTTCTTTTTTTAATTAAATCCTTAATCAAACCATTCTGCTGTCTCTTTATTTGTTGAGCAAAAGAGTTCCCCTTTGGTTCAAGTACTGCAATATAATTTTTATATAGTTGATGTTGAGGTGGCTTGATGTACCTTTTTCATGGAAATCTGGTTTTCTTCCTTTCAGTTAATTGATTTTTTTTCTCTTTTCTGGGTAAAGCAATGCTAGAACATGCTATGAAAGAGGGACAAATTGATTAATTATTCATTATTTTTTGCTTCTAGATGAAGTAATCTTGATAGAAGGCAATTATAGATGGACTAGAGATAAATCAAACTTTGCAGCAGTTTTTACTCTTGAGTGGTCAGCTGTGCAAAACCAGTCAGCAACTACAGCATCAGTTCGTAGAAATTTTGGCAAAAATTTCTGAATGTCACAAACATGTTAAAGTCACAGCATGTGTTGAGTTATTTATATAAAGGCACCTGAATGGCAAAATATTGATTTTCTTAATTTAAAAAACAGTAAATTAAAAGTTTATTTAATAGAACTTACACTCTGAGTCAGGGGCAGTTAAAAGGGAAATGTCAGGACAGTGGTGTATTCTGGCATCGTCTGCTGATTGTTTAGCTATGTGCATCAATAGTTTCCTACCCTAATGATAACTTCTGTTTTCTAAATCAAGACAAGATAGAAATTTTGAGTCACTCTGGTATCTCAGGTAGTTTCTTGAGAATTATTTTTGTATCCTTTCCTGGTTTCAGTAGAATCTAAGACTTGATTTAACTGCTTGCTGACTTGTCTTGGAAGCTTATGGTTTAGCTCCCGAGTTTATTTGCTAAAAAGCGATGTTGGAATTTGAGCACGGGGCTCTGAATTGCACTGATTCTGCAGCCATTGGCCCAGTGCCAGCTGGGGTGGGCAGAGCTGGAACTCAGCCCCTGCTAAACACTTCTGCAGTCACAATCATCTGTGCCACGGGATGCTGCCGTGCAGCGAGCACAGGGGCATTGTCTGCAGGAGTAGCGCATAATTTAGATGGGAGTTTTAATTTTTTAAAAAAACATAAAATAGATGGGAATAGGAGGGTTATTTACAGTAGAAGCTGTGTCTGTTGGGATGTGGAGCTGCAATATTTTAGAGTTGAAATAAACCGTGCAGTGTTTGGGTGCTGCCAGCCTTACACCAAGGTGCAGGCTTAATGGCCAGAGCTGTTGTAAGAGCAGCTGTAGCAGCTCTTGTAAGCAAGTCCTGGAGGTCACTGAAGAGGCAGTCTGGGGCTGGTAAGCCCTAATTACTGACCACCTGTGGGAGTAGGACCTGCTGGATCTCGGAGAGCTTCCTGCAGTGGATCAGCTTCAGATCACAGTATTGATGATAGTGAGTGGAAATGCACTGGTATTACTGGGAGCCTTTTTTTAATATAGATGGTGTTTGAAAATCTCAGAACTCTGAGCTTGTAATGTGTTTCTGTAGCGTGCTTTAGCCAATTTTCAGCCATTTGTGTTGGTAGCCTCCTGAAATAAATGGCTTTTTGATGGTGTGATTCTCTGAGAGGGATGTATTGATTAAAGTGTTTGTTAAAAGTTCACCGGTCAAGCAACACCTATAAATCCTGTCGTCTTTTGATGGGACTTTAAATAGCAGAGCCACTGTGCACTTGGATCTATCTTTCTGAAAGGGGAAAAAGAAGCTTCCATATTTTCACAGCAGTACTTTATCATTGCCTGTGGAGCTTTTTCTAACTATATTGTCATATGAGAATTTTGCATTTTATTTGCCGTGACAATTTACAGTGGAACAGCATGTTTATTTTTGGCAATCTTCTTAAAAGAACCCAGATTAAGATCTTTGACCTACAGCTGTTGTAAATGCAAGTCTTTTTCTTCTAAAGTCTTGTGGAGTTGTTCCCTTTTTGTCTTAATTGATTAAAATGTGTGCTGTGTTGGACCAAATTCCTCTTGCTGAAATGAAACCCCAGAATAGATTATAAAAATCATCACTATATCTTCCTTTTGGGAAAGTTGATTATTATTTTGATGGACTACTTTTGCCTGTTGTTAGTGCATATATATATATATATATGTGTGTGTGTGTGTGTATGCATATATATGCATTTGTGTGGTTTAGCCTCAAGACCCCTTAGACTGACACTGCACTTCACCCTGTCTGTCTCAATGTTACAGAACAGATGGTTAATTCAAAACCAAGAGTATTAAAGTTGAGTAGCTAAATCTGATCTCCTAAAAACGAGGTTGTCAAAACAAGCTGCTGTATTTGATGTAGCTGCTGAATTGGTCTTTGAATTTGCTACAAAGGCAAACCTGAGTCCAATGCCTAAATGAAAAGAGGTGGGTCATTTCCAAATTTTTTCAGCTTTCAGTTTCTCTCTGAGCCCGTAGCCTGAAGCAGGAAGTTGCTTACATATTGTGTAGGGGTTCTGGAAGAGAAAAAGGCCTCATTTCACATCCACTGTTTTTTCTGGGCTTATCGCCGTGGTCCTGGGTTTTTGAAGTAACAAAGACAAATCGCAGCAGTGGAATGAGGCTGATGCCTGATTTTCACATGCTGTGATTTGCTTTTTTTCTTCTATTTGGTGGTCAGTGAAATGAGAAGGGCAAATTGTTAGAAGAAAGAATTTTCCTGTAAACACAGTAATCCTTTCTCTGGTTGTCAGCAAATAGGATAGATAATTTGAGACAGGTGTTGTGGTAGAAGAAACCTTTAGATATCAAATCCAACCTGCACACCACAGATCCTGGTTATCTCTCGACAGGGCCTAATAAATATATTCTGATACAAAAGGGATTAAAGCATTTTTTCCTGCATTTACCCTGCTAAGATTATTTCTTAGGGATGCCATTTCACACTAACATACTTTGCTATTTCCAAATGAAACATGAGCAGGCTGATGCTCTTTATCTCAGTTCTTGGGGGTTTAAATACTTACAATTCTTATGTGAGCTGCCTAAAGTCATAGTCACTTTTCAGGAATCTCTGACCTTGCAATCCATTTTCCTGTGGTGGATTCATCTTAAAAAGAGTGCTATATGTGTTTTTGTGGGGGTTATTTTTGCTTATATGATGCTGTGAATGAAAATGAACTCCTACATTTTTAAGACTACTTTATCTTGAATCATAAGGTATGGCATCAAGGTAGTGTGATCATTGTGTAAACATTGGAGACAGCAACCAAGTTATTTGTGTATGCTTCTGCCTTGATAAATGCCCTAAAGTTAAAAACAAGAAACAAAAAATCAGGCTCCCAAATGTTTATTTGCTTTTGCTGCTTCTTTCAATGTTTAACTCTATGAAAGATGTCAGGCAAATGGGTACAAACTGAATCCTTCCTTCTCTTTGATTTGCACCACAAGTTGTGTGGGTAGAAGTGCACTTGCTGCATAAGCATCTGAAATTTTGTATTCTTTTGGGATAAGCCACTATTTGCCATAGAGAAGATATTGCTTTACTTGGTTGCATATTTAAATTCTAGGGAAAATCTTGATTCCCATGGGACTTCTGGGCTTCTCTTAAAAGCATGAGTCAGTTTAGGTCCTTTTTAAAACTCTGTTTCTTCTCACTGGCCTGGACCCTTTTATTTCAGGGATTTTGACAGCCCCATCCTCAAGCTTCTGGAGGTGATGGTCTTAAGAAGGGAAGTTCATTTGAAATCAGTTTTGCTGTTCTGTGGGTTAGGGCATGGCTTAAGTGTTCAAATCTCAGCTTGAATTGTCCCCTTCAGACATGGTGGAAGAAGTGCAGGAAGTAGAGAAGAAGCCTTGGCAAAGCTCGGAGAATACCACATTAGGGAAGAAGTTGGCGGAGGCACTGAAGTGTCTGAAAGCAGATGGAGTGTTGTCATCAGCTGCAAAATCAATGTAAATACTTCCAGAAAATTACCCTTCCTCTGCTCTTGCCAAACAGAAGGAACAGGCGCCATAAAAACCATTGGCAAATTGGTTTAGCTGCCAGTGAGGACCCTTGCAGTTGGGATTCTCCCTTGCAGCACTGGGCAGCCAATGCTGCAGGAGAGTTGCATTAATGGTGATGAATTTTTTTGGTTGGTTGGTTTTTTGTTTGGTTTGGGTTTTTTTTTTTTTTGGGGTTCTTGCCTGAAGATTTACAGTTGGAAAATCCCACAGTTCTGTCGCTGTGAGGTTGGTTCATATCAACAATAAAAATGAGAATTTTGTCACGGATTGTGCTGTATGGCACAACTTCCCTGTTCTGGGTGGTTCAGCATGGGGCTGTAAAGCAGCTGTTTCATCTGTATTAGCATCTAGTGACTGGGAACGTGTCTGTCCTCCCAGATGGGATACTGTTTTAGGATGCTGTTGTGTTTATTAATGTCTGGCAGGCTGTTGCTGAGTTGATGGCTCTGATGCCTGGTTTAGAAGGGATTGGCAATCTCTACATTAAAATGAGGAGCCACAAGGCAGGGTGACTGGATAATGAATGTGTGTGGCATTTGTGCCATTCTGGACTCCTTATTACCCAGGAAAAATGAATGGTGGGATAGAGCATGAAAGATGGACAGCACTGGGTTTTAAATTCTGAAATCCCTGGTTGTACTGATCTCGATTCCATTTCCATGGAAACTGAGAGTTTAGTACTCTTGCTTATCAACTTCAAGCTTCTGGCTGGCTTTGGGGAGACTAAAATTGTTCACTTACACTAAACTTTCGGGAACTGAGAGTCATGTCAGGATATTAGCACCACATATTTTGTGGAGACTGAGAAGTTATAACTATAATTACTTCATGCATTTGTTTTCTGAGAGATGCTTAACATCAGGTGCTTATAGACCAGAAATCTGAATGTTCAGAGCTTGTGCAGTGTTATCTAATTGTGGAAGTGTCATGTGCATAATGTCTAAGATCATAGTTTCTGGTAGGCATGGTTTCTTCATTGCTGGTGGGGTTTTGCAGGTGCTAAAACCAAATTTATTTAATTAGCTGACTGCAGTAGTGCAGGTGTCCTCCCTTGCTGTGCACACATCATCTGCAGCAGCAACTTTACCCCTAAAGACATCTTCAATCCACACTCTTTTAAGTGACTCTGGGGCTCATCATGAAGATTTTATGAGTTCTGGTGCTGCCCTTGCCAGCAAAACAGAGCTGCCAGGCCAGAGCTGCCTGGAGTTTGTGGAGCTGACAGAAGGGCTGTGCCAGGCCTGGGAGGGAAGCAGTGGAAGGCTGAACTTTCTGGGAGAAGCCCTGAGGGAGCTGATGGCTCTTTGTGCCTCTGAGTGGAATGGAATTGGTGAGATTGTGGCGACTCTAAAGAATGTACCACCATGATGTGGAGCCGAGAGCAGAAACCTGCAGTTCTTTCATCATTCACTAAGTGTGGGAAGGTAACTCTTTTCTGCTCTTGAAGCTTGGCTGGTGAAGTGAAACTCTTGGTTATGATTTAGACATACTTTTATTAGTGATCCACTTTCATTTAGAGCTGCTTTGGGAGCATTGTAATCACTGCAACTGGTGTTTGAAAGCAAATACTCTTATAGATTGGCATTTCTGTGTTTCTGTAACTTTAACATGCAAGAACAGACCACAGTAACAATATATTGAGTGTGAGCAGAAACAGTGTTATGTTAGAGACTTGTAACCAGACATGTTTTCACTTTTTTCTTGGTGTAGCATAGTAGTACAGAAGTAGTGTAACAGTGCCTTTGTGGTCTATTAACTCTGTAGGTTTGGGTGCCAATCCTGCACATAGCTTCACCAGAAACACTCCAGAAAGCCAATTCAGCTTTCAATAGGTGCATTACACTTCAAATCCTCTTCTCTGTGTTTTAAAATATTCAGTTCTCAGTCAAGGCAGGTGACCTACTTCCCCATAGCTACTGTATTCCATGAGCACAACTGACTGTTTTGGAGGTGTTTGAACAGAAACATTGAAGGAGAGAGCTCCTTTCACTTATTTTGTGCAATAATAAGGCAGTTTGAAAGAAGATAATCTCTTTTTGGTTAGTAAATATGACTACTTTTAAAACAAGATTAAAAAAAAATAAAATCCTGAGCTTTCAGCTTTGTAAATAAGTTACAGCAAGGTGCCATTTTGATTTTGAAAAATGAGTGAGGTTGTTCTGAAGCAGTGCCTGAGATCTTGGAAGAGATGTCTTTGAAACACTGAAGGAAAAAATTGTCTGCAATTAAGAACTTAAATGTAATTTTGTGCATTTTAAGCTTTCTTTTATCTGGCAGAAGTATCATTTTGATCATTCAGTATATTTTTTC
Organism: Regulus satrapa; assembly: GCA_013396955.1. Taxonomy (NCBI): domain Eukaryota; kingdom Metazoa; phylum Chordata; class Aves; order Passeriformes; family Regulidae; genus Regulus; species Regulus satrapa. The sequence continues at coordinate 129,248 of VWZN01006815.1, forward strand.
CTCTAAAGATCATGAGGTTAGAAAGATAAGTAGTATCAGGAGTGAAAAGGGAGGATAATTTGATTTGCACCTACTCTTTTCTGTCATGAGCTAGAATTCGCTGGAGATCCATCTTCCTGATTTCTTTAATTCTAGGCACTTTTTTAGGTATGTATGGCAGGCTTGTTTGAGGGGAGGAATATGCAGCATCACTGCTCTGATGGCCTTGTCTGTCTTCAGGTAGAAGGTTCCAGGTTTATTCTAAAATATGGGCAACTCTTCCCTGCTGCAATGGCTGGAATTTGACTGGAATTTGCCAGTATAAACCAGGAGCTGGGGGAAAAAGACTTGGATTTTTCTTACAGCACAGATACAGGGTTATGAGAGAAACAATCAGAAATTAGCATAATTAAGTAATTCTGATGCTAGCAGTAAAGCCAAGAAATCTTATTTGTTTGTATTAAGAAATTTGCCTTATGTTTGAAAGGTGTTGCCATAATGATAATTTGGCAATGCCTTCTGTTCTCTGTTCCAGCAATCAGTACGTTTAAATGCTAAAGACAAGTTCAAAAAAGATACATGTGCAAGGTGCTAAACCTTTACTTAGGGGGAACATTCCCAACTACCTGCAGCTGAATGCAGGAACATGGAGTAATCCAGTGGAGCTTCTAATCTTCTTTGAAATATTACTTGAGAAGGTGCTTTAACATGCAGAAATCCTTTTGTTGTACTAGTATTTCTGATGTTATACATTAGTTTAAATGGAGAAATATGAAAACCTGAATGAAACTTTGGTACAACTTCTCTTCCTGTGTCATGGGTGTTATTTAAAGGATCCAATACAGGCTGTCTCTGTGCCTAGCTGGGAAATTATTCAGCTGCTTGTTTCACACCTGGTGCTCAGTCCTTCTATAATTGACTTCTCACCATGTATATAGGCCACAGATTTTAAGAAAAATAATTTAAACATCAATAATAATGGAAAAGATGAATATTAGTGCACGAAATCCCTGTGTGATGGAAGTATGTCATTACTGACTAGCTCAAAATCCTGAGATTTCATTCTTTTCACAAGTGGGAGTAATCTTAGGTTGTTCTCATTGAAAATGGTTTTCTGTCCATGCTGTTTAATGCAGTTAGAGCATTACAGATTATGTTTACCAGGGATTTTGTTACCTAGGCCCTCATCAATCTACATAGAAAACCAAGATCCAGGCAACTTCAGAAATACAGAAAGGCTGAACTTTTGTCCACCTTCATATAATGTGTTGGATAATAGACATTAAAAATAATCAAATATAAGCAAACAACAGAATCTGTTTTCTAGTGCTACTATTCAGTTGTTGATTGCTGCAAGGAGCTCCTTGTCCCACCCAGAATCTTAGAGCTGAGGTTCTCATTCACGTCATTCTTGGATGCAGTTTGCTCACCAATAGTCACTCTCCTTCCATTATACTCCTTATTTTTAGAAGGCTCAAGGTGTTGTGTGGTAATTGAATTACTGTAAAGAGTGTTCGGATCCATTATCTAGCACATACTCTGTCCTGGTCAAGTGGTTTTTAATGGCATTAAAAAATAACCTCAGTAGTACTCAGAATATATGTGTTTTCCTCAGAATCATTGTTTAAGGATGGAAAAAGCCAGCAGCATGTCACAGTCCTGTGTTATAACACAGCTGAGTGAAAAGGGAAGCACTCGGGATGCTCTTGGTCACAGACATTTGGCCATTCTATCCATAAAACAGTATGGACTTGTGCTTGAGTGTAACTGATTTTACATTGTGTGAGGGCTTCATGTACTGTGCTCTGGACAAAAGCAGACAAAGCCCCTTCTCTCATGCCTCTCAAACCCATGGGGATGTTGGTGGGGGCAGATCTGTGGTTATATTTGCTTCTAGAAGATGATGGTGACCTCTAACTCTTGACTTGGAGGAGATGAAGAGCTCCCCTTGCTGATGACAACAACAACAACTTGGGTTAAAAAACTAGTTTTGCCTTGTGACTTAGCTCTAAATCTTTTATTTCTAGGGTTTATGTAGACCATAAACCATGCTATAAAAATATCTTTTGGCTGTTCTAATATACATAAGAAGTCAATTCTGAAATCCTTAGAATAGTAATTATTCTTGGTTGGTTGGTTTATGAGCATATATCTTAAACGGATGGATTTCCCCTGCACTCTTTTATGACAGTGTACACTGTGCATAGTTCTAGGTTTATTTTAGGCAGTATGTATTTAATTAATGTGGTTGGCTGAGCAGAATGAGCCTCTGTGCTCCAAATGATAATTCCCTTTGGAGTCTAAACCCCTAATTTTAACATGAAACATTCTTGGAGCTTAAACAGTGGTGTCAAGACATTGCTTAGTCTGTTGTTTTCCTTCCTATGGTGTATAAAAATGGGACTTTCCCTTCTGTAGCTGCATTTTAACTTGCCTTTTGAGCTGTTTGGAGTCTGCTTTCACGTGGTGCAACCGTGCTGGTTCTGTGCTTGGATATGCATCTGTTGTAGCACTGAACTGGGTGGCATGTGGGTTACTTCTTCCTGCTGCTAATGGAGATAAAAGATTTGATCATCTCCATCCGATAGCAACAACGACCAAAATAGTTGGAATGATAGTGAACATATTTGAGAAAGAAATTGTTCCCTCTGAGGGTGGTGAGGCCTTGGCACAGGTTGTCCAGAGAAGCTGTGGCTGCTCCATCACTGAAAGTGTCCAAGGCCGGCTTGGATGGGGCTCTGAGCAACCTGGGACAGTGGAATGGGTTGAGACAAGATGACTTTTGGGGTCCTTTCCAACCCAAACCACTCGAATTCCTTGATGCAGTGTACTACAGGCACTCCTCTCATGTTTTCCAGGTTTTCAGGTTGGTTTTGGGTGAGGCTTCTTGTAGCTGTGTATTATTGCTGTGACTTTAGAGCACCACCTGTTCTGCTTTATACTTACGAGGAACTTTCTGAACTCTCCATTCAGTCTAATTTCTGCTTCTTTTTGGATTAAAAAGTGCACAAGAGCGGTTTATTTTCCAAATACATGGCTTTGTTTTGATAAATGAACTTCCAGTTCTAAATGATGCAATGCAAGCAATTATTTGCATGGAGAAATGATGGTCTGGGTGTGTTTTACCCTTCAGGTTTCCCTGTGGAACTTCATCTGTGGTAAAGCTGCTGCTGTGGACAAGGGCTTTTCTAGGACATAGGGTGCTAGAATGTTAAATATTATTGCATTTAAATTATATTGTTGCTTCAGCTATGCAATAATATCCAATGTATGAGGCACTCTTCCAGTCAAGTGACAGGAGTCTTGCCTTTACTGCATTAGTTGAGTCATGTAAACCAATTTCACTTAATGTTGGGTAGGAAACAAGCTTGAAATGGAATAACTTTTAAGTTGGATTGCCACCAGCTTGCCACACTGGCAGAAATGAAATAATTATTTGTCTGTTAATGGCAAACTGTCAAGAAAATGCTGATTCTTATTTTAATGCATTTCCAAAATGTGTTTATTAAGAATTGCATAACAGCATATTGGGATATTAACATTGCAGTTTTGGTGGCTTTGGAGCCTTCACTCTAAAAACTGATTTTTAATTTTTTAAATTGTGTTTTAATTAATGAAACATAAAGAATATGGGGTTTGTGTTACATGGTGGGGTTTTTTTATTGTGCATATGATAGTTTGGTGAAATGACTAACCTGTATCCACTTTTCTTTATTATAATGAGTTCTTTTGGATGTGACTGAACCAATGGTTTTGTCTGATTTTATATCCATCTTAAAAATATTTTGTGTAGCTAAGAAATAATTTCATGGTGATGCCAGGTCACTTTTAGTAAAATCTAGTAATTGTCCTCATATGGTGTATTATGTCCTATGCAAAGTATGTGCTTTTCTACATCAAATTAATCTCAAGGGCAAGAAGGACAAAAATTACTAGAATAGATAGTAGACAAGCAAGATTTCTATTTTTAAGTAATAAAAAAAGTATTTTCTAAAATGTAACTGAGAAAAAACAGCAGCAGCAACTGGTTGTATTAATGTTGGTGGAGTTTGATAATTTTGTTCCTGTGCTATGCATCAAATATAGATAACTCTTGTTACTCCTAATCCTCATCACTGTTGGACATGGCTTTAAAAAATTTAGCTACCTCCTCTGAAGATTTGGGCTAATTAAACTTTCATTTATGTTCTAAAAAAAAAAAAAGGGGAGGGGGGGATGTTTTACTCTGTTCTTGCCTTCTGCAGAGAAGGTACCNTAAAACTTTTTTTTTTTTTTAAAAAAAAAAAAAAAGGGGAGGGGGGGATGTTTTACTCTGTTCTTGCCTTCTGCAGAGAAGGTACCACGAGCATCGGTGCACCCAGTGCCTGGGAACATGGCACTCCTAGGCTGTTTTGCTGAACACCTGGATTTCCAAAGCCTCTATCCATCAGTTGCAAAGTTGTTCCAGGTTGTGTAATGCGCTTTTTTTTTTTTGTCTGGCTGAATTCCTGCTCTGGCCATTAGTGGCTCTCCCATTTTCCTGGTTGAATGAATGCCTGAAGAACAGAGTTTCTACCACCAGCACAGTGGGGTGAGGAGATCTTAATTCCTGAAGCAGCACATTCTACCTTGTGCTGTGTGAAATCTTTTTAAGGTTTGGTTCATGGTGTGGCTGGGATTTTTTTTTTTTTTTTGCATGTGGGTCAGCTATTAGATTTTTTTATCAGTTCTAGCAGGCTGTTACTTGTGGTCAGGGAAGGCTTGCTTCTGAAAATGCTGATAGAAGGCAGAGATAAGCAGAGTGAGTCACATTTGATTCCACAGCAATGAAAGTCTTGCCTTGCTTTGTTTCATGTTGGTTTTTCCCCTTGTTTCTGAATGCCTCCCATAAATGTTAGAAGAATCTGATGGAATGCTTTGCCAACTACGTTGTTGTAGTCCTTTTGCCAGAATTACTAACTTTCCTGTGATAATCATGTACATACAGAATTATTTTAAAACTGCTTACCCGGCCTCTACATCTTTTTTTCCTTGGTGCCTCGCAGACCTGGACTAACACAAAGAACAAGGAGTGTTCTTGAAAGAAATTTGGTGAAGACAAGTAGTACTGACCTAAAAGTGGTAGATTTTGGAAGCAAAATAGGTCTATTGGTGACAAGTTAAACGTGCTTCTGCCTGGCACTGTTACCCCATTGCTGTGTTTTGTTTAGCACAGAGCATTCATGGGGTGAATCAAGATTAGGACCTCATAACCAGTTTGTAGAATGTTCTTTTGTTTATAGAACTCCAGAAGTTACCTAATTAGCAATAGTTTCTGTTGGAAACTCTGATATTGGAAATACAGAGAAGTCTCGACACAGGGAGTTAGTGCTGTGGCAGAGAATCATTTTACAGTATAGACTTATTTAGCTGTAATCAATCAGGTGAAAAATGAATTATTTTTTGAGCTTCTGTCAGCACAGAGGATTTGCAATCACTGCAGCTGCATTTAATATTGTGTGCGACTGGTAAATTATGTTATAAAGAGTTCTGTAGGTTGATACTTTTTTATTAAGCTGAATAAAATTTTCATTGCTATAGATGTCTCTTCCAGCTGAAGAGATTGCCTGAACTCAGATGTTGTCCAGTGGTTATAAACAGCAATGTCTAGTAAAAAATGTATGAATGTGCCTTTTAACTCAAAAAATTAAGATGTCTGTAGTGTACTGAGAAGTGGTCTGTTTTCCCACCACAAAGTGGGATTTTCACTCAGTATTTGGCTAATCTTAGAAACTATGTAAGCGTTCCTTAAAGCTTTTGATAGTTTTAATGCATAACTATGCTAAATCAACTGAGTTGGTATGTTCTTAACATAATGCTTAAGGACTATTATTAATAACGGAGTGTTCTTTGTGGGTTTTTTTCACAAAGCATTATTTTAAAGAGTAAGCTTTGCAGATTTCTCTTGATGATTCAACAGAAAAGCACACAATAAAAGGAATACAAATGCAGACCTTCTGGTGATATTTGATTTTGCCCAGTGAAATTTTAGGTGCCTATATAGCATTTCCATAAAGGAAATATTTGCCTACTTGAGGGCATCATTGAGGCACTTTGAGGTAATTACTGGTTTGTGCTGGTTTCTTTGGAGGTGGAATTGTCTTGTGTCCTTATGGGAATTAGCAAAGGGATGAATGAACCAGGTAAATTTGTGGTCTGTATGTGTCTTGAATAAATACAGAAAATTTAGTGGGGATTTTCTTGTTCAGCTCCCCAGCTATCCTCTCATGGGGTAAGTACTCCCAAGACATGGGCTTTTTGTTCATCACTTGGTGGTTTCATCACTTGGTGTCTTCTGAGCCTTTCATTAAATGGTATGAAACATAAAGGAGAAAAATCAATGTTTTCCTTAAATATTTTTCAGAGAGGTAGTGCTGTCCTGTGGGTTTGTCCTGTGATGGAGTTTGGTCACTATGCAAGTCTTGTGCTCAGTTTGGTTGTTTGTGTCTCAGCTATCTGATGTTGTGTACCCACCTGCTGTTTGGATGTAGTAGCAAGAGAGTATTTTTAAATGAGCTGGCATTAGACTTTTTACAGAAACAAGCTGTGCATCTCTTAGCCTCCAAAAACCTTTTAACATTGTTAGCCTTTTTTATTTTCAAAGAAGGTTAAAATGTTCTATTCAGCCTCTTTGTTATATCTGCAGTTTCAAAAGCTGTTTCATTGATTGTGGGTGTTAGTTTTGGGCAATATTTACACTTTGCTATTGACTGTTTTGTAAGTTTTGTGTGTAGGTGGATTTCATTTGCCCCCAGGGAAGAAGCTATCCTAAGGAAGGCCTTAATTAGCTCTTTCTTGGTTTTCATTGAAATTTGGGAAATCAAAAGTGTAAGAGCTCTTCAGAATTGGTGTAATTTGGATGGGATCTGAGTCAGTGTTAACTATAATCTTCTCCAAATCCCAGCACAGCAAGGACAGGGAGCTGNGGCCATTCAGTGAATTAGATTTTTAATGCCTTGTAACAAAATGGTTGCAGTTTTGCAAGCAACTGTGTTTGGGAGAGGTGGAGAATTTATAAAGTTGTGTCTAGATGTAATTGAAAGAGCTTTGATAAAATCATGTGGAGAAAATGTCTAAGTCATGAAAAGAACCAGACTTGCTGCTGTGTATCAGCAGACCAGGACAGCCTCTTTTTTGGCCACTTGGCTTCAGGTCTCCCTTGACTGAGCAGGACTTTGAAAAGTATTAGTGCATCCTTACAATATGTTGGTCTCGTGTGTTTGGAGCTCTTTGGCTTTGAACTGCAGAGGCTTGGATCTCCTACATGTTGTTAAAGTGCATGGGACCTTTTCAAAGGGAATTTGGGGGGGTTTACTGACACTGCTCTAAATCAAGAGAGACAGTTCCACTTCCTTTCAGAAGTCTGAAAACAGTGTAACAGACACGATGGGCTTTATTGCTCCTTTTCTCTATTTTGATAATTTTCCTGTTTTTTCTGCTAATGGAAGCAGGATCTCAGTCCTGCTTTTGAACTCTGAAGAATTCTTTCCATTTTGTTTGTCTTATGTTGAGCACTTAATTTTAGGTAATGAGTCTGACAGTCCCCTACCAAAACAAACCAACCAAACAAACAAAAAAAAGACAATAAGTAACTGGTTGTTCAACTGTAAGAAAGGGTCTTTGAATAAAAGTGTTGACTTCTGCCTTGGTCTGACTCTGGGGTTCATGTGAGGACTTCATTAATCAGTTAGGAAAAATGTAAAAAGAAATAATATCCTGCTTTGGAGATCTTGTGAAGAAAAAGCTTTGGGAATATGAAGATTTTTTTCTCCCATTCCACTGTTCCAGTGCTTGGAAAGTCTGGTTATCTAGGATCACAGACTGGTTTGGGTTTGAATGAAGCTTAAAGATCATCTTGGTCTAATCCCCCTGCCACAGACAGGTATGCCACTAAGCTTTATTTCGTTTATTTTCCCTTTGCTATACAAGGTAATTTTTAACCAGCCCATTATCTTGTTTGTTGTGATAAACCTTTTTGTGGTTAGATTTCTTTTTTTTTTGAAAATTTGACCTGGTAGACTTGAGTAATCATCTATTAAAGTAGCTTTTCCTTGTCTTCCATCTCATACCTTGTATCTCACCCCCAAAATTACACTTTTTTCACGGAATTCAAGTATCAACTGGCTGATAGGGTTCATATTTATATAAGAAAACTTGGTCTTAATGTTTACATTGAAATGAATTATTTATATTTACCACCTCTATTGTTCTGAGATGTAAGGAGGTAGATTTAACAGTGGCTGCACCAGCCTCTGCCGTAAGCTGAATGGCTGAACTGGACAGTAAAATGTTGCTTTCTTTGTGATTATTAGCAACCTTGTAAGTGTTGAGTCGTGTTGCTAATGACAAAAATTAAATTTTGTGGTAGGTGAAGCAAGAATTTATGTACCTTTATACTATCAGATAAATAAATTTCAAAGACTTCAGTGGTGTAAAATTGCATTGCCTGGTAGCTGATGATGCGTTGGCCCTTGTATCTCCCAGGTGCTAATTAACTACCAGTAAGTGTCCAACTAGAGATTGTAATTAGTTATGAGACTGCTGTGCCTTGATCTGTCTTGAAACTTTCTGCAGAATTTCTCTTAAGTTAAAGTCTTAAGAGAGACAAATGCTGTGCCATTACTTCCTGCTGTTTGGGAAGGAGGCAGTGGATTGCAATACAGAAATTAACTTCCCTCTCATACACTTTTGCCTTATACTTGCACCTGTCCGAGGTCCAAGTGTACTTGGAAATTTTTGCACAGAGTTTTGATTAAATATCCTTGGACAGAGTGCAGTAAATCCAGCAAAAATCAGTTCAGTGTTTTTCTTCCATTGACTCACGGGTAATTGCAAGGAAAGAAAAAGGAAGTTTGGCATCTCTTGACTACATAATGAAGTGAGAGATTAAAGCTCCACATGAAAAGAAATCTGTGATTATATAATGGCAGTAGCTGCTGTAAGATGTTTGTTTCTTTGGTTGGTAACTAAGAAATGGTGCATTATCATCCTGATACTATTTCCTCACACACTGTGGGAGGGGAACACTATGGCACAGGACAGGGCCATTGGATGAAGGACTAATGGAGGGTACTCATCTTCCCCAAGGACAAATGCTTGTGGAGGAAGCTGGAAATCTGCAAGCTTTCAGGCCTGGCTTTCCTCTCTGCAGGTGCCATCTGTGACTGTTTTTTACAGCCATGAGACACGTAACAACTGCACACTTCAGTATTTTACCTCTTATTAGCCAGTGTGTGCTTTCAGTTAAAGGCATTTAAAGTTCATTAGGTGGAAGCTATTTGCAGACACAAGTTACCTGGAAGAAATCATTGCTTAACAAACTTACTGTACTATTCTTATACTGAAATTGAGTTACTTTGAGGGTGTTTCAATATAAACAAGAAAACGACATGTTGTTGTCCACTTTTCCATGTTTCACATACATTAATGGAGTTCTTTCCAAGACATCATCTCAAATAAAAATCTCCTAATATATTGATACTTTTAAGTCTCCTTGGCTCTTGAGCACTTTGCCTTGTGTACAAAGGCAGAACCAAGAGGTGGGCTTTTGATGGTTTTCATGAGTGAAAGTGGTTTGTCTTGGTGAGATCCTCCCCTTGTGGATGGGCATGGCCAGGAAGGAATTCACTTGCTCCTTTTATTCTCTCAGCAGTGTAGTTTCATTGGTTCCTGCATATTGCTGGACTCTTTGTGAACTTCTGGCTCTTACAAATGGGGATTTGCCTTCCTGATCCAGTTCACTCAGAAGTGGTGAGGGGTGCCACGAGGGCCAGGCAGAAATGGAGCGGGCAGGGAGAATGGTACAGTTCAGAATTCTGCTTTCAAGTGTCAGTGGAGCTGTGTGCTTTGGAAACGGGGGAAAAGATGTGTTGGTGGAATCAAACAGAAGGCTGCAGCAGTGCACTGCCTGCAAGGTAGCAGTCACAGAAGAGAGCACTGCAGACCTTTGGAACAGGGGCTGGATTTCTCTCTCACCTGCCAGGTTTTGCTTCTGCTGAGAGCACGGTCTTAAGCGCTTTGCTTTGTCTCGTGCAATTTGAAGAAGTCTGGAATTGGGGTTATTAGCAGTGGCTTATGACTTCTTGCTGAGAAAAGGGTAATTGAAGTTAACTTTTTAACCCTCTGGAAAATCACTGGTTTGGGTGAGAGCTGTCTTGTATTGAAAGGCTTGTTTGAATGTTGGATGTTCCGCTGATGTTACAGATGAAACTGACACTGGATATTTTTGCTGGCTTGGGTTAATCCTAAACTGAATCAATCTGAATTTACAAACAGTGACTGTTTAATTCTGGTATTTTAATTATTTTATGCTCTTGATGTGGGCTCTGCAAACTAACCTACCTCAGTGCTCATACAAATCCAGGCTAAATCATCAAACAAAGGAATGCTGTGTAAACAACCCAGAGAAGCAGAAAAGAAGGGCTTTTACTTACAGCAGTCTTTGTTTTTTAAATTGCAGCAGTCTTTCATTAATTTCAAAAATAGAACAGGCTCTCAAGAATTGCCTATAAATTGATATGATGTGGAAGGAAATTATCTGGTAGTGCCTAGAAAGTGGAGCATTGTTTACTCAGGAATTGTAATATAAACTGTGAGCAGACTGGAGGGGCTGATGGATTCTGGCTGTACTGCAGTCACAGGATGCCTGGTGAAACTGCTTTTCCACCAGTGCAGTCATTCCACTGGCAGGGACACCTGCTCAGTGGTAAAGGAATCATAAAATCTTTGAACAGCTTGGGTTGGAAGGGACTTGAAAGTTCCTCCTATTCCAACCCCTCTGCCATGAGAGAGACACATTCCATTATCCCAGGTTGCTCAGAGCCCCATCCAGTCTGGCCTTGGCCATTTCCAGGGATGGGGTGGCCACAGTTCCTTTGGAAAGGGAGACTTGGGTTTATTTTTCATTAGTTCTACATAGTTTTAACTACACAAATGGAAATAAAACAGAATCTTATTTGATGCTTGGGGGTTTTTTTCAGTTACTGTCAAATAGACTTATCTTCAAGGAAAGAGATTTAAGCAGATGTTGTCTCATTGTACTTCTATTTTTATGTGCTACCCCTTCTATGTTGCATAAATACCTGGATGACTTGCCCAAATGTACTTTTTCAGAGATGTGCATGCTTAATGACATGCATGTTTTAACTTGAATCATTCCTTTAAAATACTTTCCTGTAGTTCTAACCACTAGAATTAATAACAAGAGCTTACCTCTAATGCAAACAGGTCAGTGGGTAGGTGAATACCCAGGCCTAATCCTGATTTCTGCTGAATACTGCTTGACTGTATTACTCAGTTGCTTTTTCTTTTTCTTTAAATGTACTTTCTCGTGCATGCTTTTCTGAGAATCAGTGTAAAATACCGAGTCATGGGTAGGTATGGCAAGTGTTTGTTGTGTTTGAAAAATTAGTGGTTAAGTGTGAAATAGTGCAGGTAAGGCAGGAATGTAAAGTGAGGGAGCTGCTCCCTTTAAATCCAAGGACAGACTTGGGCTGACTGTGAGCAAAAAGGAGGTTTTTCAACAACAAAGCAAATTCTTGCTATGACTTTCTCTGTTGTTCTGTTGGATAATTATCTCATGAAGTGAGCCTGACTCTGTGAAACCACAGCACTGTGGCCAGGGCAGTGTTTTGGGAGGGAATCCTCTGATCAGCAGCTTATTGAAACCATTGTGCTTCCAGGGCTGCTGAAGGAAGCAGAGGAAAGCATTCCTCCTGTCAGTCAATGTGATACCTCGGTGCCTCCTGTGCTGAAAAAAAACAACGAAGTCTTCTTGCTGACAAGAAGAAAAACTCCTGGTTTCTGTGCAATTTCCCTGGTGTTTTCCAGGCACAGCCATGGTGATGAGGGAGTAGAAGAGTGGGTTGTGCAGGTGACCCTGTGGGTGAGCTATGATGATTCCCTGCTGTATCAGCACCCCCTTTTCATCCTGGAGTAATGGTTCCATGGACTTTAATCACAGGGGTTGCAAAATAAAATCTTCATTTGGAGGAAGAGAAAGCAACTTGCTCTACCTGTGTGTATTCTGCTCTGATGTCCTCTGAGCTTGTGTGTTGGGGCTTTCTTGACGGTGTAGTTTAAACAAAAAGAAAATAAATCACATCAAGTGTTTTTCTTCTTCTTTATCTTTTCTCAACAACTGGAACTGTAAAGGTTTTGAAATGTATTAAATGAATTCAGACTTCTTGTTCCTGGAAAGCAAATGCCCTTCATATACTTACAAGGAGACAAATGATAGGCAGAACTCTGGGGATCTCAGTCAAGGCTTTTCTTCTACATCAAGCTGCTTTGTAATTTTAATTTCACTCTTCTTGGTTTATATGTCAACATAGGTTTTTTTGTAGCAATTTCTTTTCAACACCACAGTAGAGCTTAAAGAACTAGCATACAGTGTTGTGAGCAAATAAGGAGTAGTTTAGGGCAGAATTTGAAGATAAGCAGTTTGGGTTTTTTTCTCTTCCTAAGAGCTAAACAGGAGTAACAAAGAAGCACCTTCTTTTCTGGGGTGTAAATGGTGTTGGTCCTGCTAACACAGGGTATGGGATTTAACGGTGCAGTGAAGTCTGGGCTAGACAAGCCTTCTCTCAATTCTATTTGAGGTGTTGGATTGCTCTGGGAACAGAGTCAATACATCTTTTGGATCTTGTTATGACTGACCACCTTTGACAGTCAAGTGGGGATATGAACAAGTGGCTGCAGTCAGTGAAGACATGAAGAGATTGATGCTCTTTATATTCTCCTTTTAATATCTTACTTGGAGTTTGGATCAGTTTTGTCCCCATAGGTAAGAGTAATAGCCAAAGCAGGTTGATACAGATCCTGTTAATTTGGGATCACGTGCTTTTTATCAATGGGGCGAGAAAGGGCAGAAGAGTGAGCTGGCAGGAGGGGAGGACTGCCTTCCCCTCTGGTATGCCCCTGAATTTTCTTGTCAGCATTTCCTGTATTCCATTTTCACCCCTGATGCCAAGACCCTGTTTTGCACTTGCAGAGCTTCATGCCACAGGCTGGTAAATGAGACTCCAGGATGCTGCCTGTACTGACTAACTTGGTGACAGGCAAGCTCTCCCCTTGCTAGAAGCTGAACACCAATCCCAGGTTTATTTTTACATAGGTCATTATATTGCTGCTGAAGGATGACTTCTGATTACTGGTGATGAGAAGATAATTGGGCCCGTCTGCCCAAGATGTGGTAAAAGGCCTCCCTTACTAGCAGCCCCTGATCCTCGTCACCACCCTGTCCAAAACAAACATACCTTTCATCACTGCCTCAAGGCATCCACAAATCCATCTGTACTTTGAATATGATGTATCTTTCTAGGCTGTGACCTCGAAGCTAATAATTCATGGTGGTGTAGGCTGCAAGTGATATATGCAGTCATTCAGAGTTGTCATTGTCCTGATAGGAACAGAAGCTAACATCTTGTATTTCCCATTACCTACAAGAACTGACTGAAATGTTCTGACCTTGTAACATTACAGATGTGTCTCCTTGGAGATAATGACTCAAACTTTCTAAGCTAGTCTTTCTGGGTTTTTTTTTCCCCCCTTCTTTTTGGCTAATCGTTACTTAATTCAACAAAGACAGAAAGGGATGTAATTTCAAAGATTTCCTGCTTTTAATCAAGAATGCTGCTTTCCTGTATTTGAAAAAATCTGCCAACACTAACCCACTCCCCCCAAGAAAAAGGAGCAACTCACTTCAACTTTTGGAAAGTTAACTTCACACATTTTAAAATGCTCTTTCTCTGTAAGGTCTTTGTCAGTGTCATAAGTTGCTTTGTGTTTCCTAAACTTCATTTAAACAGAGGGTTGTTTTTGTTCACATGAATTGCACAACAGTTTTGCTCATCCAGTAAGCTGTAGACCACCTGTGAAGAAAGTAAAACATGATTTAAGGTAAAAAAAAATTGTTGCCATGCCAATTTTGTTTTCCTTCTGTGTGAGTGGAAGGGTCACAGTTGCTTTAGAAGTGTGTGAGTGAAAGAGATCACCTGAGTTGGAAAGTAATTTCTTGTTTTTCCCAAGCCTCCTCCTGCGCTGCTGACTATTGACTAATAAAAGTTCAGTCTAACTCAGATTATCTAAACAGGCAGTTTGCATTTTCAGAAGTCCCTCAAGAGTATGTTTAATTTGGTGAACGAATGAGCCTGGTTAGGTTTGGGTTAATGTCTCCCTTCTTTCAGAGGAGGGGTAGATCTTTCCACCTGTTGGAAAGGGAGTTACCCACCTACAAGGGGTAGAAATCTTGCTGCTCTCTGTGTTTCCTCCCTCCCACTGAATTCCTTGCGTGTGCAGCATGTATTTCCTCCTGATCTGAGATGCAAATCATCACCAGCACAATTTTACCTGTGTGGAGGTGCCAAAGCAGATGGATTGTGTAGCAGGTTGGTCATCTTGGATCACCTTAAAAAGTAACCTAACCTCTGGGGAAGTTCTATTTTTGTGGCATCTCTTAAAAGAAGCTCTTCCTTTGAGCTACTTGTGGCATTTTCATGCGTGCATCTCCTCCGAGCCTTGTGGGAATAGACTTCTAATCCCTCTTTTATTTTATCTACTTCTGTTAACTAGGTTTTCTTTATAACTTTTGGTTTTTTGAGACAGTATGCCAGCGAACCTAGGCAGCAATTTATGCTGTATCCCTGCTAAGATTCAATTAGGCTGGACTCCTTTCTTGTTGGTTTGACTGATTTCTCCCTATTCCTGTATTTCTTTGCATTTTATGTGAGGAACTCCTCCTACAAGTATCAGCTGGAACTGGGACTGTAGTGTGAAAACAAAGACCGCTTTAGTGTTTTCCTTGGGACTTTCATAAAATAAAGTGCATAAACCATCTCCATTAAAATAGCTGGACTGATGAAGGGAAGGGGGGGAGCCTTTTCCTCCAGGAATGGCTTGATTAATGGATTTATTGTTTGTACAGATTTTGTTAGGAAGACATATGGCTTGAGTAAAACAAAGAGGAAGTGGCTTATGTTGGGAATCTGATTTAATAGGGGTCCCTAAAGACAGAATGTGGCTCTTATCCTTACTCCTTCCCACTCAGTTTGCAGAGTGGTTTGAGAAGAGCTTTAGGGTTTCAACAGAGCAGCAGATAATATGGCTCTGATGGAGTGGAAGTGTTGTTCCCTGCTGCTGGATCAGCCCCTCCATTCTCAGGTTCAGAATCCACTATGCTTCAGCTTCTGTATAAAGAGTCCTGGGGTAATTAACAAACAGCAGTAATTGAAATGTTTACTATTTGTGTATTGGCAGTTGACCAGTTTACAGTAGATGAAGGCAACTTTTAGCATCTCAGAGTTGAGTTTTCATAGTTTAGGGTGAGATGATTATTTCTCTCTTCTCTATCTCTCCCTCCCCCAGCAAAATTCAAGCATCTGTGCTTCTGGATTAACTAATTCACCATCTGTATCTTAAAACCAGATTTATGTTTCTAATCTAACATGTGTAAATGGGTAAGTAACTGGGGCTCAAGCAGTGGTGATTTAAGCTGATGTGATGGGTTAGATGAATGTTCTACATTTTCTATGACTGTTTGACCCTGCTTAGGACTATGTGGTGGATAAACCTGAGTAGAGAACTTAAAGGACTGCTCTCTAACAGAGCCACAATCAAGTACTAAGGAGATTTAACAAGCTTGTCTTCCTTCTGTTAAATTACAGCTCCTCAGTTGGGAGTCACAAACTCACCAAAACTTACTTTGTTCATTTCAGAGCTGGAGTAAAAGGCTCATGTGAACCGTTAGTAAATGTAAGTGGGTCTGCAGAGTGGAAAGCACAAAACATCACAAAAACATATTCTGGCAACTCAGGAATTTAATGAATATTGGTTTGTGAATGAAAGCTGCATCAGTCAGTCATGGTGAAAATTATTTTATATGTGTCAGACACTCTTTGAGCTCCTGAATGTCCTATTGTGGAATTTCAGCTATAATGAGAGAAGCAATTACTCCTATAGAGCTTTGGTGCATTGTGTGCATCATCTAGTGTTTTATAGACCTCCCTTCTTTCCAGATCCTTAAGAGGTTTTTGTTGTTTTCTAAACTCTTACCATGTTCTTAGGCTGGAGTTGGTACTTTCCATCAGAAAGATATTAGGAGACAAACATTTTGTGTGCACAAATTCAGTGTCTGGCACTGGTAGAGGAGGTGCTGAAATACCAGTGGAAAGGGATTTTTTATTTGTTTGGGTTGGGTTTTTTTCTTTTTAATTTTTTTTATTTTATTTAGAGCTGTTTTTCCACGCTGCAGTCTATGAAGTTCCCGTGTAGAGTTACGCATAATAGATGTGTTCCTTTAAAATATTATTCAGAAACTCTTTGGTTGTGAAGGCTTAAAAATAACCACATCTCACATGTTCTCTTTGGCTGTGCCATAGCATTAGGCAATGTCTGTCACAATGATGTTGTTAAACATTGTTGTAGTAAGCACCCCTTCCAAGCTGATTATTAGTCTTAATCAGCAGTTTGGGATTTGTTACCTTTTGCCCAGTTTGCTTGGTATTTGTGCTTGCATTGCAGTGATTCACTACTGCGAGGGAGTCGGGGTGTGCAGCTCCAGAGCACCTGGAGGGTTGTACATCTGGAAGCGCTCCAGTCTGAGGATTATTTTCCTTAAAAAGAAAATTGGGAAAGAAGATTATTTCACAATCTTCTATATTTACAGTTTACCAGTGGTAGATGCTTGTGACTACCTAATACAGTGCTTAAGCATTTGGGGCTTTTTTCCCTAATGTTCTGGAAAGCTGTTGAAATGTTGTTTACCGTGCTTAGTTATTTATAGCAGGAACATGTCACACCAGGTATAAGAAGTAGCAAATTAAGAGCAGTATTCCATGTTTATTTTGAACTAACTTTTCAAAAATAAAATATTGCTTGTGTGTACCAGGCTGTTATAGATTTATAGGTGCCAGGTGAACACTGTGTTTTTCCAAAACATTAAAGAAAGGAGGGGGAATAGAACTTCATCCTCAAGAAAGTTGTTTCACTAATCTATAACAATATTTCTCTCTTTTTCCTTCTAGGAACTACCCTCATCAGCAGAGTGAACACTGATGCTGGAGTAGCAGATCAGCGTAAGCAGGACATCTGTTTTCATCTGCAGGTAAGAAGTTAGCACCAAAAGCTTCCAAGAAAGAGCTTCCCTGCTCTCTTCTGAAAGTACTTGTGCATAAAGCATTCTGAAAACTCAAAAGCTTAAAGAATCACAGAATGGCCTGGGTTGGAAGGGTCCTAAAAGATCATCTCCTTCCACCCCCTGCCAGAGGCAGGGACACCTTCCACTAGACCGGGTTGCTCAGAGCTGCATCCAACCTGGCCCTGAATGCTTCCAGGGATGGGGCAATTTCATAAGTTCATCACTCCCCCTTTCTTCCTGAGATGAGAAATCTGAGCAAGATACCAGTTCCCCTGCTCTGTGCCGTGTTTTCTCTAAACAGTTGTGTTCTGGGTAGACCTGCCCTGACGCTGCTGAGTTTCTCTCTCCTGTGATGGTGTGATCTCCAGGGATATGCACCTTCCTGCTGTATAAGAGGGAGGCCCACAGCTAACCTGTCACTGGGGAGTGTGGAATGTGGGGAGGCTTTTGTCCTTGGCTCCTCTGCTTGTCAGATGATCCTGGGCAGCAGATCTTCACTTGAGAAAGATTTTTCTTTACTGAAAGGTTTGTCAAGCATTGGAATGGGCTGTCAGGGAGGAGTTACCATCCTTGGAGGCGCTCAAGGAACAACTGATGCTTCTTCTTTGGTTTGGGTGACAAGGTGGTGTTCAGTGAAAAGTTGGACTCTGTGATACTGGAGCTCTTTTCCAGCCTTAATGATTTTGTGATTCACTGTAAGGAGTTGTCCCCAGCTTGACCATTCTGACATTGCCAAAAATCAAAAATGTTGTCAGGAAAAGTAAACAGTAGTGTGTAATGTTTTTTTTCTGACAACATGATGAATCCTTGACACAGGAAAAATATCAGAACTTAGACTAAAATATATACTTTCAGGTTATACATGGGTTTATTTTTCATATTGACTTGATTTTTTTGAATGCCCTGTTTAATGATGTAGATGAGGCTGGTGAAGCAAGTGAGAAAAACTGAGAATGCAGCTTCTTCTTTGTCTTCTCACCATTTACAGGCCTTGTTTAAAGCTGATTTGCCTTTTGTGCACACATCAGCTTCTCAGGGATAGAATTCCATAGCAGTCACACCACCTTTTTCATTTCTGTGTGTATATTGCCATTTTACCACTCCCTCTATTGCAAATGCAGTATTTATAGCAGTATTCTGTTGATAACTCAATCAGCTGAGGGACCAACAGAGCTAAATAGATTAAAATGCTTTGTGCATTTGCCACAATGACAGCTTGTCTCATGCTCTGTGTACCAGAGGTACAGATAAGGATAAAAGTACAACAGTTTTATTTTACTACAGGAAAAGCTGAAGGAAAGCAGCACTGGATGGGTACTTCCACTATCCTTAATATAGTGTAGAACTAGTAGAAATATCAATGCACATGTATTAAATGCACTCTGTGGTAAAGAGAAGCTTTGCTGAAGGGTGGTACATGTGTGTGGGTGCATCTGTCCCTATGTCCAGCACTCGAAAGGCTGTGTTGGCTGGAATCTGTCTTCAGACTTGTCTTAAGTTCCCTCATATTTGAGAGGTGTTTTGGGTTATTCCTTAAAGCACTTTCACCCCCACATTCTAGGTACCTTGTGTGTCTCTTTAATGAACATCAGTGGATTGTTTCTAAAGCAAACATTTCCAGAGCATTAATTGCTGCCTTCAGCCAACATCATCTTGTTAAAGGGATGTGGTTTGTTTGGGGGGTAGCCATGGGGACACTTCTCCTGGCTGAACCAGCACACAGAATTTACACAGGCACTGGTCTCTTATTTTTCCCAGGTGACACTTAGCCAGAGTACATCTGCATATGTATGTTAACCTGGAACTCCAGAAAGCTTGGAATGTAGTGGTGTTGAGCCAGGTTTTGTCTGCCAAGTTAAAATATTTAAGAATTTGTTGTTGACTCTATTTTGAATAAATTCCTTTCAGTGGAAGAAGTTTGTGGCTGGCTGCCAGATGACTGCAGCATCACTCCTTTATTTTTCACTTTGAAACAAGTCATGCGAGTTACTATTTCCGAATGGTTCTATTGTATTTGCCTGCTGGAAATTCATCAGGATGGTGCCTGCCCATCCTCGTATGGGGAGAGTTACTTACCTACATTCACTTGTTCTGAGTTTTCAGTTTGGTTTTTTGCCTTAAGCATCACTAATGTAATTTGTTGTTGTTACATGACTTTATTTGGCAGTCTGTTTTGGAGCACAAGACAGGGTCTGTTTGTAGCATGTGTTTTATTAAAACTTTTTTCTTCACAGCTGAAATCAGGGAGTAATAATAGATTTTTGTACTTTTAAGAAAAAAAATCAATCCACTTTTATTCACTGGTAATCAATAAATAAATTAATGAAGAAAAGGAACAGAACTTATTCACTCTGGCAGCAAAAGTGGGCATCAAAACAGAGAAGTAACTTTGGGAAGTATTTTTCTTTCAATACTTTAAATATGAACAGTGGACAAAAATAAACAGAACTTTTTCTTTGAAGTTCAGAGTAGGTCTAACTATACTTTAAATTAACTTGCACAAAGTCTTAAATACAGTTGACAAAAACATTGTTTTGAGACCCATTTCAGAAGGTTTCACTTGCAGAATGCTACTTAATGTCTTTTGTGCATAGTAATATTGCATTTTCTGGGATGTTTGATAAGCAACAAAACCAGACTTCATTGGTTTGTGAGCACTTAATTTGTATTCTCCAACTGTTTGTGTCATGATTTAGATGTTTTTGACCTACCTAAACTGGGTAGATATGTCTCCTGGCTGGGCTAAAAAAACCTGTGTGCTCTCTTTCAGAACCATGGAAGCAGAGTGCAATTCCTTTTTCATACAAGTGTCCCAGGTCATGAATCAGAAAATACTCCATTCATTGAGCTCATGATTTTCTGCCCTTCTCCTTTGACTGGTATCCACTGAAAGGCATTAATAGATGGGAGAAGTTCCTGGGTGCTCTCTGAGAGGATCTCTGGCTCAGGGAGAGTTCTGATTTGGCATGCTAGCAAGTTCTGTTGAGGTGAGGAATAATCTCAAGGGAAAAGTGCTGCCTCTCAGGTTCTCATTGCTTCTCTGGCCAGTTTCACCTTTGCTGGATACACACCTTTCTGCTGCCTGGGCACTGAGTCACTACAGGAAAAAGCCAAGATTTTTTTGACAGTGGTATCACTGGGATCCATGAGTTTTGCTGCATTCTTAGCATTACAAGAGATACTTTTCATCTTTCTTCCCCACTCCCGAGCTGCACACAGCACAAAGTAGTTCTTGTTTCTTCACTGTCTGTGTTGCACTTGTTCGGACTGGTGGGGNCTGTGTTGCACTTGTTTGGACTGGTGGGGTAGCAGAGCTGAAATTGAAGATACCATGGCATGTGCAGCCATATCTTTGCTCTTCCTCACTTGGTCATGGTTTTGCAGCTTCTTGCTTTCTCATTTAAGGCTTTTTTCCCCTTACTTTATAGTCCCATGTATATCTGTCCTTACATAAAACTTGGATCTTATATCCATATCTGAATGGTTTCTTTGCATTTGGAGAAGCAGTACTTCAAGAATTTGAAATGCATTTCAAGTTGAATACTTTGAAAGTGTTTCTGAAGAAATACAGTGGTCTGATAGTTGGGGGGGGGGAAATCTTTCAGTGGTTTTTCAGAGTTGGGATTCATTTTATGCTTGCCAGCTGAGGGCAAACTGAAAATTGAATGTAAGTGGAGACAGGATGTCTGGAAAGAACGGAAGTATTGATAATAAGTGACAGGGGGGTGGTGTGTGGAAATGCCACGTACATGAGGAGACAGTAGTCCCTGGCTTTTCTGCTTCAAAAATGTTTGGTTCTTGAGATGTGGGTTGCAGCATCCAAGCCCTGGGTGTTGCAGGCAAATACTTTCCTCCCTTTTTTTCATTAATTTATCAAGCTTTGGCAAGGTTTGCATCCTCTCACTTGCTGTAGAACGATGGAAAAAAACAGAGTTATGCAGTTTCTGTGGACTCTAAAGTTAAAATTACTTACTTTGGGGTTTATTAATTTATCAGTCACTAGGGCATCCTGTGATACTCTAATCTTCATAGCAAAATGCAGAAGCCTCACCTCATGGGTGTTTAATGATTCACTGTCATTAAACATTTGAGAGGAAACATGTCCAACCCAAAAGTTTTCCCACTTTATTTACTGCTATGTAAACATCAAGCTGTAGTTTTCCTAGTCTGCAACTGCAAAGATAATGTTGTTTTTTTTTTTTTGCACTTATTACAATGCACATGAGTAATTTCTCTCTGTGGCAGGAAAGAAACTCAGCTTTTTGGAGGCATGTCATTCTGATACAATCTCTTTTCTTTGTTCCATGTAGGTTTGGCAGTTCTGCAGACTACTTCCTACAAAGGATTGTTACACAATATTTAAAAATGAGATTTTTCTGGGCTTTAAAGAAATAAAGGTTTACATTTTGAATTGTAGTTATTAAGGAAACTTGCTTTTTACTATTTGATATCTTGGAGTAAGGAAGGAAAAATAGCAGCTAAATGAAGTCAAATGCATCTCATTTGTCAAATTGCAAAAATCTTACAAATACCTGCAAGTTAATATTCAGGTCATTCATAACTAAATAGGAAGAGAAATGTGAGTGCCTGGCTTACTTTACTCTGTAAGCCTGGCTTTGTACTTTTATAAATAAGAATTTTATAAAGAATAATTTAGGATTTCTTTCATATAACCTTTCCTAGGTCTGAGGAGATTCATATAGGTGGATTTTAATTTAAATGTTTTGTTTTGATGTTTTTATGATTTAAACCATATCATTAATGTTTTACGGTTCGCACAGTTTGAGGTGTTTATTTGCTTAGTGTCTTATGATTAGCACAAACTTTTTTGAGGCACTTCCCCCTGAGTTCTTTCCATGGTTTAGATTGCCTGCTAGGTAACTGTGCTTAATAAGCCATTCTGGCCTCCTGATGTTAGCTGGTATTGTACATTTCCATAGCTGCATGGAAGTATAACGATTTTTTTAATAATAAAGGGGTTTTTTTCATAATAATCAGTAAAGACTAGAAATCCCAGCAACCACTTTTTATTTAAAAGAAAACTGTCCATTCTCTTCTTGTTCAGCTCTCTCACACAGTTCTAAATCCTTAACCCTGTATGTTAACTTACTCAGTGCTGCAAGTGGCTCTCCAGACTTCACAGCCTCTCCTCTATTTCTGTGGAGAAACAGAATCCACAGATACCAGCGTGTTTTTAAGCAACAAAGACTGGGGGAATTGAAAAATTGTCCTAACCAGATCTCTGGTTTTGGGCTTGGATTTTTTTTTACTGCTTCCAAAGAGAAGCTGGACTTTGTCCTTCTTAAGCAGTGTGATGATAACCCAGAGAGTTCATCACAGCAATTCACACAGCAGTGCTGAGATGCTGTTTTATTTAGCTTGGGCTCTGTGTCTATGCTGGGCAGGTGGACATTGCTGAGGATGCAGGGAGCAGGAGGATGTAGCCATTAGGAGCTGAGATGGAAGCCTGTGACTGCATGGCCAGCAGTGAAAGGCTGTATCTCAGTGCAAAATGTAGATGCTCTCTGAAAATACGGAGGGAGATCAATCCATGGGAACTTGTGCTGGTTTAAAAAGTGTTGCCACAGAGAAAGAAGACAGGAGCAGGAAAATTACCCCTTTGCTGTTTGAATTTGACCTAATATCTATTTTCTATTGGCATTGCTGGCTGTGACATCTGTTAATTGCTGACAGTATTTTGGCAGAGAATCATGTTTTTCCTGAAAAGCTCTTTGCTGGGCCTTTCTATGAATACTATATGTGAACTTTATAAGACTTCCAGGGGGAAGTGTTTTTATTATGATGTTTGTATCTGCACTTCTTGCTCTTCCCAGTGAGTTTTGGAATTGAGGTGAGTTTCAGCAAAACTTATAAGAGAAGTGGTGGTTTAGAAAGTACAAAGTTTGTAACATTTTCTCTAAAATTATCAGCTGGATAGAGAATCTAAGCATCCTCCCCTCCTGAAGTGGAATTTAGTTCTGCATCCATTCTATGCAGTATGGCCAGTTGGCCAAAGTAGTCTAGGTTTATCTTGGAGCTGGCTGTGGCACTGCCACAGAACTATGGGAATTCAGACTGAAAACTATGGAAATTTCAAACTGAAAGAGGGGGAAATTACATGAGATGTATGGAATGAATGGTTCCCAGTGAGGCCTTGGCATGGGTTGCCCAGAGAAGCTGTGGCTGCCCCATCCCTGGAAGTGTCAAAGGCCAGGTTGGAACAGTCTGGGATAATGGGACATGTCCCTGCCCATGGCAGGGGGATGGGAATGAGATGACCTTTTTCCAGCCCAACCTGTTCCATGATTTCATTAATTAAGTAATACACTTTGAGTATTTCAGCCCATAAGCTATTGCTGTGTGTTTTGATCACCTCAGATCTTGCTCTAATAAAATTAGCCAAGCTCACAATTGTCAAGAGAGGGGAAATACTAAAGTGATCCAGCTGAGTCCTGTAAATAGAGAATAGAAGAAGCAAAGAAATTCTTTTGTGCCTGGGGAAATATGGAAGCACAGCCAAGTGTAAAATTTAGAAAGCAATGGGTTCCCCCCATTCATTTCTCTTGCTTACTGTTTAAAGACTCCCCATAGTAATAAGTTCTGTTCTGTCTTGCAGACTTTTCTAGGTTGCCAGGAGAGCAATTTGAAATTTCTTGGGTACTGTTTAATGAATAATGTAGCTGCTCACTGAATAAAGCTTTGAAATGATAATTTTTTGAACAGTTTTGTTGATTAAGTATGAAGTGCCTCACCTTGTTTCTGTTTCAGAAATTGAATTTCATTAGAGTGAGATTTTGGTAGTCATGCCATACTATGGTTTTAAGCCATATGCTTAACTGACTTTTAAAACTTCTGTTAATTCAAAATTCAGTAGGTATCACTTGCAGGATATATTTTATTTCCTGCATCCTTCAGTGCAAACGTGGTAGGGAAGGAATGGGCTTATATTTATGCAAGGTTCACAACAATATAGAGGAGGAAGTTGGTGTGTTTTGGTCCATATCTTGAATTGTGGGAAGTGTAACAAATTTCTTGTATGGCTTTTTTTTTTATGCTTTTCCTGAAATTTGCCCTCAGCTCACATTTGAGGTTACAGGGGACACCTCTCTGATAGCTGAGACTCAGGATGGCTGTAGTCAAAGGACAAAGCAAATGCTGCATGTGGGCTTCACTGAATTGTAAAGAACAGATTCAGCCCTACAAAACCAAGACTTAATGCAGGCCCTGCCAAAAGGGAGCAGATGAGCTCATTGCCTCGTTTAAATATTGGCAATTATACACAAATGTCCTCAGTCCCTCAACTGGGTATGTGTTTGTGGACAAGCTGTGAGGGGAGAGGAGGAAAATTGAATGAGTAGAGCCATGTCTTCCTTGGAACCAGTTTGGAGAATGACCTATTTTGTCTCCTTTGAAGCCAGGGCATCTTGAGATCTAAGGCAACTTGAAAGTAAATGTGTGTATTATAGCATTTGTATAAATATTTCCCCTGCAATTAACCAGCTTGCTTATTTCTCTGCTCTTTGTTTTCTTTCTCTACCACACACTACTTAGACCATATTAGAGGTGTATAGATGTGACTTCCACCTAATGCTGCTGTTATTAATAAAGTGGTGTGTAATAAAGCTGTTTTCTCAAATGCACTATGTATTTGCTATTAATGAGGAACAAATGCTTACATGGATTTGGAAGACATTACAGTGCCGTAAATGTCTGCCTGTTGACTGAGATGATGAATCAGGAGGTGTTTATTTAATGCACATGTCTCTTTTTAAGTTGTTTGTCACAGCATTTATATGCAGTGCAGACTCTTTGGCTAATGTATCTGGAAAAGGATATTCCTCTGCCACAGACTAAATCCATCCCAGCTGCTGTCTGAACTTCTGCTGTACTACCACCAACTATCCTGCTGGAGCCAGTCCAGAGCAGGGACACCAAAGGGATCAGAGAGGATGGAGCAGGAGGAAAGGCTGAGGGAGTTGGGATTGTTCAGCCTGGAGAGAGGAGAAGGCTTTGGAGTGACCCAGTTGTTGCTTTCCAGTGCCTGAAGGGAGCCCTCAGGAAAGATGGAGAGAGATTCTTGACGAGGGCCTGGAGTGACAGGAGAAGGGGAAATGCTTCACCCTGACAAGGAGTGGGTTTAGATTGGATATTAGGAAGAACTTCTTCTCTGTGAGGCCATGGTTGCCCAGAGAAGCTGTGGCTGCCCCATGCCTGGAGGTGTCCAAGGCCAGACTGGATGTGGCTCAGAACACCTGGAATACACCTGGGATAGTAGGCAATGTCCCTGTCCATGGCAGAGGTTGGAACTGGATTGGTTTTAAGGTCCCTTCCAGACTATTTTGTATTTCTATGATCCAGCCCTTCTTAGAACAGTGGTTGCCAGTGGAGCTTTCTAGGATGAATTTACTCAATCCACCTTCTCTAGTGATGGAGAAATCTCTTGTGATGTTTGCTTAAATTTTATCTGTTTGTTAGTAGCTGAGCTAGAGAATGAGGAAAAGGAGTGCTTCATGTAAAATGAAGGTGACACTTCAGTCCTAATCCTGAAAGAGATTCAGGGTTTCAATTTAGTGAGTGAGCCTGCCTGAGTTAATTCACACTTGTATCACAGTAAATCCTGTCTCAAGAGCTGAAAGAAGTGCTACATCAGATATTGTTTTGATTTGCTGGTACATATCCTAAATATAATGCGCTTAAATTTTAAAATTTCTGGTGTAGAAACTCTGAAATCTAATAGAAGCAAGGATCCTTGAAACTGATTTGAGTGCTGTCACCATTTCCAAAAACACCCTTGCGTTTTTGTACCACAGGTCCATGTGGAGTTCAGATCCTTTTAATACCTAATCTTAGGGAAAGGAGAGTATTAATTTCAGAGTTGCTGTTCCTGTTGAATTAATTGAAGTACAAGAGTGTAAAACTTTCTGTTAAAAATGCCAGCTTATACTCTCAGCAGTGACCAAATATAAAGGCACTTTAGTAAGCCATCTGTTTCCTTGGCTCACCTGCTGGCTTGTTTCCTTTCCAGTGTTTTGTGGGGATTTTATAATGTCTTGTAGCACTGTTGGGTCAAGCCTCCAAGATACAAAATGTTACAGACTGTAATAGGAGCATTATCTCTCCAGCCATCAATCTGTGTTTGTGACTGCTGGTTGAAGCTCACTTTTCTATGAAGGCCACGAGAATTTTAGACATAGTTCATAATCGTGAAGGTTTGTAGCTATGTCATCACTTGTATCCTAAGCTGGAGGAATGTTTTGTGCTATGCTGCAGTTAGATCTTTAAGAAATGGTGTCTCTGGTTTCTCCAGATTACCTCGTGTGATTTAGATGAAAACACTGTGCAGAAAGATGTCCTAAAGGCTTAACACCCTTGCTGAAGTCACAGCTCAGTCTTAGAATTAAAATACAGAAGACAAAAATAAAATTTTCAAGGTGGAAGAATTATTTCAGGTAATAACTGAATAGTTGCCATTAACAAAGTGTATCTTTGCATGAACTTACAAGTGTGGATGAATGCTTTACCTCTTCTTATCACTCCTCCACCCCCAAAAGAAAACAAGTTAATTCCCTCTAGCTAATTCTCACCAATACAAAGAGACAATTTGGTTTTTTCTGTACTGTAAAGATTGTAGCTCAGGGATAAGTTGGGAATGTTCTGTAATTAGGCAAAATACTAGCTGTAGCATTCTGTGCTTCAGAACAATGTTTCATTCCCTAATTTTTTCCCACAAAATTGTTAGCTGTCTTCCAACAGGAGAAACTGCAGTGCAAGCAGCAGTTCCTGTTCTAGGCAGCTGAGGGTTCCTGGATGGAAGTCAACTGGTAATTTGTCTGGGAAACTGTGACTTGGGGAATTTTGGGTTATCCAAAGGCACAATTTTGTGCAGCCTTAGTTGCCAGAAACAACTGCCTGCACATCAGTCCTTGTATAAACTCCTGTGTTGGTGCTGTGCTGTTCTCTCACAGGTGAGGGGGTGTGTGTGTGTGTTGTGTGTATTTAGATATCACTCGTGGCATCAGGATTTTGGCCTGTTTGACACAGATATCAGACTGTCTTTTGGCCAGTCTCATGGAATAAAATTCCTTGGTCACCAAATCTCTCTCAAGCTCATTCTCAACATTGTCATGGTCATGGCTGTGGGACCTCCAGCTTATTTCAAGTAGTGCTTATTATCTCAGAGCATTCTTTTGGAATACCAAAAGAATAACCTCCCCGAGGGTTAGTCCCACAGAAAAACCCCACTGAATGCTACCTCTGTGTAAATGCTCTTCAAAGAAAGTCATGGACTGATTTCAAATCCACAACCTGTTCTTTTCAGATAAAAGTTTTGCCTGCAGAAGACTTTCATTTGATATTTTTTACTTGAACCTGCCATGAAATATTTTTGCCCATTTACTAGTGGGAGGCTGCATATCTTGTAAGATATTTCTTCTTCATCAAAGGGAGTGGAGTAGACTTTTTGGTAAATACTGGAGAGCTTATTTCCAGTAGTCAATTCTGTATTTGCACTTAATTTCATCTGGAAAACATTACTTGGCTCTGTACCAGGATTCTTCTGGTGGGGAAGACCTTCCAAATGCATCCCTGTGCTCTTCTGGGTGGTTATAAACTCTTTCTGGATAGCTGCACTGACTTCTTGTGCTTGTTTTTTTTGGTGTTTTCCAAGCAAGCCTTACTTGCACTGACTAATTATTCTTATGAACGGCTTACAGCATGGGTGGAACAAGCTGCCTGTTTGTCCAGGGCACTACCTGGTGTCATAATAGGGAAAAACAAGGAGCACAACTTGGCCATAGTGCCCAGGGAATGGAAAATAACAAGCAAATGCTGAACTCTAAATGATGTTTGGTTATTACTAATTACAAATGAAAGCACCATGACTTTCAAGTGTACTAAACAACATGCTGGTGGCTTGCTGGAGCTACAGAAAGTCGCTCAACTGGTTGGTCAAAATTCTGCTGCAGCAGGATTTTAGCCCTGATTTGAGGTGCATGATGCTTTCAGGCAGTGTGAACCTTTTAAAAAATAGAAATTAGGTGAAATCAGCATCCTGATTTTTAGCTCTTGGGTTTCCTTGTGAGTTAACACTTATGGGAAGATGTCTTGCAAACATCTGTTTGGATTATTGTTTCTTCTTAAATGCTAGAAAAATCCTTTACACTTAGTCTGATCTGCTTGTCTTTAGTGAAGCTTCAGTCTTTTCTATATTTTGTAAACAAGTTGTGGAGAGGTACCATATATATACGTATATATATATATGCTATGTATATTTGTTTGTTTGTATGTATATGTACATTTATGTGCTGGATTTTCTTTATGTTTAAAACTGAACCAATATCTGAAAAAAATAAGATACCACCAGCCAATTAGGATAAAAGGGGAATTTAGGGAAAATGCTTTATGAATGGTAAATAAGGTAATTAAGGAGGCTTCAAGCAAGGTAATGGAGAAGTGGGGGAAGGAAGTAGCTGTGGAATGCCAGATTTCCAGTGCTTGGTTCTAAGCAGAGCTATGTGTGGTTATGGAGCTGGCAAACCGGGGAAAAGCTGTGATCACAGGCTTTGGCTTGTGTGCTTCTCAGTAAATTGGTTTTGCATTCCTATTCTCAGTCATTGCTGAGGTAAGTTATGCATAAGGTGAACTGGTTTTGAACTTATGGGATTAAAAAAACCTGAAGTGCGTTGGGGATGTTTTGGGTTTTTGGGGGTTTTTTTGTGTTTTTGTTTGTTTGGTTTGGTTTTTTTATTGTTGGGGGTTTTTTTCCAACCTGTCCAACCTTTTCAGAAGGAAATTTGCACAGTATTAGAGGTAAGGCTTATTTTGTCTCCTCCAACATAAAAGCACAATGTGCATTCTGGGTACTGATTTCAGGTTGAAAAATATATTGGGGGCTGTCAGATAACCCTCACTGGGGATGCAAATCAGCTTTTACTGGGATGAAAGTTAAATCACAGCAAATAACTATTGAATACCTATGAAGGAAAACCAAAGGCTAATAAAAAGGTGCTCCAGAGTTACATTTGGGAAGCAGAGATAAGCACATGGCCAGAAAATTTTCTGGTTTCCTGACCTCTCTGTAAACTACTGCTGCACAATCCTAGAAACCAAACTAGTCCTAGATCTGCTTTTTTTAAACTTACTACAGATGAGCTTTGCTTAGAAATGCTAATGAGACACAGTGATTTCAGCACAGATATCTTACATTTCTGATGTGAGTGTATGTTCTTAGTAGCAGGTCTCCAGAGGAGTCCTGTGAGTACTTGTGGGGCACGTGGGATCCCAGAATCCATGGAGGAAAAGACTTGTGAGATCATTGAGTCCAACCTCTGATTGATCCCCACTTTGTCAACTGAACCAGAGCACTGAGTGCCACATCCAATTGCTCCTTGAGCCACCTCCAGAGGTGGAGACTCCACCTGGGCAGCCCTTTTATTAACATACTTCTTTAATTCAGCCCTGCCCATTGGTCTGAGGGATGCAGGTATTCACAAATACTTTAGTATGTTAAAATTATTTGTCCTGTAAGAAATGAATGGGATTGTTTCCCCTGAGCTTGAACTGATTCAAAGGCACTTTATTCAGATAATTTGCAACTTTCTTTCAGATCATTTGCAGAATGTTTTCTTCAAACTTTAAAATGTCAGCAAATATTTCCTTATTATATGATGCTTCTCTTCAGTTTTTGCTTTTGTTTAAAGATGGACTGTAGGGAAACAAATGACCAAACCTGATCTGCACTGAGTACAAGACTGTACATTGTGTGCTGACTGGGGGGAAAAAATGCATTTGCTGGCTTGCTAAATTGAGATAATACTTTGGATGTTGACAGACAGAAAAACAATTAGAGCTGTTGGATGCTTTGCTGACGTGTACATTGTCACATGGAGAGATGGCTTGGTTGGTGCCAGGAAATATGAACTGTTCAACCCTCAGCAAGTTATTAAGTTAATTAATAAAGGTTCCTTACAGCTGGGCTTGGAATGTGAGGTCTGTTTATTTGTGAAGACAACTGGTCCAAGAATAAATAGCGGAGGTCACTGATGAAGCCTGTGAGGTGTTTTCTCAGTCACTGCTGTGTTACAGGCTGGTAGAATATTTTCTTCTGCTTAGTTTGTTGGTACATTAAAATGGTGTTAAGCTGGCTGGATTGCTTCTGGAATGTTTGTAGACGGTTAATGCTTGTACAGATGGAGGTTTTCTTTGAATGACCCGGCTTTATGTGGGAAAATGTTTATCAAAACCTCTTTGGGTTTTCAGGTGCTTATTCATGTGTCAAAGGACTGTTTCTGTATACAGTGACATTCTTCAAAGTGATCACTTCTCTATTGAGTGTGGAAGTCTATTTAAGATCTGGTTTTACTTACAGATTCTACATACACTTCTGGACAGGTAGGTTTGGGCAAGGACTTTGGGGGTGTTTGCTGGCCTGACTTTAGTGCTTGGTGCTTTTCTAATGAAGCTTGTCCCGTTGGTGTGGTGGGACTTCTGTGGCTCTAACAGGCTCTGTGGTTGTTGTCACCTCAGCCTGTCAGGTGAGGATCTTCCATCACCATCATCCTCTGCATCATGTCAGTATTTGTCATCTGCTGGGTGGACTGTTTGGTTGTAGGTGGGAAGTCACTTTTCCCCTCTAGCTTGGGGGCTGCAGTGGTGCATCTTTTAGAAGCAGGAAGAGATGATCACATCCCCTGGAGAAAGCAGCTCTGGTTAGATTGTAAATGTGAACAGCATGAAGTATTTAGATAGTGTTCTCTGCACCATTTCTGCCTCCACACAGTGCTGTTCTCTTCCATCTGCTTCATCAGATTCCATGATTTTCGTATAACCCTACCCTGCCTGTCTTCACTAATCTCCCTGAAATGTTCAGGTTTCTTTTACTCCATCCCTGCATTATCCATTTTCCTTGTAAATAATTCTTCAAAATGATTGTCTTTAGTTTTATCACTTCATCCATATGGGATTACTTGAGTACATGAGCTTCTTTTATCATGTTATCACCATTTATTTTTCCTCTATCTGCTTAAGCAGCTCAGCTGTTTCATTAGGTTTTCATAATTTGATTTTGGTTTTCTGTTATTGCTTGGTTTGTAGGTAGTTTTGGGGTGTTTGCTTTCTTGTTAGTTTCTGGGGGGGTTTTAGGACTTAATAATCATTACTGGTGGTTCGATTTTTGTTTTGTTTTTTGGGGAATGTTCTGTCTTTTGAAGACAATAATTTTTGTTGGATTTACTATGAAATTTTTTTGCTTAGTGTCATTGCAGTGCCTATGCAAAAACCTAGGAAAAGACATTAGACAATGTCTGGTTCCTCACAGAACCACTAGAGTTCTGGAAGAGGTTAAACCACCCCTACAACACTTTCCCTGATGCATCCCCTTGTTTTAGAGGGGGAGAGAAGCAATCTGTCTGCTCGCTTTGCTTTCTGGGTTCTGGTACAAAATGCATGAGTTTGTTGGGAATAGGAACCTTCAGCTGCTTCTGCAGGGAAACAGAAGTTGGTCTCTCATGGATGGCTATAATTTAAAATATTTCCTCCTTGCTTTTCTACAGCTCCACCTGCTAGAAACTATGGAACAAACACCAAAAGTATCCCTACTAGTCTCTGGAAACATTCAGGCAACATATAAAGGAATAAGGGCACCTGTTACTGGAAACTGCTATGAGTTTATTGTGGAGTTGTTTATTTAGTGCTATTTCTCTGGGTACTCCTAAAATTTTCGGAAATAAACTCTAATGAAACTTTGGGTAAGTCTGCAGAAGAGGCAGACATTGTTAAAGCATGGGATCCTAAAGTGGAATCCTAGAATTATTGAGGCTGGACAAGAACACCTAAGTCCAATGTGCCCAGTCCCCATCTTGTCACCCAGCCCAGAATCCTGAGTGCCACATCCAGTCCCTCCTTGGACACCTTCAAGGATGGGGACTCCAAACCTCCCTGTGCAGCCCCTTCCAATGCCTGACCACCCTTTCATGATGAAATTTCTCCGGATATCCAGCCTGAGACTCCCCTTGCACAACTTGAGGCTGTTTCCTGGGAACAGAGCCCATCCTGCCCCTGGCTCTCCTCTCCAGTCAGGGAGCTGTGGAGAGCCAGAAGGTTTCCCCTGAACCTCCTTTTCTCCAGGCTGAGCCCCTCTCTCAGCTCCTGCAGCTGTTCCTCATCAGATTTGTTCCAGCCCCTTCCCTAGCTCCATTCCCTTCCCTGGATGCACTTCAGCTCCTCAATGTCCTTCCTGAAGTGAGAAGCCCAGAACTGGACACAGATTTGGTGTTTAGTCTTACCGGTACCATGGAGAAAGGGACAGCCACTGTCCTGGCTCTGCTGGCCGCAACATTGCTGACCCAGCCCAGGTGCCATTGACTTTCCTGCTCACCTGGGCACAGCTGGCTCATTTTCAGCTGTTGTTGACCAGCACCCCCTGTCCTTTTCTCCTGGGCACCTTCCATCCACTCTACCCCCAAAATGAGTGGATGTGTTGTTCCTATTGATGTTTTCTTTAAGAAAAGAGGCTGTGTTGTCTCTCCTACCTGATAGGTATCAAGGTGAAATTGTCAGCTTTTGGAATTGGTGATTCTTGGCACTAAACACCAGGATTTCTCTCTCTTCCAGCTGCTGCAGGAAGTCTGCTGCGTTGTCTCTGGTGCAGCTGCAAAAATGACTTGACTGATTTGCACTCATGGCTCTTGGATGATTTGGTGAACCATGGAGCTCAAAGTATGGGTGGATGGAGTGCAGAGAATCGTGTGTGGGGTCACCGAAGTCACAACATGCCAGGAAGTTGTAATAGCCCTTGCTCAGGCTATTGGTGAGTACTATCAGGTGGGAAGTGGAGTGAAGCTTTTTTTGTGAACCCAAACCCCAGGGGAGGTGGGGGAGCACTGGGTACCAGCAGAGCAGAAAATCCAATGTACAGTAGGATAAACTTGTAGCCTTGGATTTTTCACCTGCCAGAGAGAGACTGAAAAGACAGAAAAGAAACATTTTGAAATCTATAACCATTCCTTCAGTAAAAATTTATTCTCTAAGTAGTAATAATTATGCTGCCATTAGTTGTTGTAAATACAGCCTGGACTAAGGAAGGTGATAAACTGTCACTATTCTGAGTATCAAAGAAAATATTAAAACACTGCAATAGAATAGGTTGGCTAATGATATTGATTGAAATTATACCCATTGTAAGTATCTTCAGCTGTACTGGGAATGGTCTAGAGCAGTGAAATAGATCCATCAGGGTCTCCTCTGACTCCTGCATGCCACATAACTCACGTTCATGAAAGGGAACCTGGGAAGTCTCTACATGTTCCGAACATGCCCCGGGACATGCCCCCTTTCGGAGTTCAGTGACGCTGGCCCGTCCACGGCCGCCAGCCGTGTCTCAAGTGGCACAGAAGGGCTACGGCTCGCCCGCACTCCCAGTGCCGTGGCCCCGTACGCGCTCCCCACCGCTCTCCGGACACCGTAGAGAGCCGTGCCCGTGGCGCGCCGCCGGGCTGGGGCACGGGACCAGCTGGCAACGCGACGGTTCTATCGCTACCGAAGCACCTCCCTCGCCAGCACGGGCAGGGATTTTGGGAACATAAGTTGCTTGATTCGGGCCGACCAAGCCGGCCCTGGCCTGGCGGCGATGCCGCGAGGATTGCTCCGGCCGTTTACCCGTGCTTCGGTGAAGTTCCGCTCGTGCAAGCTTTTCTTCACTTTGACATTCAGAGCGCTGGGCAGACGTCACATCTCTACGCTCTACACTTTGCTGAACAGTTTAGAAGAGAAAAATAAAATCTTTCGGGTTCTACCACAGGGAAGTTTTGTCACTACAGGGGAGGGATTAAAGGCATCCTGAATAAGCCTCAAGCTCATCGTGTCAGTATTTCCTATGCTGATACTTATTCTTTGCCAAAATGTTATAACTGGCTTTACATACTGCTTAAATTTAGGAACTTAAACCTATGTTTTATCTAAAATTAATAATTTAAAGATGAGCTTCTGCATTTTTCAGCATTCCAGCCGTTTTGCAAGATTGTATTAGCAGTCTGACTCAATTTGAAAATAATAATTTTCTAATAAAAAGCAAGTTAGGCCCATGAATATCAACAAGGTATTCTCCCTGTAAGCACAAAGTCAATTTCTCTGAAATTGATGTTTATTTATTTAAATGTTTACCTTCTAAACATAATTTCCATCTATTTACGTCTGATGTAGAAGACTGGCACTTATTTGTTTTATACTTTCAGAGAACAAAATGCTAGCACGTGCTAATCTGTATGCACCAAATACTTTTTAAAGCTTAATTTAAAAATTCTAGAAAGCTAGTTTGTCTCTCAAATCTTGCTATTGATGTTAAACTGTTAAATAGTTTTTTATTGGCTTAGTTGCAGTTTTTTATTTAATGGTAATTAGTTAATCAGTTGCTTCCATATCTCATTTTCTGCTGGCAGGTTTTTTGAGAAACAATTCCACCAGCATGATTGTTTTCTAGTCATGATTAAGTGATACATGTTTAGAAATAATAAAGTGGTTGTGATACTTCTGTCCTTCACTTTGCTTTCAATATCCTTTTCATTCTGTTTCCTTTGCCTTGTCCCACAGAAATATCAGACTCCCAGTTCTAGACAGCAATTTAATGTACTCCTGTGTAATTTCTCCTTGGGTTTTCTTCTGTATCCTCAGTTATTAGCCTGTAAAGACTCCCTCTGCCTTGGAAACACACACAGGTTTTGTCAGCTCTGCAGACTTCCTTTTCTGTAACACATCACCAGTTTGTCTGGGACAGGCGACTCTACTTCCATGCTGAGATAAACTTCAGCTCCAACCAGAGCCAAATCAAGATAATCCTTTGGAAATTCCTTTCCAAGGCAAATACCCTCTCTAGAAAACGCCCAAAACAACTCCCCTGTCACTGGGCAACTAGGACAGTATCAAGCACCTGTGTGTCTTTGGCAGGGAGGGCTTTCCCAGGTTTCCTGTCAGACCATTCATCAGGACAGAACCATCTGGCTGCCCCTGTGACTTGGCTGTAGGTCCCAGCTTACCAGGAGTAAGTGTCAAATCTGAATGAAAATGGATCCCTCTAGCCCTCACCTGACATTTGGTGGTGGAAAGTAGCCAGTCTTCCTTGCTTGGCTCTGATGGGATTTTCCACTTTGCAGTCTGGCTCCTTCAGCAGTAACATAACTTGGCTGCACTCAGGATTATTTTGTCTGTCTGTAAAGTTGTTGAGATGCTCCTATTGTTTTATTGTGCCTTACAGTTACTAGGTCCTTGAGTTAAAGCATACAACATACACAACATAGTTTTCTTCACTGAGCCTGAAATGTGAATTGCAAGAAATATATTTTTTCTTGAAGTGCAGTGTCTGGAATATCTGCAAACCAGATTATTTCACAGCCATATTTCACTGAGGAAAGCACAAGCCAAAGATATCTGGATTAAGACACCCACAGTTAAAATGCTTCTTACGGACAAATGAAACTGCCTCTATTCTAGACACGTGAAAAACAAAGCTTTGTCCTGTATTTCAAAAAGAGGAAAATCAAAATTATTATAAATCTGTGGTTAGAAGGAACCTTTGGACAGTATCCAACAGTGCTGCTCAAAGCAAGGCCAGGCAGAGCAGGTTCCTCAGCACCAGGGGCAGTTGGGTTCTGAATGTGCACAAGTGTGGAGACCTGACTGCAGCAGTGTTCACTCACCCTGATAGTCCGAGTGTGTTGTCCTTAAATGGAATTTCTTGTTTTTTAAAATGTGCTCTATGCTGTCACTTGATCAAATGCAGGGCCCTGTCTCCTGATCGCCTGATGTGATAAAAGCAACAAAAAGGTTTCCATCTATGTACTTTCCAACTCTTCCCTCATGTCATAAAAATTCAGTAACAACTTCAGGATACAAAAGTTTATTGGGTTTTTTTAGTGTGGTTTTCTTGGTTTTGTTTTTTGTTTCTTATGAGTTTTTTGGGAGTTTTTTTATGTTATAGGGCTATTTTAGCATTTAAAAAATCAAGTTATACTGGGCTATGAGCCTTTGTAAGAGGTGTCCCATATCCAGTGTCTAATTCTTTGGCCATGGCATTCTGTCACTTAACTTGCCTGGCTAATGCTCCTTGATTCCTTAGAAATTGGAGTTCTTCCAGTAAAAAGTCTCTCTCTGTGACTGTCCTCCTGATAAATATCATTTGTGTTACCTGTTCTTGCACTGTGAGCTCCTTCCCTTTCCCCTGCTGCCCATCTCTTGATCACTGCAGAACAGGAAATGACTGTCCAAAGTAAGAAATTTAGGGTTGGTGGGGTGGGTTTTTTTGGTGGGTGGTTTGGCTTTTTTTTGTTGTTGTCTTTGGTTTTTGTTTGTTTGTTTTTTTGATTTCTGTTTGGATTGAAGTTAGGTCTCAATCTCAAACACTCTCTCATTCTTTAAAAAAAAAAAANATCTCAAACACCCTCTCATTCTTTATTTTTTTTTTTTTTTAAAAAAAAGAGTTGCCTCCTTTGGTGTGCCCCAGTAGAGCTTCTTAAAAAATAAGTGTATATCATTTATTGTATTCAAGAGAGAATAATATCAGTTGGATACTAAAATGGTCTGTATCTGTAACTTAAAAGGAGTTGGAATTGCCTTAGCTGGAGGGCAGATCACTGGAATTCTGTTCAAGGCAGACGTAAAACTGTTCAGTTACAAGTTTCCAGAGAGTGAAATCATCTCTCACTGGGATCTTGAAGAACATTTGATACTGCCTTTTATGAGTTTTATCTAGGTCTGCTTTATTTTCTTTTTAACTCAAGTTGTTTGCAAGTGACCAAGAAGATTTGGCTTTTTAATACAAATAAGAGAACTGTTTGTTTCATCATGAGAAACAAAGCCCTCACCAGAACAAAAATACACCTCAGCACACAGTTTAAATAGAGAACCATGAGTCTTGTTTTAAAAATATTTTTGCCAGGAGAAAGGCACTTTTCCAAGATTTATCCTATCGCTTAAAAATGTGCATTTGATAGCACATTCTCCACTAAGTTTTCTCTGCATTCTGTGAAGACCAGAATGGCTTCATATAAACATTGCTTGGTTATTTTGATTCCTCTTCATAATTTGGACAACTGAAAAAAAAAGTAAAAACAGTTGCTGATACTTTTAAGCTCTGTGTGTGATGAGATGGTTGATGAATCCAGCCAAAAGATTTGAATGTGTGTGAGCATAGTAACTCCTCTCAAAACATCATTGTAATAGAGAGGGGAAAAACAGATGTAGCCTAAAAAAATGTGAGCTAATCATTTTAGCTGATGGTTTAGGCAAATGTAGTTTAACTATAGTTATTTTTTTACATTGGCTTTTACTGCTTGTTTTCCATTCAAAAACACCAAAAAACAAAATCTTCCAAAGGAATGTGGTGACAAATAGTGCAGTCACAAATACACTTGTCCTGCTCCTTCAGAAGTGCTGCTTCCCCACTTCCAGCCCCCGTGAGGATTTTTATTGTACTCCTTGTGATTTCTTTTCCCCCTGAAGCCTAGAATGCATCTCCTCTACTCAGAATGACATGTTTGTTTCCTAGAAAGAGAATATTTCAGTCTAGAGACGTGAAGCTTGGATTTCTTACCAGAAGAAACTTTCTGCCCTGCTCCCTGTAATTTTCTGTGGCAAATAATTTAATTAGCAAGCTTGCTTTAAATACTGCTGTGGATTTTGGTGCTTCTGGCTGGAGAATATGAGCGACACTTCACTGAACAAGAAGTACAGCTGTCTCTTTTTAAAATTAAACAAATGCAGCCATCAGGGTTCTATATTTTAATTCTAGATGAGTATTTTTACTCAAATATAAGTGGAGTGTATTTATTAAACTTTCTCAAACATGCATTAGAGCATTGTAAGGCTCAGCCAGAGTTGTATCTGGAAAGATTAAAGCACTTCTTTTACAAAACTGTACAGTGACAGGACAAGGGGCAATGGCTTCACACTGACAGAGGAGGTTTAGATTTGATATTAAGAAGAAATTGTTCCCTGTGAGGGTGCTTAGGCCCTGGCACAGGTTGTCCAGAGAAGCTGTGGCTGCCCCATCCCTGAAGTGTCCAAGACCAGGCTGGATGATCAACCCAGAATAGTGGGAGGTGTCCCTGCTAAGGATCTGCTTAAAATTTGTCTTTTTTCCACCTCTGTTTTCTTTCTCTGACACTTCAAATAGTTACATTAAGAGGGATAATAAGTGTGAGAAATCTGCGATTTGTGGTGATCCTGTGATGGGATCTAAACTTTCTGGTTCAGAAATCTGGTGACAGTAACCTCATCGAGGGGGTCTTGGACTGCTGGTTGTGCCCCATTGTTTCACCTATTTAGGACAGAGCTCTAAAATAAGTGTGGTACCTCAGGGTGCTTGGACAAAAGGCCGTTCAAAGTATGAAGTGATGACTGAGAGCTTTGTTCTGTCGGGTTGTGATAACCTCCTGCACACCCTGTTTGTGAGAGTGAGGATAATAGTAAGTGAACTATGATTTCAGTCCTGGTAAAGACTTGGAGAGCTGGCTATGCCTAGAGAGCTCAGCAGACCTTCAGTGGAGCCTGTATATCTCTGTAGGTATTTCCTTCTAGGATTGGACTCCTCCTCTTACTCTTTATTTTCTATTATATTTCATACCTATGGTTGCAAAATATAGCATCTGAGTAATGCAAACTCTAACTTCTACTTTGAAGGGAGTTTGTTTTAGTTTTTTTTCCTTCTTGGGTATTTAATGAGTTCTCAGGTAGCCAGAATTATATTCTTTTTTTAATTGCTGTGGATATTAACTTAAGTATCACATAATGAACGAAACGTCAGCTTCATATTTCAAAGATACTGAGTTCAAATCATCCTGGGTTGATTAAAATTGCCAGCAGCTACTTTTCTGTCAGTGCTATTAAAAATTCAGAAGTTGTCCCTTTGGTAAGGCAGAGCATTTTCACCCATGTGTTCCACATATTCAGAGTTCTTATAAGATTTTACCCACATGCAATTACTTTTTCTTTGCATTGTTTGGTAAGGAAGACAGCCTAGGACTGGAGGGCTGTCTCTGGGAAACCAAGTGGGTCAGAAAGCTGTTGTGGAGGGCATGTGTTTTTCAGTGCGGGGGGCAGTCTGGGTCTAGTTTGAGCCAAGTGTTGGTAGGTCTGGCTTCACTTCATGGAGACCTATGTGCAGACAGGTGACAGTGTTTATTTTTATTATGTACTGTGGTAATCTAGGGTGCTCATTCAGATTCAGCTCGAGCCTAAGACTAATGCAACTTGCCCTTTACTGTGGTTGTTTTACAACTTCTGTCTTAGGTACAGATTTTTTTTTTTACCTTTTTATTATTTTCCCAGGACTGCCCAGCGTGCCACTTTGCAGGGCAGGCTGTTGGCACAGCTGCTGTGCAGCAGAGATGATGGGGAAGACAGGAGCTAACAGTGTGCCTGCCAGGGAACTTCCCTGACACTGAGTGCATCCGGGTGCTCTCAGGGAAAGAGGAGAAACCGGGAGTAAGACTGCATTGAGAGCAAGTCCTGGGAGGAGCTGTAGGAGCTGTGGGGGCTCAGTCTGGAGAAAAGGAGGGTCAGGGGGACCTTCTGGGTCTGCACAACTCCCAGACAGGAGGGGGCAGCCAGGGAAAGTTGGGCTCTGCTCTCAGGGAACAAGGGGCAGGACAAGAGCAAACTGTCCTCAAGCTGTGCTGGGTTGGACATCAGCAGGAATTTCTTCATGGAAAAGGTTGTTAAGCATTAGAAGGGGCTGCTCAGGGAGGTTTGGAGTCCCCATCCCTGGAGGTGTCCAGGGAATGACTGGATGTGGCACTCAGTGCTTTTAGGCTGGGTGGCAAGGTGGGCATAGCTTGGGCTTGATCATCTTGGAGGTCTTTTCCAGCCTGAATGATTCTATGACCTCTGGTGACAAAGACCTGCTCCTGCCCACCCCAATCCCTATCCTAGGAAAGAGAGGTACCCTCATGTTTAACACTGCTCATCCTGCCACTTTTCCCAGAAACTATGTGAGACCAAGGCAATGAGTCACCTGCTTGCACTGACTCACTGCTGCAGGTCCTGGCTCTGAAGCATGGGAGACACTTAATGGAAAGATGGATCTTGCTTGCTGCTTGGCATAAACATTTGTAGCCTGATAGGAAAGATAATGCACAGATACATTTTTTTCATGGTATATAATACTACTTGCATAGGGGGGAAATAAAAAAAGAGTAGTATCTGAAATGCTTTGCTTGTAGCGAATGATGGACTTTTGGGTGGGAGTAATGGGATGAATAATTTCTGTCCTGGAAAAGGGAATTTATGACCTCTCAGGTTACAGTCCTGCCAAGAGTGTCCTACTGCTGCTTTTCGTTGGAGTTTCATTTTCACTTTTGGCAGCAGAAAATGGTTGCTCTGTCTACTGTGTCAGCTGCAAATATTAAAGCATATAGAGGAGCTTAAAGTGAGTAATGTTGTCCTACTACCTTCATGGAGTGTATAATTTAAAAATCAGCCTCTTGAGAGTCTTAAAAAAAAATTCATTACCTTGTATCTAGATTTCATTAGTTTAATCACTGCTCATTGTGATGGAATCTGTGTTTAAATTAGCAAATGACATCAATCCCAAGCTAAGACTACAGTGGCTGGGCGTGTGGCATGGGCACTTGGGTCCAGAGCTTGTGTTTGGCTGTGCAGCAGAGTCAGACCTAGGACATTCAGTGCAGTTTGCTGTTTAATGTCACGGGAAATCCAGGTTCAGACCACTCATGACAGCTATTTGCAGGCTGTCAGACCATCAGCATTCTGGAGTCCATGTATTTCCTTTTTTCATGTATCTCAATTTTGAAATTACTTATTCTTTTGAAGGTATTCCTATATTAGTAGAACTTGTGATAATTTTGTGTGCTTAGAGAGCTGTAGGTGAAAACTTAACCTGCTAACCTTGACATTGCCCTTCGTGTTGATGCAGTGTGCTTTAGAGAAGTAAATATGTATCTGCTTCTGTTATTGCTTGTCATTTGCTGTCTGCAAAACAGATACAAGTTCTTGGTGATTGTTTTGAGACGGTAATATCATATGGTACATGTAGGCTCCCCATTCTGGGGACCGTGTAGTAANTCGATCTGAAACGCGATGCAGAGGTTCTCTTCTTTCTCCAACCCTTTAATTCCTGTTTTGTGAAGAAGAAATGGCAGAAAACAGCACTGCTGGTGCTTTTTTGGGCCTGTTTGGATGGTTTTCTCTACCATTCCCATCAATACAAGGCGTTGATAGAAGGGGTTTTTTTTTTTAAAAAAAAAAAGAAGTCTAATATGCTCTTTTTGCAGTTAATGAAAACTTTTATTTTAGAAGTTGTAGGGGGATTCACTGCTGAACTGGTCACTGAACCTTCCCTGGAAATACTGCAGAATTCTGGGTGGGATTCAATATAAAACCCAGCTGGGAGAAACACTGTCATTTAAGGAATGCCATACATTGCTGATACGTGGCCATTACCTGACTGCAACTGTAGTTTAATTTTTGCAATAAGAAGGTTGCGTGAATGAGGCTGGACTGAGTTCTGCCAGGTGCTTTTTGCGTCCAGGAGTTTGTGGACAGCACACAGGGCAAGAAGCAGCATGCAGGCGTCAAACTGTGCCTTGTCAACAACCTGGGCAAGCCACTCGGTCCTTGTCAGTGGTGGCTGCACATCAAAACCAGCAGTTTGCTAGAAATACTCTGTCATTAATTCTGAATTAAGTCGTTCACCCTTTCATTTGTGAATTAATGCCATCTGATGCAGGCAAACATCACAGTTGTGGTTGTCTGGGTATTGCTAATCTGCGTCGTGCACAGGCTGAGCACTAGACCTGGGTAATGATCTCAGAAGAGAACAGCTTTGTTTTAGAGCAGTCCTGAGCTCCAGGTGTGGTTGCTGAGCTGTGTAAGTATTGCTTCTACAAAACGCTTCCTTTTATGTGGATCTTCAGTGCTGGGTTCATTGTTTAGGGCTGCGTGTTGATTTGGAACCCTAAGTTAAGACAAAAATAGTTCTTGGCAGGTCTGTACTTAGTTCTTTAATTCCCTTTTGGTCAAGGTTGTTAGAGCTTTTTTCTCTTCCCCCCTTGTTTTACTTTTCCTTTTTTTTTCCTTTTCTCTCCTGTTCCATTTCTTTTAAGTAATGAATTTAATAGCAGAGTGACTAGAAACTGCACTCTGCTTGCTCCCCGAGTGGTACCTCCTCCATTTTGTAATTTCAGAACTTCTTTCAACTTGACTGTTTCTGACACATCATGAACATTAGTAGCACAACCATGATTTGCAAGCTGGAAGCTTCTAAGATGAACAAGACAGAGCAGTAAAGTGCAGCCTTTGTCCTGGGGTATGTTTTTATTTAATTTTTCTTCTCCAGGATTTGTTGTTCTCCAGGATATATTGTTCTATTGTAAACAATAGTAGGTTTATTTTTCCTGTAACACCACCAATGCCTACTACAAACTATAAATTTTCATGGATCAATTAGCAATATTGTGAGTTAGCAAAAATCTCTCACTTTATACCATATACGTATATAAACTTGATTTTGAAGAACTTTATTAGAATAAGCCTTAAATCTCTTTCTGAGAGTGTTAGCCTGTTAGTATGTGAATAGATTTGGGATTTTTTTTCCCCCACTTTTTTCCACCCAGTCCCTACCCAGAGTTGTTTATTTATACAGCATTTGAGGTGGTGGATTGCTGTTCTCATGCTGCCTGCCTTGTTTTGCTGACTTCCATCAGCCGAATCTTTCAGCCCTCACTCCTAACTTGGAAGTGAACATGAACATTTTGGTCTCTGACTGAGATGAGCCACGAGCCAAAGCCGCCTGTTCTCCAGGTGGTACCTCTGCAGACAGTTTTTGTTTTTATTCTTTGCTTTTGGAGCTAATTGTGAGAAAG
Source organism: Regulus satrapa (assembly GCA_013396955.1). NCBI lineage: Eukaryota > Metazoa > Chordata > Aves > Passeriformes > Regulidae > Regulus > Regulus satrapa. The sequence continues at coordinate 172,247 of VWZN01006815.1, forward strand.
TGAGAGCAGAAGAATTTTCCCAACACAGTAGTTGTAGGTTGGGAAGCTCTTGAGAAGGCAGCGTCTGATTTTAGAGGGGTGCATGGTGTGTTAATCACCACAGTGCAGCTTGTTTCCTACAAATCTGAACTGAGGAATCCATGTGAGTGTTATGACTGGAGGTCAGGGGCAGATCTCCAGCCTGAAATTTGGATATTTTTGTCTTTTTAAGAAAAGTGTGCTGATTGGGCAGGTAGTATAAGGTAAGAGAATACATCAAATGCATTACTACATTTCTTCCAACTTGTCCCCTCTGTAGTTGCATATATGACAGGTATTTCAGGCTTTTATGTGCTGAAATAAATCATTAGAGTGATCATTTCTCAAGAAAATAAATGTAGGTAATGCATTAAATAGCTAATGATGTTTTTAAGGTTAATGGCAGTTGTGGAGCCATTCAGAAATTCATTGGCATCAAATGCTTTAAAAGCAGTTGATCTTCCCCATCTTTTTGTAAATAATATTGTGGCTTTTAAGTGAGGTTACTTTGACAGGGGAAACTCTTATGGAGTGGGAGAATGCTGTACTTCAGAGTAGTGAGAATGCTTAGAAAAATATCCCATAATGGGTGTTGGAGGAGGAAGACTGAGCTGAATTTAAGTGTGTTTGGTAACAACACAAATGAAGCCATGAATATAAGTTGTATTGTCAATAGAGCGCTCAGAAAAAACTCTCAACACTTAGGAAAGGATTCAAGTGCTGTGGAAAGCACTGTTACAGATGATGAGATTATGCTGGGAGCCCGATTGCTCATTTGCAGTTTAGGCAGCCTCTGCTGCTCTTGTCCCTGTGCTTGCCTTTAGTGAAGGTTTGTCACATCAATAATGCTGCCACAGGCATCACAGGCTGTGGCCCAGACTAGATCAGCGTCTGAGACAACTGGAGGGCAGAAACAGGGGAACTGAGGCTCTGTCATTAACAGCTCAGTCATTGACAGCTGTCTCTAGCTGATGAAGGTTTTATAACAAACACACTGCCTCCACATTTGATATTTCTGCACGGCTGTTTGAAAGATCTGGGAATCCTGTTCTTGTTTTCTTGGTCTAGAGGCTCACACTGGGTATTTATATGATGGTTACCAACACTGCCAGGTCACTTGCTTTAATTCTTCCCTGTGAGGGTGGTGAGGCACTGGCACAGGTTGTGTGCTGTGGCTGCCCTTGGATCCCTGAAAGTGTCCAAGGCCAGATGGGGCTCTGAGCAACCTGGGATAGTGGAAGGCGTCCCTGCTTGTGGCGGGGGATTGGAACTGGATGATTTTTAGGGTCCATTCCAACCCAAACCATTGTGCGATTCCATAAATCTCAGTCCCTCCCAGCTTGCCGGCAGCCCCGAGGTTGCGCAGGTTTCACCGGTTCCCACGGTGTCAATCCTTCTTCATTGCTGCCGCTCCTGCCCTGCGCGTGGAGGCTTTCGAGGCGAGCTCGGTGATGTGCGGGCACCGTGTGCTGCGACAGGGGCGCTGAAACGGCGTGTAGGGGGAGGGATGCTCCTGTCCCGGGGCTGTCCCGGGGCTGTCCCGCCGTGTCCCGGGGCTGTCCCGCCGTGTCCCGCCGTGTCCCGGCGCCGTCCCTCACGGGTGGCGCGCGGGCGCCCCCCCGCGGCCGCGCTGACGCTGTGCTCCCTTGCAGGGCGCACCGGGCGCTACACGCTGATCGAGAAGTGGCGGGACACGGAGCGGCACCTGGCGCCTCACGAGAACCCCATCGTGTCCCTCAACAAGTGGGGACAGTACGCCAGCGACGTGCAGCTGATCCTGCGGCGCACCGGCCCCTCCCTGAGCGAGCGGCCCACGTCGGACAGCGTGGCGCGCATCCCTGAGAGGACTCTGTACCGGCAGAGCTTGCCGCCCCTGGCCAAGCTGAGGCCGCCAGGGGACAAGGCTATGAAGAGGAGGGAGCCGAAAAGGAAATCTCTCACCTTCACCGGCGGCGCCAAGGGGTTAATGGACATCTTCGGGAAGAGCAAGGAATCCGAGTTCAAGCAAAAGGTGCTCAACAACTGTAAAACAACAGCGGACGAGTTGAAGAAACTGATCCACCTCCAGACGGAAAAGCTTCAGTGCATCGAGAAGCAGCTGGAGTCCAATGAAGCCGAGATCCGCTACTGGGAGCAAAAGTACAACTCCAGCCTGGAAGAAGAAATCCTCAAACTGGAGCAGAAGATCAAACGGAACGAAGTGGAGATTGAAGAGGAAGAGTTTTGGGAAAACGAGCTGCAGATTGAACAGGAGAATGAAAAGCAGCTGATGGAGCAGCTGCAAGAGATGAAGCAGAGGATCCTGGAGTGTGAGAGCAAGCTCAAGGACTATGTGTCTCAGATACACAACATGGAGAGTGGCCTCGAAGCAGAGAAGCTGCAGCGGGAAGTTCAAGAGACCCAAGTGAATGAAGAGGAAGTCAAGGAAAAGATTGAAAAGGTGAAGGGAGAAATTGATATTCAGGGCCAGCAGAGTCTGAGATTGGAAAATGGCATTAAAGCGGTAGAAAGGTCTTTGGGCCAAGCTACCAAGAGATTACAGGTAAGACTGTCTTTTTATCCATAGCTAGAGAAAGTCAAAGACTGTGACTAATTTTTCTTACACAAATCTGAAGCTCATGAAAGACAACACAGGACAGTTTCCAAAGTAAATCGAGGTCAAAGGGGGAATGTCTTGCTTTCATTTTCATATCGCATTTAAGTTTGTGGAGGGTTTTTTTGAAGAGCACGACGTTTTTATTTCACCTGTGTTTAACTTGCTCATTCAAACTGTCTGAGAAGAAAAGCAGCAATTTGCACCATTGTAGCCTTTTCTGAGGATAAACTTCTGATCTTTGCTGGGTTTGTCTGCCACCAAAGGGATGAATTATGCAGAACGGTCCAAAAGCAGCTCCTGGAAAGGTACAGAGGTAAAATAAAGTACCTGCAACCTGAGAGGGCTTTGCTTTTAAAGAACAGCATCCCTCTTCCTGGCTGACTCGCTGATATTCAGGCTTTTATTTACTCTACACCTCAGGCATTTGTGACACATGTCAAAAGAGACTCCAGTCCCCATTTCCTTGCTAAAGTTAATGATATCACCTGGAACTTGATAGAGCATGAAAGAATAAAGGAACTCCAGCTGCTACTGGATGAGGTGGAGGAAAGATTGGAGCTCCTGGGATTTTTATGTGCCACATAAGATAGTCCTAAGATACCACACATCAGCTGGAGCTGTGGTTCTTGCTGATTTCCAGGATTCACAGTTAGTATATTCTGCAGCCCTTAGCAAAGACTAAGGTGATTCCACTGTGAATATGTAAAGGGATTTTGTATGCTTGCTCCTGCCTTAGAACCATGTCAGTATGAGCTGTTTTTACTTGCTGATGAGGGGGGGAAAAAGTCATCTCTTCATCCAAAGCAAAATGGATGAAAACTGTAAGCAGTTTTGGCCATGTTTATCTATAGTAAGTTTCCAGACATGCTACACTTCAGGATTTGCACTGATGGAAAGCTTCAAGTCCTCTTTGTGTTTTATCTATCCTCACACTTCCTGAGGCTGTGATGGAGTTTAACATATTTCTGGTTTGATTCTTTTCCTAGTGTAGGTTTTCTTGGGAAAGTACCCGTTCAGTTCAGATCTTCCAATCTTGCTCTAAACCTAAAGGTGCACAAATCTGGAAGTCCACAAGAAAATAAACTGAGCTCTGCATTATGGAGCCTTGCGGGGGGAGGAAATAAATTATTGCATACCTAAAGTTAAAGATATCTGTTAAAGCACCTCAACCTCTGTGTGTGGGAATAATAATAGTCCAAGACTGTTGTAATCTATCAGAGCTGTAAGTTTTGCATATCATTACAGAAGTACAGAAAAAGCTACAAATTATAACCTGTGCTTTGAAGGGGTGGGGAACCAGACAGGCTTTGGCTTCACTGCATGAAACCCTTGTGGAGTGAGAAGGTTCTGGCCAAAAAAAAAAAGTTTAAATAGAAAATGCAAAGAAGAAGAGACAAGAATTTTTACTCTTTCTAGGAACAGAAGAAACAAATGAGCTGTCCAAGCCATGCTGGACACTTCAGGAAGAAGTAAGACTTGGTGCCAGACTGCTGCTCAGTTGATTATTTTTTCAGCATTCACACTATTACCTTTATTTGCTGACATGCAGAAGTTTTTCTCAGGTGGTATGAGAAACAGCTGCTAGCCATTCAAGAAGCAATATAAAAATAAAATACATTAAGAAAACCACAATTAGGGTCATGGGTTGGCCTTAATGATCTCTTTTCCAGCCTAATTGATTCTCTAATTCTAGTAAGTGCTAGCGAGTGTTGACTTGTTTTTTAAATTACAAGATAAAAATACCTTTCAGCTCTTCAATTTGAACTCGAGCTTTAAAAATCGGAGGCTTTCTCATCAAAAGGAGAAGCATTAGTTGCCCAACTGTAAATACAGTTGTGAAATGCTGCTTTATTTGCTCAGCAGATGTTTTCTGTTTCCTGGCAGGACAGGGAACAAGAACTGGAACAACTGACCAAGGAGCTGCGCCAGGTGAACCTGCAGCAGTTCATCCAGCAAACGGGAACCAAGGTGACGGTGCTGCCGGCAGACCCCGTGGAGGTGGAGGCCCCACAGGCGGAGCTCGAGAGAGGTGCAACCCTCGGCATGCTTTGGGAAGGAGGGAGAAGGGGGCAGGCGGTGCCTTTTACTGCCCCTTAATGCTCCCTTAGCAAAGACATTAGCAAAACACTGTGAGAATGCATTGTCGAGTACTTCTTTTCATTCCAAGGGTTTAGCAGGCTCTAAACAAAGAGCTGTATGTGGAGAAATCTCTCCCACTGTGCCGGGCATATGTTTGTCCCATCAGCAGCACATTAAGCCTGTATCTTTCGAGAGTGGCTGCCGTGGCTGGCTGCCAGCACCGAACGTGATTGTACATCGGACATCGCCGTTTGCCTGGGCTCTTCCTCTTCTGCTGCTGGGGGTGTTGGCACAGCAGAAAAGGCATGTGTCTGTATCCCAGGAAATGCCAGACAGCGGCTGCACAGGAATAGCAGCCAGTCCAGCTAGGCTGCCAGCCATGCAGCAGTCCCGTACAGATGGCTGTTATGGCGGGTGCAGATCGACTTTTCCCCCAGTGAGATCAGTGCAGCCTGCACGTGCCCACATCTGCATTCAGAATTTCCTGGCCAGAACCACGGGAGTGTTTTGAATGCCTGTCATAGCTGCAGCACCAGCTCGGTCTTGTGCTTTTTCCAGCACTCTGCTTCCAAGGGAACACATTTTCCTGTGTTGGGCCTGTCCCTCTGCTCAGAAAACTTTATAACCAAAAGGCACTGGGAGGGCAAGGGGGCGGGGAGGGAAGAAAAGACACCCAGACCTTCAAATGTAGCTCTTTATGAACTCATTTAAATGGGCAGGAAGATGAAGCTTTGAGTTATGTTACAGGTTCAAGCTCTTTCTGCACATCACTGTATAAGTGTGTGTGTGTGTGTGTGTACATGTTCCTTCTGGGAGGGTAATTTTTTTGCGTGGGTTTCATTCAGTTTTGAAATGAGTAGGAAATGTGCACCTTAGATCTCCTCGCTTCGTAGCCAGACAATTTAGTAGTTTGTCACATGTGGAATTAGTTTTCCCGTATTGCATTAAGCAGGAGGAGAAGAGGTGCACCCCTGCTGATGACTTTTCTAATTGCCCTTTTTCTCACGCAGAGCCAACCTTTCAGTCTGGGTCACTGAAGCGCCCTGGCTCATCGAGGCAACTTCCCAGTAACCTTCGCATCCTACAGAACCCCCTGTCATCTGGTTTTAACCCAGAGGGCATTTATGTATGACAGTACATACGTCTTCTAGAGATGACCCAGCAAGGTACTCTGGACAAGATACACTTTATTTTATTCTGCCAATGATGAATGGAAGTTTGTTTTGTTTCGGGTTTTTTTTTTGTTACACCACCATGTTATTTTTTTCTTCTTCCTCCAACGCCACTTGGAGCCATACCCTGTGCACTGATGCTAAAGAGACAGGAACTTCTCGACTCGTACTTGGCAAGGATGACCTTGCTGTCAACACCGCTTAAGTGCAAAAACCTTCATTGTTTTTTGCCACTTCAGAAGTGTTTGGGAAAGTATTGTTCCTTGTATAGGCATAAGTGGAAGACTGAGGGTGAAGGGAACTGTGTATGCAACTTATCTGAGGTTTAATTTATTCCCTTTAATCAGTGGACCTGTGAATGTTGGCCTTTGATTTTATTTTTTTTTTTTAAACTTGTGAATTATCACATGTGTGTGTCAGTCTGATGAGGTGATTTTAATTTGTGTGTACCAACATCCCCCATCTGATCAAATACAGCAACCTGCAATGCAGAGTTCTGAGGGGTGCTGAACCATTGCAGTGGTTTCTCACCACTAACTTGGTTTATTTCTGTTGTGGGTCTTCATATGTCATGTTCCATCCATTGCTATCTTTTAAGGCTTGAAAAGTTAGCTTGTGGGATTTACTTGCTGTTGTATCTGCCTTGAATGAAGCACCTAGCGTTCAAAAGATTTATGGATTTTAAACCTTGGCTTGGTTAAAAATATTTCCAGCATATGATTGAGGATGCACTAGTTAGATGATATTTTATTATATAGAATGTATATTTGAAATATTTTGCCACATTGTATATGCCTTTTGAGAAAATAACAATGTAAGAAGTTTTCTTCATATATCTTATGGAAAGAGAGTAGGAGGCTTTCACTGTGTGTGATTTTGTACTTCTTTTTTTCCATTAGCCATTACAGTGTTCTTGTTTTGTTACAAATCTTGCTGTTGGACGGGAAGAACGGCACAACACAAATGTGCATCCACTTCCAGCCTTTGAGAATCCACTCAAGTTTTGTGAAGGGAAGAAAAAACCTGGCAGAGTCCCATGAAGTCAGTAGCAGAATTCTTATCGATAGGAATGAGTCCGGGATTCCATTCAGCTCCCTGGTGGAGACAATGATCCTTTTGAAAGATAGTCCCTTTCAGAATGTAAAGGTTCCAAGCAGAAAATTCACACATTTGGTAGTCATTTTTTCACAAAACATATGAAAAAATAACATTATCACATCCTAATGTTGCTCGAATGCAATCAAAGCTAAGAAGGAATTAGACAAAAAAGGGTTTCCTGATGGAAGTAGCCACTCCCAAACAGCTTGTTGGTTGCAGGCCTTGAGATTGCTGCAGGGGACACCAGGTTTGTGGAGAAAGGGACTGGCATCAGTGGGACACGCTGTAAACGCTGTGGGGCTGGCCTCATGGATGGGCTGGGAAAGGGATGGGGCTTCCCTGGTTTGGATTCCCTGTTCTAACAGCGACTCAGCATCATCTCCACCGTGGAGATCCTCTGAGCACGAGGGGGGATGCTGTGCCCTCACTGCAGTGCTGAAGACTTGGGCTCCTGATGTTTTCCTTGACAGGGTCAGGATTTCCCAGAAACTGGGAAACTCCAAGCTTTTAGCCATAGAAAAATACTTAACTCCTAGCATACTCTTGTGTTAATTCATTGATGTGCAGATAAATGTAAATGTAAGTCTCCTTTTCTAAAAAAAGGAGCTTCCTGATAAATTGAAGTTTTAAAAGATACAGCAGAAGATGAAGGATTCTTGAGTGTTTAGTGTTTTCGGTTTTTTTTGTTTCCTTTCCACTTATTAATGGCCTCATATATTCTAAAAATGCTGCTGTGTTTAGATTAACAGCAACAGATAAGGCTGTGAATATATAAAGGACCTTTCCAAATGGACTCTGAATTTTTTACTGTTTAACTTATCAGGTCTTTTTTTTTTCTTTTTTCTTTTTCATCTTCCCTTATGAGCAAACTGGAAAATGAGATATTCCTACCTGAGGAACCTTTGCAGTGCTCACCCATTTTACTGTTAGTTTTTCACAATTCTGTGCTCATGTTTACTGTGCCCATAACTTTGTATTAAAAAAAAGAAAGAATGTATATATAAATATATATATATATATATATATATATTTTAAAAAGTGTAAAATATACACAGTTTGGGGACAATATCTGTCCAAGGTACTTGAGCATATATGCCTTACATTCTGGGTTCAATTTACAGAAATTAAATGGCCCTCCTCCAATGGATAATCTTGCATTTTCACCTCCTAATGTTAGAGAACTGAGGCACTCAGCACCTTGCTAAGTCTGGCCCAAATTATGCTGCATGGGGATGGGGGGAAACAGTCTTGTCCTGAGATGAAGTATTTTGAAGGCAGATCAGCATACTTACCCCAGCCAATGATTTTGTCACATGCTGTGACTGGTCCATCTCCCACAGATGTCAGTTTGAGTTGAATTGGGTTCTTGTATCATAAAATCTGCTCTCTTTCTCTGCCAGGTTATTCTGTAAGATGGAGGGAGGAGGAAAAGGATGAAAAGGAAGAGTAAGAACAGCTTTGGAGGGCTTGAATGACAGCTTTGTCGTAGAACCTAGGGAGGAATTTGCTGTTTGACTTTAAAAGTAGCACCTGCTGAGTGCAGCAGCTGCTGGACACAGGGGCCAGCCTGGAGCTGGCTCAGGAATGACCACGGCAGCACCCCTGAGCGGCCCCGCCTTGCCAGGGCTTCTTTGGCACATGTCAAGGTGATCTGAAAAACATTTGCAGCTTCAGGCACTCCTGTGGCCAAGGAGAGGCTTTGGTATCCAGACCTGCCAGTTGTGAGACACTGACAAATTCCCCTGCCCCAACCATATTCCTCTTGCTTATTGAATTTCACCCAGGCTGAAGTTCCGTAGCATTTTCATCCTCTCTGTAAATAAACCAAAAAGAAATGGCATGCCCTTGCATCAAATGTGAATTGACCCATGTGTAACAGTTAGGAAAACTTTCTCACACTACGGTGTTTAGAGTTTTGCTTCTGATCAGCTGCAGAAACTCATCCTTTCTTTACAACTGTACGAAAAGTCCATTTCCAGAAGTGTTTCAAACCTCCTGGGGCATTAGCAGAAAGGAAGCTACACATACTACTTTTAACAAGTGCCATATTATTTACTGGGTAGCATGATAAAAATGGGGTTTTTTTGCTTGCGTTCAATAGTTGAATACATAAGCACTATTTTCCAGTGCACAGGGAATTTATATGGAGAACTCCTGTAATTTATTACTAATGGAAATTAAGTGTGTTACCTCTCTCATCCATGAGGATACGGTTTCTTTTAGCTGGAGATGCTATGTTGTATGGGGAAAGGAGGGGGGTGACCATCTGAAAAGCCGGTAGGTTAAGGCTAAGGTGAACAGTCTGAACGCCTGAGCAAGGGAGAAACCAAGTCCCACTGTGAAAAGTCAGCTCCCAGTACCTTTCAGTGGGACTTAGGTTCCCAAGTGCCTGAATTGCTTCTGCTATGTCAGCTTTGGGATTGTTTGCTTTTCTAAACCCTGGCAAGTTTGGAGGAAGCTCTTGAAGAAGAGAACTACCACTACTAGCACTAGCAATATGCAAACATATGAGGTAAGAGGGAAAAAGATCCTTTAGTGAAAGAAAAATCTCCTCTTGGGGCAGCAATTGCCTTGTTTTTAGCATGAAGAGTATTGCATTATTTTAGTGAGCTGGGATCATATGGGTATGATCAAAAAAGCATCAATCTTGTAATTTTTAGCGAGTTACCTTGAAGCATATAAATTCCTGATGTGCATTAACTTGAGTGAATTGGGCCTTAATGATACATGTAAATAACAAAACCGTATTCAGATTTTTTTTTTTTTTCCCAGAAAATAGTCTTTAATGGTCTGTACTGTATTTTTTAAAACGTGTCAAAGTGTTACTTTTATATTACACCTCCTTTTTTGGTTTGTTTTTGTTTTTGGGGTTATTTTTTGTTTGTTCTTTTTTGGTTTGGGTTTTTAAAAAATTATTTTTAGAACATTAAAATGTGCATGTTTATTCTATTTGCTACAGTATTTTAATGTTTTGGATGAAGGCCATCAGTTGTATGGAAATGACAAAACAATCATTCTGTCTATTTATTCAGTATTGCTGCTTAAAGTTTTCAAAATAAAGCTTTCAATGCCAATATAGTGACTGATTGAAAGCTGTTCTAGCTCTCTTCAGGTGGNTATGAGCAAACTGGAAAATGAGATATTCCTACCTGAGGAACCTTTGCAGTGCTCACCCATTTTACTGTTAGTTTTTCACAATTCTGTGCTCATGTTTACTGTGCCCATAACTTTGTATTAAAAAAAAGAAAGAATGTATATATAAATATATATATATATATATATATATATTTTANCTGAGTGGAATGTTGAAGAATTTTAAATCCTTTGTGGTCTTGCGAGCACTTTACACACGTGACCAAGTTCGAGGTTTGTGCCGTTGTACAGCGAAGGCAGAACAAGGGGGATCAACTCGGAGCCCTTTGACTCAGACTGGATTTAAGGACATTCTTGAGTGTTCCACAGATGTGTTTCTGACTGGGGCCTAAAATTTGTGTTCTGATACAAAACCCTTTCAGTTGCAGCAAGGGTACCTCAAATGTAGCTGGTACGTCTGAAAATTTTAGTGGTTTTGAAATGGGTCAAGTGTGCCTGCTGTACTTGTGAAGTGTCACAGTGCTGACAGCATTCACATTCACCATCATCCCATGAAACTGCTAAATAGGGGTCCTGACTGGAACATTTGAGTTACTGATGCTTTCACCTAGAGAAGCAACACAAACTGTGAAAACACAAGTGAGCATTTTAATACTGCTCCGTTTCAAAGCAAGATGAAAATCTGTATTATATGTAACTATATTTTTTTGTCATTTAAAAAGCTTCTATTTTTTATTATTCTCATTAATGGTTGACAAAAAATATTGGATATGCTTCCATCCAATAAATTCCCCTGTGAAACTTTGGGTCTTTACAGTTCATGGTTTGCTGGGATTGCACCCTTCATGTTGCGCACATCTCATGATAGAGCTGCTGGGACCTGAAGGCAGGGCCAAGGTTGGTGTGTCCAGCTGAAACAATTCCAGAAATGGCCATGTGTTGAGAATTAGGCCACAGGAGCTCTCCTAAATGACAATTCCTTGGGGTGGGGGACACACAGCTGGTTTGTGTGGGGCCTCGGTGGCAGACATGAGCTTCTTTACTCTAAGTGTGCTGTAATCTTAATTAGATAAAGCCCAGGCGCTGCAAGAGGGAAGAGGAACGTGATTTTAGCTGAGGAACTGTTACTAAAATTAACAGTAACCCTGAAATGACAGAATTGCTCAGTGACTCAGGGAAAGTCTAACTTAAAGCAAAGATGCAGAGGTTCACTTGGAGGTGATCAGGGAGAAGAACTAAATGTACAGATTCTTCCCACAGCAAACGCAGGGTGCCCTGATGCTTCAGGGAGCAGAAAGAAATTAATCTTGGAAGAAGGAGCAGAAGGCCTTTTAGNCATCAATCTTGTAATTTTTAGCGAGTTACCTTGAAGCATATAAATTCCTGATGTGCATTAACTTGAGTGAATTGGGCCTTAATGATACATGTAAATAACAAAACCGTATTCAGATTTTTTTTTTTTTCCCAGAAAATAGTCTTTAATGGTCTGTACTGTATTTTTTAAAACGTGTCAAAGTGTTACTTTTATATTACACCTCCTTTTTTGGTTTGTTTTTGTTTTTGGGGTTATTTTTTGTTTGTTCTTTTTTGGTTTGGGTTTTTAAAAAATTATTTTTAGAACATTAAAATGTGCATGTTTATTCTATTTGCTACAGTATTTTAATGTTTTGGATGAAGGCCATCAGTTGTATGGAAATGACAAAACAATCATTCTGTCTATTTATTCAGTATTGCTGCTTAAAGTTTTCAAAATAAAGCTTTCAATGCCAATATAGTGACTGATTGAAAGCTGTTCTAGCTCTCTTCAGGTGGGTTTTTTTTTTTTCCTGTGTTTGTAGAAAACGAATCAAGTGAAACTTGGTGTATGAGCTGTTACACCAGCAAAGAATTACCGCAATATTATCGAGAGCTGGGTGCAAGTGTGCGTAGTAAATACCAATGTATGCATGCAATGAATGCCTTTAGGTTTCTGAGTGGAATGTTGAAGAATTTTAAATCCTTTGTGGTCTTGCGAGCACTTTACACACGTGACCAAGTTCGAGGTTTGTGCCGTTGTACAGCGAAGGCAGAACAAGGGGGATCAACTCGGAGCCCTTTGACTCAGACTGGATTTAAGGACATTCTTGAGTGTTCCACAGATGTGTTTCTGACTGGGGCCTAAAATTTGTGTTCTGATACAAAACCCTTTCAGTTGCAGCAAGGGTACCTCAAATGTAGCTGGTACGTCTGAAAATTTTAGTGGTTTTGAAATGGGTCAAGTGTGCCTGCTGTACTTGTGAAGTGTCACAGTGCTGACAGCATTCACATTCACCATCATCCCATGAAACTGCTAAATAGGGGTCCTGACTGGAACATTTGAGTTACTGATGCTTTCACCTAGAGAAGCAACACAAACTGTGAAAACACAAGTGAGCATTTTAATACTGCTCCGTTTCAAAGCAAGATGAAAATCTGTATTATATGTAACTATATTTTTTTGTCATTTAAAAAGCTTCTATTTTTTATTATTCTCATTAATGGTTGACAAAAAATATTGGATATGCTTCCATCCAATAAATTCCCCTGTGAAACTTTGGGTCTTTACAGTTCATGGTTTGCTGGGATTGCACCCTTCATGTTGCGCACATCTCATGATAGAGCTGCTGGGACCTGAAGGCAGGGCCAAGGTTGGTGTGTCCAGCTGAAACAATTCCAGAAATGGCCATGTGTTGAGAATTAGGCCACAGGAGCTCTCCTAAATGACAATTCCTTGGGGTGGGGGACACACAGCTGGTTTGTGTGGGGCCTCGGTGGCAGACATGAGCTTCTTTACTCTAAGTGTGCTGTAATCTTAATTAGATAAAGCCCAGGCGCTGCAAGAGGGAAGAGGAACGTGATTTTAGCTGAGGAACTGTTACTAAAATTAACAGTAACCCTGAAATGACAGAATTGCTCAGTGACTCAGGGAAAGTCTAACTTAAAGCAAAGATGCAGAGGTTCACTTGGAGGTGATCAGGGAGAAGAACTAAATGTACAGATTCTTCCCACAGCAAACGCAGGGTGCCCTGATGCTTCAGGGAGCAGAAAGAAATTAATCTTGGAAGAAGGAGCAGAAGGCCTTTTAGGCCAGACAGAGGTGAACTGACTGTGCTGAGACCAGAGGAGGTGTGAAGCTTGCTTGAGATCATTTGAGCTAATCAAGGCTGGGAACTTGACACAGCTCGAGACTTGTGATTTAAGGCATCCAAATGCAGTCCTTAGTCTAATATCCCAACAGATGGATTTTCCTAAGCTAACTGGAGCCTAATCTCATTAGATGTGAGGAGAAGTGAGCTAACAGTAGCGGCACTGTTGACTGGCAGTAGGACAATGCCATGAACTCCACTGAAGCCCTAGCACGTGGCGCTGTTGTTGTCAGGGCTGGGGAAGTTGTGGGAGCCCTGTGCTCTGAAAGGTTCCCTTTCTTCCTCCTGTGCCAGTCAGCTGGCTGGCTTTTGTGGTAACTCAGCAGAGCCGGGGCTACAGCTAATGGTTGTGATCTTTTGCTTTGCCTTTACAGAACAAAGCAGTGTATTTGTATGGGGCTGGTGCGGCACTAACTAGCTCCGTGTAACTGGAGCACTAATGAGTTACAAAACCAGACCAGATCAATGATACCTTTCATTCAGAAGCAGCACTGAATTCTTCTGCCTGTCACATCTGTGCCAGCTAGGAAGGTATATTCCTTTATAACTCAAATTTTTAATGATTGTTTCAGCTAACATGTCTGGTGTCTGAAGTAGGCCACAATGAGCAATGGTTCCTATTATTGCCTTGCTTGAAAATTATATATTTGCTACCTTTGATATTGTAGCTAGTGTTAATGAATATTTTCTGGTTCAGCCACTGCTTCATCATTAACTTTCTCCAGAAATGCTGGATGGAGACGATCTCAGTTGGTCTGATTTTGTTCCCTTTTTCCAGGTGGGCATGCTGTGTACTTTTTGCCCATCCTCCTTTGTATGTGAGTTCTGTGTGCTGCCCAGGGCTGAATGGAAAGGAGCCTCTGGCATTTGCTAGTGCAACAAGGAATGGATGTAATCAGAGCTGATCAACTTCCCTGAGCAACCTCACTGCTTGTCTGATCAACTCAGGCACTGGCAGCGTCCCTGTGCCGCTTCTGGTGCCTCTGTGTGTGCCTCCCTCCTTGCTGCCACACAGGCAGCCCTGGAATTTCTCCCTCACCCAATCTGAAGTTTGATTTCTTTTTGAATTTGGATCCCTGGCTGTGGAAGGGCTACAGGGATCTCCGGAAGAGTGAGAGAGTGTCATCACACTTCTGTTCAGACATCTGAAAGCTGCTGGAGGTGAAATACCATTACACCATACTGTGCTTATTGTTTCAGCTACATGCTTTGTCTTGTTCTAACCCTTTGCAAAAGGAGGTAATACCAAGATAGTTGGTAATTGGAAGACTTAGTAGGAAAATGCAGCATAAAAGATCGAATATTCAATCCTGGGTCAAGTTACAGGGAAGAAAAGTTTTCTATCATTTATTTTTAATGGGCAAAAGTTCAAAGAAAAAGAAATCAGAAGAGCACCAACTGGGCTTGTGGAAAGTGTGCTTAAAAAAAAACTACCTTATCTAATCCAACACAAATGAGTGCCAATAATTACCTGCCTAGGTATTTTTAAAAGGAGGGCTTCTGGTTAAAACAGAAATGAAAAACAACAACAAAAAAGGGGAGGGTGATGGAAGGAAGGGAGTGAGATGCAGACCAAATAAAATGCCTTTAACCTGATTTGTATTTGCCCTGAAGTCCCTCCTAGTGCCAGTGTGATGGAAAGGGAATCATGCAGCTTTGGAGCCAGTGACACGATATCACAGAAGTACCATTAGGAGCTATTGCTAAAATGAAATTCAGGCCAGCCTTTAAGTGGGAAATAACTGGAATTGCTTTGTGGTTGCCTGTGGAGCTTCTCCTAAATGACTACCTGTCACAACTTTTATTGTGTGTATCAAACTGCTATTTATGAAATGCTATATGCCTAGAACAGATTATTTGGCTTTAGCAGTCCTAATCAGCCTGAGGTGAACTTTGATCCACGAAGTGGAACTGGCCCTCCTGGCACACGGAAGGGAAACCCCAGAGTGCCAGATGACCTTTGTGACATTTGTCACATTTTGTTGCTACGATGTTGTCCTTAAGCGTTTCCTTGACCTGGCAGGTCTGCAGCCTGGCTGCCATTGTCATGTTGCTCGTGTCACACACCAAAGGAGACTGGAGGAGATAGTGACAGAGCAAATGAGAAAAGCAACGATGTCTATTAGCTGTAGGGCTGAGGTGAAAGATCATGCACGGGGCAGGCACCAGATAATCGTGTCTCCTCGGCTGGAGCAACACTGCAGTTCCCAGCAGGCCCACACGAGAGGGCAGCAGCGCATGCAGCAGCCATGCACTGCCATGGGAAGAAGGGTTTGGAATCGCGTAAGGCACCCGGCGTTCCAACTTCAAATGTGTTTTTTCAGGCTGTGATACTTACACAGAGACATGTCTTATTCACAGTGACACTGTAACTGATGCACAACTGATGCCATTCCTGCAGCTGCTGAGCACGCCCGGAAGCTTTCTGAAACCTGCGGGTTTCGGAATGTTTTTTGTTTCAGATGCGGGTTGAAATATTCAATTTTAGATATCGTCCTGGTGTTTTGGCCTTTGCCTGGGAAGCTCTTGTTTCAGTTCCCAGCTCTGCCACAGATTTCCTATCTGTGACCTTGGACAAGCTACCATAATCCCTGTGGATTGAAGTCCCTCAGCTGTAAACCTGAGATAATACTACCTCATCCCCTTTGACTTTGTCTATATAAACGGCAGGCCCCATGGGTAACAGCATCTCAATTTCTATTTGTTTGGCAAATAGTGCTGAGCACAACACAGTCCTGAACTTGGCTGTGCCATCCGGACACTGCAGAAATACAGAAATGTATTTTTATGTCCTAGCAAGAGGGTGATAAGAAGTCACTCAGAGTTAGCTTTATCTTGCCGTGGTGAGAGCAAGATGCAGGTGTGCTGAGGGGGAGCTGGGGGTTTCTGAAGCTGAAAATCTTGTTTAGGTTTAAGTAGATTTCTTTTTCTAAAGGGGTAAAAAGTAAAGTAAAGGAATGAAACCTCATTTCAACTTTTGCTCAAGTCTCTTCTTGCAAAGTGCAGCTATTACCAGAGGCAGCCTAAATTCTTTTGTAAGTGCTGCTTGGGAGTGTGTTGTACCTAATCAATAGAACAATTGACTGAACAGGCTGAGATTTGCTTGGTGGTCCTAAATGTTCCAGTATTTTAGGATGTTCTAGCAATGGGCAAGTAACCAGTAATGCACCATGATAGGCTGCCATCTCTCGATTTTCCCTTGATACCCAATTCCCCCTTGGTATTAGTTGCTGAAGAGATAAAGCACACGAGATTTAGAATTGTAGGAAGGTGCCTTTGGTTGTTTGCCAGCTCCTAAGTGTTTTCTACATGCTCCAAATAAATTTAATTAACTAACGAACACCTCAGCTGCACTGACACCTGCTTCTAGGAACATCTCCCTCCTTTGACAGGAAGAAAGGACTGTCCCTGGGGTGCAGTCTCACAGGACAAGAACATAATTCAGGTGCTGTGAGCAACTGCAACTGGGCAGTGTGAGCATATTAACATCTGTGTTCAGTGGCAGAACACAACTTAAAATTCCCAAGGAAAAAATGATTTTCTTATGTTACTATAGCAATGATCCAAATCATACCGTTTTTATATCTGCAGACACATATGTGTATGGAGCCAACTCATGAGATGTCATTATCCCTTTTGTCAGCTTTGGAAACTAAAGCCCAGGGATGTGCAGGGCTCTTCATCTCCATGGACTGACTTTTGCACGTGGCTCGTTTGCCAAAAAGTCCATTCTGACCCACACAGAGTTGTCCTGCAATGGTTCCATCAGGCTGGGGGCCACCTGGCCTAACATTCTGCCTCAAACTCTGTAGGAAGAGCCAACTGGGCTCACGAATTTGTAAACTACCCTTGGTGTGGCATTACCAAAATAACCTGCTTGTTATTAGCTTGTTATTAGGGGAAGCTTTCCTTAACCCTTCAGTCAGAGGTTAAACCTCCTTCTGATAGCAGAGGATTTAAATCCCTTCTAAACTGAATAATGAGAGCACTTCAAAAGGGGGAAGACTTATTCTCTCCTTTAGCAACTGTTGCACCAGGTTCAACTAGACAAGATTTTCTCTTTGCGGTCTAATTGACTAATCTGTTGCAAACTTAAAACTTGACAAAACCAGCGTCTTCATTTGCTGTTGATTTTAGCACACTGGTTTCAGCAAATGCTCCTTGCATGCTTTGAGTCTGTTCTGGTTTCCTCTTCAGGTAATTTTGCCTAGTTATTATATTATTATATTATTGCTTCTCTTATCAGCCAGAAGCTCACAAGACTCTCCTGCACTGTGGAGGTGCTTTCAGTCGAGAGGAGTCAGCCTTGCATCCTGAAGGCACTGCTGTGTGGGTACAAAAGGAACATCTGAGGAAAGGAGGAGATCCCTCTTCACAGCTTGTACAAATAAAGATGGTTGGACCTCGCTGTGGCCCTGCAGTGCCTGAACGGAGCCCACAGGAAGGTGGGAGACTCTTGACAAGGGCTTGGAGTGACAGGACAGGGGGCAATGGCTGCACACTGACAGAGAGGAGGTCTAGCTTGGATATGGGGAAACACAAACACGTTTTCCTTTGCAGACAGACTAGGGGTGCCCAGGAGCATTATCTAACGATGGCAGCTTGAAAAGCAAACACAGCTCCTTCTCTCTCTGAGAACAGGCATTGAACAGAACACAGCCTTAACTCTGACCCTTGTCCACACACATTCCCATACCCTTCAATTGCCTTTGCAGCAGTTATTAAGAAATTCTTGCTTATTCTACATACTTCCAATTTTTAAGCATTTTTTTTCCCTAATCTTGTTGGTCCATTTGCCTCGACATGTTTAATTTCTGACTTTATGCTGAAAAATTAAGTCCTGATGACAGTGCATGAGAGACCCTGTGTCCAAACCAGAGCATCTGTAAGAGTCTGCAGCACTGGAGAAAACAAACCCACCTCACATTTGTTGTTTCAGTTCCCTAATTCCCAGCAGCTTCTCCCTGGAACCACAGGGGGCACCACTCCTCATCCAAAACTCCGGAAGAGGAGGAGCCTTGCCTTTGAGTCACTGCTCAGGAACGAGAGTATTTATCTCTCGCTAAGTGATTGAGATTGAATGTTCTTCCCCCCCCAGGTTCACCTCTGCATCTCCTGCTCCCTGTGCCAAAAGCTGCTCTCAGAGACATGTGCACTGCTCCTCCGGTGGATCTTGCCCTACTTTACACAGAATGATTAAGCAGTTACTTACTGAGAAATAGCTTTTGCCTGTTTGATTAGAATCTGCACTTGGGGAAGAGGAAACCAACAGTGCCAGCTCCTACCCCTGCTCCCGCGAAGATCTGTTTTTATTCCAGTGAGTTTACAACATAAAATGCATTAACATGGAGCATATCAGGGCTGGAGCCTTCGTTTCCTCTCAGGTGCCTGTGTTATCATTTGATCTTGCTGTTCTGTCCAACAGGTGCCACCACATCACTGCTGCCACCACCAATTTTTTTTGAAAAAAAGGGACTTACAAGAGTCAACAGGAAAGATGGAGGGAGACTCTTTACAGGGTGTAAATACAGGAGTGACCGGACTAGGGGCGATGGCTTCACAGACAGAGAGCAGGTTTTGGCTGGATATTAGGAATAAATTCTTCCCTATGAGGGTGCTGAGGCTCTGTCATGGGTTGCCCAGAGAAACTGTGGTTGCCCCTGGATCCCTGGCAGTGTCCAAGGCCAGGCTGGATGGGGCTGTGAGCAACCTGGGATAGTGGAAGGTGTCCCTGTCTGGATAGCGTTGAAAGCCAACCCCAGGCCATTCTGTGATTCCATATCACATTAACAACACTGTTATTTCAGCAGAGTCTCAGTTTAAAAACAGCTTCTTCTAATGTTTTCCCTGTTTTGTTAACCCTCCAGTGGATGCCCTCAAGGGCTTTAAGCCTCTTGGTCTTTATTGTATAGAATTGGCCCATATGGGCATAATGCTACATTCTGGTTGCTCAGTGGGCATCAAGCAAAACTCTTGAATGCCAGGATTCTGAACCCCTTGCAGCCCGTTCTGAGAGGACAGGGGAGGTTTAGGTTGGACATTACAGAATCACAGAATAAGCTGAGTTGGAAGGGACCCACACGGATCATCAAGTCCAACTCCTGTCCCTGCACACACAATCCTCACGAGTAACATGGTGTGCCCAAGAGTTGTCCAAAAGCTCCTGGAGCTGTCAGGCCTGGGACTGTGACCATCTCTGGTCAGTGCCTCTGGAGGAAGACCCTTATCCTGATACCCACCCTAACCATCCCCTGACACAGCTCCAGCCATTTCCCTCAGGTCCTGTCCCTGGTCACACAGAGCAGAGATCAGGGCCTGCCCCTCCTCTTCCTCTCATGAGGAAGCTGCTGAACT
>VWZN01006816.1:10034-33427 GCA_013396955.1 Regulus satrapa
TTTTTATTTCACTGCCCAACTGCTGCTTCTAAACAAAACAATTCTCATCCATGTCTTTTAATCCATTTTCCTCAGTTCTCAGCTGTAGAGCAACAGAACAAGATGAACTAAGTCTAAAACAAAGTAATGAAAGTGTCTTTCATGGACAGGCCAAAGAGGAGATTTGAACATGTAAAGGTGAATATGAAAAAATTAAATATATCTGCTGCTCTCTTGAACCTGACTTAGGCCTTCTTAACAGAATAGTTCAGATAATTTTTGTATTAATTAAAAAAAAAAANTTTTGTTTGTTTGTTTCAACCATGATCCCAGTAATTTACCTTTTCCCCCTTGATGATCCATGTCTCAATCCACTCCAAACTGTAGCTCAGGACATCATTCATTCCATGTATAGTCATACTTCCTCATAAGACATAAATGTTTAAAGACATTGCAAAGACAGCTCCAGCAGAGCTGTTTTAAGAGAAACACCGTGAAGTCAGCTCATATGCCCAGAGTTAAAGGTCAGTGACTGCTGTGCTGGTACATGGATTTGAGACTAGGATGGAGACAAAACCAACACAGCAGCATATGAAAAAAAAATCTGCAGTAAACAAGAACAGGATAGGTGATGTGTCTCCCAGACAGTGTCCAGTTTAGAAAACAAACACATCACCTTCGAAAGTGACTAATTCTGCAGAAAAGATGAAGACACTAAGTGAGAGCTAAATAATCTAAAAAACTCCTCCTGACCTGAAATCATGATGTTTTATGATGTTGCTGCCCGGTTCATGCAGAGAATAACTTTTAAATTTCTGTCTTATTGAAGATGTTTGGAGGAGCTGGTAAGCCCCTTTTTAATTCATGCATGAAGTTTTAGGACACTTGTGCCCAGTCATAGGTCAGCATTGAATATTAGCTGGCTCAAGTAACTGAAGATACTTTTTTTGCATAAATGAAGATGATCACTGTGTGATAATCTGTGTGATTTGAATTGAAATTAACAGAGCAATGCACGTGCTCACACATTCATAGCCATGAGTAATCAATTATGTTTATGTAGATCTGAAAACAACTCTACCATGAGGGAAGCATTGCTTCAGGAGGAAGCCAGGAGAAAGATCAGGAGAACTCCTGTTAGACTCAATGCTGACCAAAAACCAGACTTGGATTTATGAATAAAGAGGTAGCCTCCTCTTGTTTTTCTCTTTGAAGAAAGGAGAATCTGTAATCTTCCTTTAAAAATAAGCAGAGTTATATTAAAGAGATACCTGAAATAATTTTATTTTATTTGTTTTGTTTTGTTTGGGTTTGGTTTGGTTTGGTTTGGTTTGGTTTGGTTTGGTTTGCTTTGGTTTGCTTTGGTTTGCTTTGGTTTGCTTTGGTTTGCTTTGGCTTGGTTTGGTTTGGTTTGGTGTTATTGTTGGGAACAGCCTGACGCTGCTTCATTCCCAGCAGCAACAGCAGCTCATCTGGGAAGTTATCTTTGTAAATAACTTTGGATATCTTGACATTACCTATTTACATTTGGTTAAGATACAAAGGAAATTTTTTCAAGAAGATGACTTGAAAATAGTTTATACTAAACAATACATGCTTAATTATTGCACTTTAATCTAAAGCATGTTCTTTCATGTTATGGAAAGGTGCCCAATTCCTCTGAATAAACAATCTTTTCTCTCTGTGCCTCTTTTTCTTTCACCCATTTACAGATCCCATATCATGCTTCTTTAAAGAGACATGTACTGTTCTTTGGGGGGAAATAATCCTGTCAGCCGAGCGTGTGTGATGGTTTTATAAAGATTTACATGGAAAGATACCACACAGTAAGAGACTATCACCTCTGCTGAGCCATGCCAGGGCTTGGGAGGAGGCATTGCTGACTCCTATGTGCCTGCAGAAAATGAGAAAATTTGAGATAAAGTTGTGTACTAGAGCAAGGGATATGTACAAACATGTTAAATAAGTGTATCAACCTAAAAGATATGGTAAAAACATGTTGTCTTGAAGGCATAGGTACTTGTAGGTGATGTAGTAGTTTGTCTCCTCTGCTTGTATGTCTAGAGGCACATAGATAAAACTGTGTGATACAGAACACAAGCTGTTCTCCCTGAACAGTTGAAATAATAATTTAAAATTAATTAACAAATAATTGTAATAAATATTATTTATTTATATTTATTGTATCTATTAAATATTATTACTAATTTAATAAATTAAATAAATTTATTTTATCCTCATAAATTAAAATAAGGATAAAATAAAAACATCGAATAAAATCTGTCAGATTGCTACCAACATGGGGGTTTGATCTACTCCTAGTCATGCAGCTTAGCTGAAGAAAATACAGCATAAGGTGTATGAAAATTTTTAGGTAATGCCCTGTATAAGGAGGAGATTCCCCATGTGAATAGAGCGCCTTGGCTGAGGCTGGTAGGACAAGGCTTTTCTACTTAAACAACCAGGGTCAGGCTCCTCTTTTACTGATGATGCTGAAAATTTTTGCTGTCAGTGGAGTTTAAGAACTTTAAAATAGGCAACAGGAAACGTCCATGGCCATAAATATTAGTATGCTTTCAAACTGAGAAAAAAGCTATTTCTCATGGTATTTTTTTTCCTGCATGTATGCATTCAGTGTAAATTAAAATATTTAACATCACAGAAAAGAAAGAGAAAATATGGTGGAAACACAGAATCACATCAAGCAGACAAATTGAGATCTGCTTTACACATCACTAGTGCTTCTCTGTTTAAATTGTGCTTGCTATTATCTTCCACAGTGCTAAGTGCTTTAGATAATGTACTTTTCAAGGAAATTTAAAAAAAATAAAAAATCCAGGGAGCGTGTAGGTAGCTTCCATTAGTAGTAATGGCAATTTGGGCACAGTTGCAACTTACAAAATCCTCCGTTTAGAACCTGTTTATCAGATACTTGTTGCAGACTGGGAGTGGGAGCATGGGAGCACTCAACACACCTTCCAGATACACAGTCCTTGCAAAAAGCAAATTTATTATTATTTTTTTAATATAAAATTAAATGAAGAGTGTTTTGTTTTCAAGAATTTTTATCCTGAATAAGCTTTTAAAAATTTATGCAGAAATTAGGAAAAAAAAAGTTTTGTATTTTTTTCTTTCTTTTTTTTTTTTTTTTTTTCCTAGCTAAGAGAGTAGCCACAGTTTTTATTCTTTCAGTGTCATCTAAGGCCAGTCAATCGACACACAAGATTGAAAGCCCTTAATGAAGTGCTAAAAGTACATTTAGTTATTTAAGGGTAAGACTGTTATGTTGTGTGAGACGTAGTACAGACTGTCTTTAGCAAGGATTTGTGAAGTGGACACATGCCAGAAATCCACCAGATGTAATAAATTGTCTTGGGAAGTTACTTTGTTGAATAATTGACAGTAACCTCAGGCTGAATATTCATGAATTTGTTCAGCTTAAGTGGATGTCTTAAAAAATAGTTTATATTTGGGTATTTGAACTTTATTTTGTGTAAAATGAAACTCCCTTCTGCGCCTGGAAGGATGATCATTACCAGCCCCTTGAGGCTGCCACCTACCGGGACAGAGGGAAAACACACGAGGCCAGCGGGGCAGCCCAGCGCAGCAGCGGTGCGACTTCAGGATTTATGCCATTTAGAGAGAGTTTAGCTGGATTCCCCTCCCCAAACCCCCGCCATTACATTTAGGAAAATATTCTGGATCAGCACTGGTGAAAGATCTATTTTTCAGACCAGAACTCTGGGTTATTTGAGAAGTATTTGCAAATACGATGTTTTTAAGTACTTGAGAATGCCAGTGCAAGAGCACATTTTCTAGAATTGCTGAGTTGTGTGTGCATGAAGGCACATGTTATCAGCACATCCAAAATCATCTTTGGCAGCTGTAGAACTACAAATCAGGCACTATCTGCACAGAGCCTCAGCTGTGGGATCTCAGGGTTAGGCTGAGATAGTAGTAGAGATATTAGATTTGGAACATAACTGAGCAGTACTCACAACAAAGTGGTTTAGAGAGATCCTAACTTTCCATTTATCATGTGGTTAATAACGACTAATGCTTCCGGATAGATTTGATTATTTGTATGTGATAAAAAAAATCCAAGAATTGGACTAAAGAAAATATCAAAACTTTGGTTAAAGAAAAAAAAAAAGAGATAAAGGGATTCCAGGATTCAGTTTAAATAGAATTGGGGGAGGGGGGAAGAGAAATTAAGTTAAACTTTTTAGCAATTAAGAAGCCCCTAATTATTAGAATAGGTGAAAATAATTTCTTGGGTACATGTTGAAAGAGCTGCTTGGAATTTGCACCTCTTTATGTTCTTCTGACTTGTCAGAGTTTTTATAATTCACAATTTTTTAAAAAGCATAATTTTTAATAACTTTGCAGAGATCAAAGGGGATAGAAAGTTTGTCACTGCTTCCAGTGGACTTTTTAATTGCCAGAGCTGTTACTTGTCTCCACTGTTGTGAAGGTCACAGAACAATTTCCATGAAATCCTGGTGTTCTCACAACTTTCTGATATATCTCCCTTTGGAGCTGAAGTGTTCTGTGCTTGGTCTCTGTATCAAGAGCAAACTCCCCATGATTGGTTCAAAGTCCTGAGAAAATTAAAAGAAACACATGTTCTTTTAAAGTTGTCCTTTTTAAACTGCAGACCAGGGAAGTTACACTATTAAGAGCTGCTGAAACAATAGTAGGCTTCTACTGACTGAAATGACATGAGACAAACTGTGAAGGTTTTATGAATTTGGCCATGTCTGCTCTAAGCTAGCACTTCGTGTTAACCGTGCTGAGACAACTGAATTGTATTTTGTTCCTAAATATTCACTTCAGAAAGCTACTAGTTAAAACAAAAATGATAGATATTTTTGCACTGGGGCCTTAAAATATGAATTGTATCTCTCTATGATTAATTTTCATGTCTTATCTCAGAGAACTTAAAATTGTATTTTCATATGTGGAAGGCTGGTATAGTAATTTAATTGTTAAATTGGAGAGTTGTTGTTGATTGTGTTAAACATATTTGCCAGCTGTTAAAAGCTGTAAATAACTGAAAAAAAAAAAGCTGAGAAAAGCATGTATTTTCTCTTTTCCCAACCAAGTGCCAAATAAGTCCACCCACGTTGCTTCTAATCATGTAAACTCATTGCCCATATTTTTTGATCAGCCATAACTTGTATTGATTTCTACCTATGAAATTTTAAGGCAGGGTAACATGGACAAGAGAGGAGATCAAAGAGGAATTTTACTAGAATTTACCTCAGCTCTGCTGTGAAATATGACTATAACTGACTGGCTTCATCCAGAGTTTAATTTCTTTTTCCCTTTCCCTTTCCCTTTCCCTTTCCCTTTCCCTTTCCACTTGGGACAATCATGCAGAAGTGACAGAAAAACGATGGAAGTTAGATAGACTTCACAATTTTATTAATTTGCATAACACCCAAATGTAACGTAGATGTGTGAGAACTTACAGAATCCAAGATATTATCCATAGCTTTAATAGTGAACACTTAAATGCAAGTTCCTATTTTTTTTTTTAATGCTATACAAAATTTTAAATAATTTATTCTTTAATAATTTATTTTCAAGATAAAAGTTGAGGGTTTTAAGCTAAATTTCTCTTGCTTAATCAGCAAATATTTTATGATGAAGAAAATGCCCAAACTCAGAATTTTTCCAAGTTATTTTTTCTTAAAATCTCAAAAAAAAAAAAAAAAAAAACCCCAAAAAAACCAAACAAACCAAAACCCTATTGATTTTGTAGATCAACAGAAAATCTGGAGAAATGTTCATCTAAATACATTTGGGGTGGTATCAGAAGCATAGCTGGTCTTTGGGTTCTTTGGAATTAAAGAGATGCTGATTTTAGGAAATTTTAAAAGAGCATAGTCCTGTATGATGCATCCTGCTCTTCCACAAGTGTTCTTTCTAAAAAAACCACAGCATTCATCTCATGAAATACAAGGAATGAAACTGTTGGGCTTTAAAAAAAAAAGGATATGAGGCCATTGTTAACTAAACAACTTAGGAAAAGATAATGAAATATTTTTATTTATGACTT
The DNA here is from genome assembly GCA_013396955.1 of Regulus satrapa. Lineage (NCBI taxonomy): Eukaryota > Metazoa > Chordata > Aves > Passeriformes > Regulidae > Regulus > Regulus satrapa. The sequence goes on from VWZN01006816.1 coordinate 16,078, forward strand.
TCATATATTAGATCAACTCCTCAACTAACATAAACAAGGACTTTATTACTGATCTCAGAGGAGTTACATGCCTGGATCACTTTACTTATGGAGATACACTGCTCTACAACAGTACTACAGTATTTTAAAAGAACAGCCCTTTGTTTGATGGCTGAGCTCTTAGATGCATTGTCACTGTATCAGAAAATTGTGTTTCCAAAAATAATAAAATCCCTGATGCTTAAGATTTTTTTCAGATGTCATATTCTACTCAAATGTATGCCATTATTTGTATCTATGTAAAACATTTTATCTTAATCCAGTTAATTTAATAAAAGACAGTAAGATATTTGAAATTCAAGTAGTATCATTTTAAGGATAGCTGCTTTTTTATTACATTGTGAGATTTTATTCAATTAAATATATCAAAGCTGACTTGGGCAGTCACTGTGTTCACAAACCCATGACTTCTCTTTCTGAGCTTCATTGGACATTACAAAAAATTAATGTAGGAAAATAAATTGCCTAAAGCAAATTCATAAATTCATACTGAAAATAAAAATATAAGGTGCCAGAAAATATGGCTATATGGCTTTTCTGACCCCTGAAAAACCCTGAAACAGAAAATGGAGATAAATGCACTTAATCTCTTTTAGCTACAAGAGTATGTAGTTGTATATGCCAATTTCACAGTGAAAACTGAGATTATTTTGTTTTGTATTGAATTCAGAAAAATCAATGAACAAGAAATGAGAGTTCCTGTGACCTCCACACTATATACTGTAAAAAGGGACAATTGTTAGTTATACATACTTCTTAGAATATTAACTGACTATATTATCCAGTGTCATTTTAGTATTCATCTTAGAAACAATTAAACAACTGTTAAGAGCAGAGGAAATTTGTCACTTATATGCTTGTCACCCCACAGACTTTAGCATTGTTGTTTGCATTTAGCTAACAAAAATAAGCTAAAATAATTTGTAATCACAGCCACAAACACAGAAAAACATTAATTCCATTGCAATCTGAGTTTTCCTTCCAAAAGAAGGAAAATATCAAACCTGTAGTCTGTAGGTAATGGACTTTCAAGGACAGAATGTTTCTATAAGTGAAGTTAATTGGGAAGTATTCAGTCTTGCTCATCATAGTGTTTAGCAGCATTTCAGAGCCCTACACAGTGAATGGTGAATGCTGTTGATTTTTTATTATATGTCAGGATGCCAAGCGGTAAACAGAAATTATAAAAGGCATAATATGGTCCCAAAGTGCATGCAGAGCTACATTCATTGCTTTGGATTTGCTGACTCACAGAAACTGATTCCAGTTGTATTCTCATGATGATAGTTTATGATAATAAAAGAACTCCCTAAATAATTTCAGTCCTTGCATTCATTTTGGAGCTATTTTTCTTTAAGTTCTATGAGAATTGCTCCTAGCATGTGCAGCTCTTGTTAAAATATGTATTAAATAAATGTCTCAGACCACAGCTGTTCTGAATTAGAGGTCTATCACAGATAGAGTGGCTTCCTACAGCCTGTGTTCTAATATGTGTATTTTAGAAAGATAGACCAAGATTCATCTTGCTTGCTGTGTTTTAGAACTCATTTCTCAGCTAATCATTCAGTATAAGCTTCTGGGATTCTATATTACATGATGTTGCAGCACAAATTTATGGTAAGGCAGACAAAATGTGCCTGTAAGTCCCACTTTTTTCCTGCTGACTCTGAAGGGAGACTTAGGTGGCTAGTGAGAAATCTGCAGTCTGCATGAGTGACATTAGTTGATATAATTAGACAGTTATGCTGCGATTCAATTCATGGTAGGCATAGCTGAAGAGTGAAAGCCCCAAGATCTTAGCTGTACAGTGTGAAAAATAGCTTTATAGAAAACTGCAAGTAGCTTTAAAGTCATGCGGGGTGGAATGATTGCCCGGGATCATTCCATTGGGCAAAAACCACCTCCCTTTTATTTCCTCTTCTCCCTTTGAATTCTCTCCTCACTGGAAGATAGAAGAGTAGAATAGACCAAATATATTTGGTTTTAATCACGGCAAATGACACTAACTTAAGTTCTCACTTAGAAAAAGCTGTCCATTAATTATATTGAGACCATTATATATTGAGACCATTAATTATATCTTTTTGTTTGTTTGTTTGACTAAACTATGCAAGCCTGGTCTTTGGGGTTTCTTTCCTTTTCCTCTTAAGCCCACATGATCTCCCCTATGTTTTGAAATTTTGTTTTATGAACAACCCCTTTCTTCAACAGGCCCATTAGAATTAAGCACAGATCCTCAAATTCTCAGCAGGACAACACACCCAACAGTTTGTTAGCTGGAAAGAATTATATTTGCTTTGGCTGTACTACAGTGGCAACTCAAAGAATGGGAGAAACAAAATTATTTTTGGTTCTCTTTAATTTTGAGGCTGCAAAATTTTCAGTTCAGAGTATCAGTTTTCTTGTATGGGTCTCTGAATGCAATCAACCATTTTTGACTTCTATACTTCCCATTTCACTAATCTAGCCTTTAATACTGGTTCCAGTACTCAACATCCCCTTACACCATGTTCAAAACCTATCTACAGCTCCCAGCTTTTAGTGTGATGCTCGTACAACCAAAATTTTATATAAAACCAATTCTGGGAATGATCTGGAACAATATATTTTTCCCCCTGATTTCAATCTGGATGGTGAAACTTCCCCTCCTGCATGGGAATTACTTAACATTTTGGAAGTCATTTACTGACCTCGACTAATTTACAAATTAATCTACTAATCTCAGTGTCCTTGTGTAAATAACAAGCTTCTCAGTGTAGCATAATATCAAAAGTTTTACTAGATTTTATAAAGTTGAGATTTCTTTCACCACTTTCATCCAGTCTTCCATTGGAGCCTGCGACAATTTTCTCATTTGGCAGTTGACTCTCATCCCTGTGAAAAAAAATGGCAGAGTTAAACATAGATACAGCCATTTCAAATCCCCTTTTCTGTGAACTGCTCCTAATGCTAATTTTATTTTGATGATGGTCAAGAAGAAAGGAATAAAACATCATATCAGAATGAAAGCTTAGTTATTAAATGCACTGAACTATTTTACCCTTTTTATTTTGTAGGAGCTGCTTAGCACAGTGATAATGATTCACAGTATTGTAACTAGATAAAAAAATTATCTAAAATAGTTAGGCTTCTTGCTACATTAAAGAATGGTGTAATCCTATAGATCAATTCCATTTATTTTGCAGATGTATATTAAAACAAGGCCTTTAGAAAACAGATCCCCTTTCCATTTCAGGGTTATGAATTAGGGAAAATGACTTTATGATAAGTATCTGCACTGGAACTATCTATGTTGTTTACTAATACCACTTTTGGAGTAAAGATGGAATTTCAGGGAATGCTTCACAGAAATACAGGAGGAAGATCAATAACATTAGTGATGAGTAGGCTTTGGAATGAACAAATTATAACCTCTTTAGAATAATAATTAATAGATTCTGCTCAGGCTTTCATATTCATTCAGAATTGTAAATTCTTTATTACCTTTCAGCCAGTTCATGCCAAATAAGTTTGGCACTTCCATTCCTCTTCAGTCTGCCAAACTGCCATCCCATGCACTGACACAAAACTCTTGCAGGCAGCAGGTAGGACGAATGCTCTTAATCTATGCCACAGTCTCTCACTGATGGAAAAAATCTAGCAGGCATTCTGTTGGAGGAAGGTATTTGAAGTTTTAGGATCCAGTTCTCTTAAAACTACATTTAACTACTTGAAAAATCAATGGAGAAAAGCAGATGCCATTGAAAGACTCCTGAGAGAGATTTGTTCAGTATTCTAACTTTGAGTGTAGACACAAATGAAGTTATCTTGGGAGAAAATGATGAACATGATTCATGAATTGTTAAGACAGATTTCTTACCCTGAAAATTCTTGAAAACTCATGCTTTAGATTTATTCTAAAATAAAACTAAATCCTTGCAATTATTTTATCGCTTTTCAGATAGGTCTGGTCTTCATACCCTGAAGTCAGTGGCACTTCTCTACAATTCTATTTCTTTCCAGAGAATAAGAAAAAATCCTTTGTCATATAAAATGAAGCTGGGAAAGATACTTGAGAAGATGTAATATCTAGTAAAAATTTTAATAAACAGTCTTATTCTTGTTAAATAACAATGTGTTGATGTTATTCTTTTTGTCTCTATATATTTCTTTATGGGAGAAACCTCCCAAATATTTCTAGTAAGCACACTATTTGGCACAAAATCTAAATTCATCACATGAAACTAGAATATAATGTTAAGTGACAGTTTCAGAGCTATCTCCTTACACACTTCACCGGATGTCTGCTCTGAAGCAATTGAGCCAAGGAAAGAGCTAAAGGGGTCTAAAGTAGGTCAGGGATTTTAGTTTCTCCAATGGGCATTAGATGGCAGCATTAACCAAGGTACTGCTTCACTTCAGGGCATTCTGCTAAGGGTGAGACACCCCCAGAGAATCGTGTGAAACGCTCAGTTTTATTTTCCCATTTTGAACAAGAATTCACATTAAGTATTTATTGTGAACGTATGAAAGTTACAGGGCTTATGACTTCATAAAATCTGTTTGTGTGAGTGGTACAGGAAAGGGCAAATAGTGCTTTAGAAATGGAGATGAATTAAAAGTGAGAATAAAGAGAGGGAAGTGGAAAAAAAAATCTTGATATAGAACTGATACAGGTGGAAGGGATAAAGAATGCACACGTTTCAAAATGAGGAGTAAAGGTTACAGAGGTCACAGGGGATACCAGAAAAAGAACTAGAGATTAGTGGAAAAGTATGGGGGATCATAAGATTTTGAGTGAAGGATCTGGGCATCAAACCAACAGATTTTGCTTCTTACGTATCAGAATTGCTGATCATTTAACTGACTCACCTTCAGTGACTTACTACTATTTAAAAAGAATTTTTGAATTCAAGCTTTGTATTTTCTCTATAATTGACAAGGATGAAATCATAGGCTATGCAGTCATTGCCCAGTGCCTGGGTTTTCAAAATGACTCATTACAGTTTATTTTCTTGACTCATGAAATGGTGATGGCAAAACAATTCACACACCTGAGTCACTCCCAACTTGAGTCACTCCCAAATCTTAGCATCACTTGCTTCAGGACAACTTTTTTACCTTGAAATCCATCTGCCTGCATACCTGTCACAGAACTGCTGGTCAGACTAGTTCCCAACAGGATAATAAAGCTGCCTGCCAGGCTATCACCTCTATGCAGCTGCTGCCTGATAAACTGGTCAAAATTCTGTGAACTCCTGTCTGCAAACTAGGGTGACCTCTGTCTTTGTGACCATAACCTCCTTGTTCTGTGGAGAGCAAAGAAGAAATTCCCTATTCAACCTAACAGTCTCTTTAGCTTGTTTTTTCTGCTCAGCAGGAAAAGCAAGTGCTGGTGATAAATCAAAATTTTATTACAGTGATGACATTACCATGAAGTATGTGCACAACATGGTCACAAAGCCATAGACTAAAAAGAGGTTTTATCTGCTTCTGATCAAAGTGGGAGTTAGTTTTAGGTGGGTTTAGTGCATTGACCTTGGCTGGATGCCAGGCTCACACCAATCCCGCTTTCTCACTCTCTTCTGCAGATGGACAGAGGAAAGAAAATATAATGACAGGTTCATGAGTTAAGGACAGAGAGAGGTCACTCACTGATTACTGTCATGGGCAAAACTGGCTAGAATTAGAGACATGAATTTAATTTCTTACTACTAAAATTAGAGTAGGAGAATGCCAAGTAAAATAAGCCCTTAAAAACACCTTCCCCCACTCCTCCCTCCTTTCAGCCCTACCTCATCATCCAGCAGTGCAGAGAGATGGGGAATGGGGGTTATGGTCACTTCATCACACATTGGTTTTCCCATTTCTCAGGAAGAGGAGTTCCTCCCTGCTCTAGTTTTGGGTCATTCCCATGGGAGACAGTTCTCCGTGAACTTCTCCAGTGTGAGTTCATCTCATGAGCAACAGCTGTCTGCAAACTACTCCAAGGTGGGTCACTCTTCCATGGGATGCAGCCCTTCGAGGACAGGCTGCTCCAAGCATGAATCCCCCATGCATTCACAAGTCCTACCAGCAAACCTGCTCCAGCGTGAGCTCCTCTCTCTAAGGACCTGCAGGCCCCTGCTCTGGCACAGGTTTCTCCCAGGTTCACAACCTCCTCTCAGGAACCCACCTGTTGGTGTGGGGTCTCTTCCATGGGCTACAGGGGGATCTCTGTATCCCTGTGATCTTCTGTGGGCTGCAGGAGAATCCCAGCTCCAGTGTCTGCAGCACCTCCTGCCCCTCCTTCTGCACTGACCGGTGTGTTTGCAGATTTATTCCTCTCACATGTTCTCACTCCATTTCTCTTTGGCCACAATTACATCTGCATAATAACTTGGTTTTGTCTTCTGTATTATGTAATCACAGAGGTGTTACCACAATTTCTGACTGGCCCAGCCTTGGCCAGCATCATGTCCACCTTTGGAGCTGTCAGGGATTGGCTCTGTTGGACATGGAGGAAGCTTCTGGCAGCTTCTATAGAAGCCACTGTAGCTCTTTGCTACCAAAGCCTGGCCAAGCAAGTGGAATTGGAAGTGGCAGAGTCCTGGGCCATGGCTGCTGTTCCTGTTGCCCTGCAACTGTGCTGGCAGCCTGCACTGGCCAACTCTGATACTCCTTGGATCTGTAGCCTTGAACTGAGCTGCTGACGAAGTGTGGGAGAAGAAAGAGCTGGGAGAAATTAGGGAGAAGTGGGGATGCTCCTGCTTCCCTTAGAAACTGCTCATGCCTGAGCTATCATGTCTGACTGGCCTCATTCCTGCTGATCCTGACCCTATCTTGGTGACCTGATGTGCTGGCTTGGCCTCAGCCTATCTCCATCCCCATTCTGTCCCTATTCCCAGGGATGTGCCACTGGCTCCCCTGTGCCCTAAATTGTCCTGCTCTTGGCAGGGGGCTGGGGGGGTCCTTGGCTGGTCAGCCTCTATTCCACTGCCTGGTGGGGAGTCCTCAGCCAGGAAAACCTGGACAGGCAGCAGCACTGAGGAAAGTCATTTTGAAATCATGCTTGAACACCATACTGAGTTGTCCATGCTGTGTGTTGCTAAACACTCAATTCCCACTCTGAAGTGCATTAGCAGCAACACTGTACGTGAATTGTGGGGAGGAATTCATTGTCAGACTCTGACCAGAGCAAGGGGTGGGGGGGGGGGGTGGGGGGGGGTCCTCACACAGAGTACTCGTTCCACTTTCAGCACCAGGTGTTAAAGAAGACATAAATGGTTTAGACAGAATTCACAGGACAAAAATGAAATATACTAAAAGGTTTGGAAAGCATGAAGCAGGCAGGGGGAAAGCCTGCTCTGCACTGTTTGATCTTGAAGATGGTTAAGATGGAATTTTTAGGAAATTATCAGTAATACAGAGAAAAAGTGTATGACACTAATTTAATTGGAAGAAAAAACCCCAGATTTATTTTTAGTAGGAGAAATATTATTCTAGGTTTGAGAATGGTGCAACACTGTGAGACTGTGGTATGGGCTTCACTGAATTTTTGCACAGTAAGTATAGAGAATGATCTGCCTCCATAGTTTCTGGTCTCTTGAAATATCTTCCAGACCCTCATTTCTGTGGCATGTCAGATATGAACCACTTCTAGTTTTAAATTTTTTATTAGTATTTATTTATTATTTTTTCTTACTTCTCTAACATTAGTGGCAGTTCTCCATTGTAAGGAGTGTGGAGCACTCGAGGTCCATTAGTGGGAATGCTATTATAGCATTTTGCACTAAAATGTGTGCACAACTGAAGCCCTCAAGAGCAAGGTCATCCTTACCTTCTGTACATTACCTTCTGTTAAAATTCCTTGAGATATTGCAACATAGGTATCAGCAGCATCAAGTACACATCATTATGAGATATTTTCTGCATTACTTGAACTATGCAGGTTATAGCTTGGAATTTTAATAATTAGAAGCTCAGTTATATCTTACAGTGTCTGGAAACTTATCTATTTGGTGAATAGGCTAGAGACAGATAGCTTATTTTGTGGCTGAAGGTTGTGCTTATAGCTTAATAAAACATGGTCAGTAGCTTTATTACCGCAATCATTGTGGGGTGTATTCTTTTTTGTTTTGTTTTTTCCTTTGGGTTTTTTTTTAATTTTTTTTTTTTTTTTGTGATTACAGTTGTGGTTTTTTGGTTTGCTTTTCTTTTCCCCTGGAGGAAAAAAAAAAGAAAAAAGTACGGTTTAAGAGTATGCTGTCATGCCTATAGATTTTTACAGAATACTGTGACAAGAATACTGGATTCTACAAGGTGGTTTAAAGCTCCATAGGAAGCTTCTTGTTCTATTTATTCTAAGCCATCTTAGTGCAATAGAGATATATTCCTCTTATAGAACTCTTGCAGTAAATAAAGGTTATTTTTCAACCTTAAATTCCATGAAGATCACTACACTGAAAATATTGCTGCATATCTAAAATCCACTTGAAGTAAAATCATGAAGTAAAACCACCCCAATATGTATTTTTTTTAAATTCAAGGAAAATAGAATAAGAAGCCAGTGATCAAAAGGACTAGAGAAATAAATGTTCTTCAATTCTTGTAGTTCAGATTTATATTTAGTTAAAAATTACATAAGATTTCAACTCAGAGGTTTTTCCCCATTTTTTCTGCTTTGTCAGTACCACCTTTATTTTTCATTCTGACCTTTGATTTCTAGGTTAAAAATAATTTAATATACAGTATCAAAATATTTTTAAAATTATTATTTCAATAGTGAAATTGTTGTAGTTTGCTTTTAAATCAAATATTGGTGTGATTGTTAGATATTGCAATCAACTGTAAATGTTATACATTAAAATAAGAGCAGTGTCAAACCCAATAAAAATAACATACAAATGTAATTTCTCTAAATTTTGACAATGCAGGACTCTACCAAAAAAATATTTTGTTAGTGTTCCTAATACTGCTTAGAAATTTATTCTGCACAACATGGGAATGCTGCTAAGTTGTTCTAGTTACTAGTCTCAAATAAACCATTAGATGGCAATGTTTCCATGGCAGTACCTTTGCAGCACTGCTGGAAACTTTAGGGCATTGTGTATTTCTATACATTCATTTATTTCTTATTCTAAGCATTAGTGTTTTGTCACTTTACTACTTTTTTTTTCCTTTTTTTCCCTTTCTTTCTTTTTCCTTTTAATACAAGGCTAAAAGAAACCAGACATGAAATAAACCCCTGAGGTTCTCTTCCTGTAATGTCATACACTGCAGGACTACTTCAGAGCTGCAGCTTAGTCTTTATTATTATAGTTCCCCCAATAAAACTTCATTTAAATAATCAGGGCAAGGCCAGGCAGAGCATCAAGTAGTACAGATTTATGCATACCTTAGCTGTGTAATGAGGCATGAAGTAAAAGACCATCACCTCATCTGCTTTTTAAAATGCAAACAAAATAGCCCTTAAAAAAAAAAGGTAGAATTTTAATGTTTAGATCTCAAAGTGATTGAGCTGTAACATCCTTAGATATTAAAAATATTTTGAAAATATTATAACAAATTGCTGGTAAACAAATTTCTGTGTATCTCTGAAGTCCTTCAATTACAATTAATTTTCTTCTAATACATTAATATTATTATAAATAGGTCTTAATTTTAAATTTTAGTCAAAAAAGACTATTAGTTAAGAATTAGACTTGTCTCTTCTTTCTGTCTTATACAGGCTGTAAAGTCCAAAGATATTATAATATTGATAGCAGGATTCAGATTCTCTTCTCTACGAGGTAATTACAGTGGAACTTCTGGAGAGGTGAGTGGTCACTTGGCTGTGTTTTGTCTAAGGTTCAGGTTTGAAGGTTCAGTTTTGAACCTGTGCGGTTCAAAGGAGGGAGAACATCATCCATTGGTGCAGAAAAACTAGGATTTTGGCAGAAAGTACTTGATTATTCTTTATGTTGATCAGAAAGGAATTGTATGAAATGATCACTTTTGGAAACATTGAGAAAGCAAATCCCCTAGAGCCAGGAAAAGGTAATCCATTTCAAATCATAAACTGCTAGAACAGCTGACCATTATGTACACCAAAGTAAAGCTTTCTCTGTTAAATTTGTTAATAGGTCTGAAGGATAAAGCAGAAATGAATACTTGCAGACTATAATTAAGTCAATGCTGTTTTAAGAAGTAGGGTCCCTTCAGCACATGTGTCTGAGTGTGGTGTCTCCATTGTGCATGTCTGTGCCAATAAACAGAATTCTTAAAGAATAAGTAGAGAGAAAATAGACTGTGATGGGGTTGCTTACCCTGGAGAAGAAAAGCACAGGGGAATCTACTTAAAGTCTACATAAACATCTTCAGAGAGAGTGTGTAGAGAACAGAGCCAGGCTCTGCTTGGTGGTGCCCACTGACAGGACCAGAGGCAACGGGCACAAGTTGGAGGTTCCTTCTGAACATGAAGAGGTGGCTTTTTTTTTTTTTTTTTTTTTTTTTTTTTTTTTTTCTTTTTTCTTTGAGGGTAACTGAGCAATGCTACAGGTCGCACAGAGAGGTTGCAGAGCCTCTGTCCTTGGAATCTGGACAAGGTCCAGAACAGCAGACTCTATGTGACCCTGTTTGAGCAGGGTGTTTGACAAGCTGACCACCAGATGTCTCCTCCAACCTCATTCTGGGATTCTTTGAAAGTTTTAAGTTCTGTTTAATTGATCCTTTTAAATGGCTAATTTAGAATCAGTCAAATTTACAAAATAGTTTCACCTTTAAAAATCATCACTTTTATGTCTATATTCTAAAATTTAAAATTAAATATTAACATTGTAATTCAATTTGATTATTCTAGGAAGAGGAAGAGAGCCTATTTCATTGTTTACATTGTATAACTCTATTCAACCTCTGACTAAGAAAAATATAGAATAATGAGTAGTGAAAGAAATATCAAGGTCCTTCCTTTTTGTTACAGACTCCTCTATTTTTTAGTTTTAAATTCTCCCTTTCTTAAGGAAAAGCTAAGGGGTCTCCTGCATATGTTATCTGTCTAAATTCTATTTAAAAGACCCTGCTCTTCAGACTTTGCTTTTGTCCTATATTTTCTTTTATTTAAGAAAAGCAGTATCTTGGTTAGGAAAATGCCATAGGCATTCTGTTGCTGAAAATGAAGCACTTAACTTTTTTTTTCCTTTAGGATATTTCACTTGTCAGAATAGAAATATTCTTCTGCTCTAAATATAGTAAAATTAACCTTCTAAATCAAGAAATAAAAAAAGGAATTAGCGCCATAATTTGATTTTCTGTATTAACTAAATAATTTTATCAAAATATTATTTAGTAGTTAAAGCCTAAAAAATGGTGTTGGAGACATACCGTGTGCACTTGAGTGTGGGTAGGATCCTTAAGGTACTCTTCCTTAAGCACTGTTCAAATTTTTCCTAGAGAAAGAAACCCTATATATTCAGAAATTTAAGGAAATACGCCATCATGCCATTTTAAAGAAAGCGAAACATACTTTTTTGAAACAACTTTTCAGTTGATATAAATACTTTTTTTTCTTTTACTCTATAGCTGTGACAATTTGCATCAATGGACCCTTTGCACTATAAATTTCACATGCTGTCTATAAAGATTTCCCATTGTTATCACTAGCACTTTGACGTGGAGACATCAAACGTGGACAGAAATTATCACCACAAAGGAAATGGATAAGGTCTGGTAGTCTGCCTTAGATATTAAACATTCAGGTTTTCCAGAAAAGGAATGCCACAAAATGGCTTTTTTTCCGCTTGTTTGTTGGTTTGTCTTTTGTTAATTGTTTTGTTATAGTACACCTCTGCCTTAAGTGTAAAGTCATGTCAGAAAATCCCCTTTGTGTATGTTTATACTGTGTTTACCAACAGCAGCTTTTTTGTTCACCTGAGTTTGAAGCACCCATGAGATGCTGTCTCTAGAAAGTAGTTTTGAAAAAGGCAGCCTAAAACCCCTCTAACTTCTTAACACATGCTTTCCCTTGCTGTAGCTTGCACTAGCATTGCTACCAGAATTTCAAAAGAAAGTCTCAGACAAGAAGTAAGATGGATGTGGATTGTGCTCTGGACCTTGTTTTCATTTCACCCTGGTATGGAACAAGATGCTGGAATCAAGAGTGACAAAAACTAAAACATGGTCAAAATCACTGTTTTCCACACAGAGCCACACAGCCTCATGCTATGGTTTAACCTCAGCTGGCAACTAAACCCCATGCACCTCTTTGCTGACTCCCACCTGGCCCAATGGGATAGAGAACAAAAGGAGTGAAAATGAGAAAATTTGTGAGTTGAAATAAAACCAGTTTAATAGGTAAAGCAGAAGGTGTGTGCACAGGCAAAGAAAAGCTCACTCCCCTCAGTTTATATGCTGAGCCATGTGCTGTGCTCCCTTTGCTCAGTTGTGGTCAGCTGTCACAGCTGTGTCCCCTCACAAATCCTTATGCCCTCCAGCCTGGTGGAGTGGGCTGAGAGAGAAAAGGCCAGGAAACTCTGCAAACATTGCTTAGAAATAACAAAAACCTCCTTAAGTTATCAACACTGTATTCAGCATAAATCAAAACACAGCCCACACCAGCTACTGTGAAGAGAATTAACTCTATGCCAGCCAAACTGAACACATTTTACACTAACCAGCAAAACTCACCTGAGATTATTAACTTAGTTTCCATAGCTGCTTTTTTCAGGAAACCATGGGAAAAAACCCCAAACCCTTGGCTCTCCTTTGCCATCATATTAGCAAATATATTAAGAGAGAGAGAGAGAAAAAGATATAAGACATATATTTTGCATTTCCTCATTTTGTAAATGATACTTTTATTTAAAGTGGATTATTTTAGTGAATCTGTGATAGCTATAAATGAATGACCTACTCAAGATGACTTTCCATTTTTATATAGTTTTCTTTTTTTTATGAAAGAAAATCATCATGGTAAGTATTCTTTATGTTTACTCGAATGAGGGAAGTGGACACAATATCTTAGGACTGTCACAGCTTTTCTTTCAAAGCTGTTAATATGCTCAAGGCAAAAAAGAAGGGGAAAGGCTTTTTAATATTGCTGAGAAAATTTTGTTTGGGTGAAATCTATTTCTCTAGTTTCAATTATTTTTGAGCATTTAAATTATTTTTTAAAATATATTTTTGTAATTAAAAAAAATTGATTCCAAAAGTGCAAATGGACATTTAAAAAAATTCCAGGAAAGGGAAATATAAGTCTTGAAGAAAAAAACATTTCTCATAACTCCTCTGTGATTGGAGGGACCGGAACATTGTATTTCAGAAAGAAATGGCAAAAATCTAACTTGAGAAACATTTTTTCTCAACTTATCTACAAAGCAGACATAAAAACCTGATCTAGTTCATGCTAGGTCACCTTGGTGATCAATGGAGAGAAGAATGTCACCTCCTAAAGGCAGTACATCTCTCTTACACATCTGTCCTAAAATCACATGTATCACCTCCTGAAAATGCTTACTTCTCTCATTTGGTAAAAGGGGCACAAGTGATGATTGGACACACAAAAGTTTTACTTTCAAATTTTCATTTAAGAACAAGATGCTTATACTTTTCTAATTGGGTTTTTCTGTACAATACTAAGATCAAGTTCTCTTTCAAGATGCCTTTACTTCAAATCAGAAACAATGCCATTTTTAAGGGTTTGGCAGCTGAAAAAATGTAGCAAATATAATTTTATGGTACAATTATTAATTTCTCTCAATATTGCTGTTGGCTTACTTATGACTCAGATTATGTCTCTCACTCTTGGGGTCCCTGCAGTGTGAGCCTCTCAAATTGACTTGGAAATGGGATTTGCAATGGTGGCTGCCTTTGAAAATTTTTCATTTGAGGGTGGCAAAGACAAAAAGGCTGGGACATTGCTGATTTATTTGGATGTCCCATACCTACTTATTCCCGCATGCTAGAGAGGGTTCCAGGGCCAAAAGGAGCTCCTTACATGCTATTTATCCTCTGGCACTCCCTCCACACAGGAGCTATACTTTTCCATATGTATTTCTCTTTTGTTTTCCGGATAGAGTTCTTCCCAGTTAGAGATGTGAATTATTCTCTTAATATTTTCTAAGGGAGAATTCTAAAAGGAAAACGTATTATTAATGAGTTTAGATAGAATACATTTCCATTTTTTATTCTTATTTTTATAAATGCTGCCTCTACTGAATTACAATAATGTTAGTATCAATCTTTTTGCTTTACGTTTATGAATACAAAGACTACCGTACTGGTGCTTAATTTCCAGGCACAAAGCAAACTGTCTCTTTTTTTAGATAAAAAAGTTTTAAATCTACTTTAAGATAACCTCTCCTTCCCTCCTTCCCCTTCCACAGGTTTTTTTTCCCCCGTGAGCAATATACACTTTGGAAATTCACTATATGTAGTAAAATCTTCAAGTTTTTCAACAAATCAACAGTAATTGTGCAACAGGCTTTGTAAATCACTGTCATTTAATAATCTATGCTATTAGGATTTACCATTTTTCTTATCGNTTGCTACAGGCTTTGTAAATCACTGTCTAAGTGATTACTGTCTAACAGTAAATCACTGTTTAATAATCTATGCTAGTAGGATTTACCATTTTTCTTATCGTTAGCTTACTGTAGGGCTACCTTTTCTAAAATACAAGGTTAAAAGTAGTGTAGGGCTTTTCACATAATGAGTGTTTATTTTGGGCTGTTACAAATGTAACAGAAAACTCCAGTTAATAGTAATTAATTAAAATGTAAAAATTAAAATGTGTTCAAATACCCTCACACAGATGTATTAATGGGTCATTAAGGTAAATAAAGAGCTTTTCTAACACGTCAGTGTGTATTTTTATTTTATAAAATGTAACCATTTTCTGAAAGTAACAAATTTACACATTACCCAAACGATTTTGATTAATTTCTGATAATTCTACCTCTTCCTTAAGAACTGTCCTAATGTATCCTCAATGAAAATAAAATGAAACTAGATTTTGATACAGAAAACAGATCAAGATTCCTTTTTCTCACTCTACTAAGAAAACCTATGCCCAAACCTGTTGGTCCTGAAAAGCAAAAAATTATTGAAAATCAGTCTAGCTTTCTCTGGGAAGGTGGGTAGGACCAGGCCCACTAACAGGAGAACAAAAGACACAACAATCAAAGGACAGCAGGAACGGGGCAAAGGGCATTTTGCTGCCTGCGCTGCAGGAGAGGCCTGACTCCCTGCGGCTTCCTTTGCACTTCCCGGTTTCAAAGGCTGCCACTGCAGCAGGGTGTCTGACCTCTCCAGAACTGCTCTGATCACAATTCACCCCGAATGCAGCCTTGTGCTCAGTGAAATAGCCCAAGTGAGGATGCTCAGCACCAGGAAATGAGCAGACCCACAATTGCATTGAGCTAAATCAGGTTCCTCCGGCTTCAGTTAACCCTCGGAGTGACTGCAGAGCTCGTGTTGGAAGTAACCCACACATTCAGGCACAGCTTTGCTTTTTATTACTGGTGATAGTAGACTCGCAGCAGTGCTGACCGTGGGTACTCTTCACCCAGGCACAAGAAGGAAGATAGCCCATAGTCTGAAATTCAGTGTTGTAGATGACCGGGAAAATCCAAAAGAAATGATGAGCAGAAGATTTTCCTAGCGAGTGCAGAGGAATACTAGAATGAACTTCCAAAGAGGTGATATAATGAAGGTAGATTATTAAGACTGAAAGAAAGTAGATGAAAATTAGTGATCTACAGTAAAGGAAAGATCAAAGCTGTGTCCAGTCATTACTTGTAGACTGAAAATCCATGAAACCTATTTCTGGTAATTCAAAATGTTTTAAGTCCATAAAAATATTCAGATAAATTGAATTAAGAGTGGACTATCACAAGAATAATGAGCAAGCAAAAGCACGCTGCAAGGAGTCAACCTAGATTTAAATAATTGCCAGTGTGAACTGTCTTTGCCACTGCTTCTCTCTGGAAAAGCAAATGCATTTGCAGACTTCATACACTCTAGTTTTGAAGAATTTCTCCAAAACAGTGCTATTTTATGTGTGTTGGAAGTGTATGATCCATCTTTCAAATCTGCATAATCTACTCCTCTGTAGATTCTGCTTTGCATTAAGGTCAATGAAAAAACTCCTGTGAATCTAAATGAAATCTGGATGTAACTTATAACATTAAAAATCATGGGATTTATCTATTCCTGTGAATCTTAGAGGTTTACAGTTTATCTAAGTAAAATCCTAGAGCTAAATAAAAAAATCCAGGGGAAGTAAAATGTTATAATCATGTTTTATTACGTTATTACATTATTTATCAGTGTTCTATGCCACAATTATGTACAGAAAATTAAGAGAGATAATTAATATCGTGTAATCTGAGATGTGATACTGGTTTGTCCTGAGAAAGAGGATATATTACTGAGTAACTATTTTCTTGTACTATTCGGGGAAGATCTCAAGTAATCTGGAAAAGATCATATCAAAGAAGCAACTCATATTATCATTATTTTGTTGTTGATGAATTTTAAAGTACTTATTGTGAAAATGTGTCCTACTGAAATCGTCTGTGAAAACAAAGTTTCAGCTGCCTGAAACCCAGTGCAAACATTGCACTTTAGGACTTTCAAGTAGAAATTTCAGAGAATTCAAATTTGTCTTTTAACACCAGCTGGATCTCTTTTAAGTCCAGTGGGTAATATAAAAAGTTATCCAAGGCTAAAATTGGTTAAAGAGGAAAGTTCAGCAGGACAGGTGGAGGTGATGATCTCTGGTTACATTCATCTGTGTTTCTTAAGGTATCTGTCCATGGATGATTTCTTCTATCCTCCACGGTATATTATATTCAGTGCCTCATTTTTTGATAGCAGTTTCCTGGATCACAGGTGACATTTCAGCAGTGGGTTATTTCTTTGTTGGGAGAAAATGATTGGCATGCCACAGGATAATTTAGCTCAGCTTGTGTAATTCTGCTAAGTGCATAGCTCCTCTTGCTAGGTTTTCAACAGAATTATTAAGGTGAGACAAGTGGATTAAAGATTATTGATTCAATCTTTGTAGTGGAAAGTTCTCTGAAGTGGTGACTGTATTCTGTTTTAAATTTGACTGCTCCTGACACAACAGATTGTGGTTCTCTCGTAACTCCTTAGAGAGATTTTAGACAGTACAGGATTAAAAATTATTTGGTACTCAGAAGCATAATTATTAGAAAATTTGTATGATTATAAAAATATTGACTTTGTTTCACTTCCGTGGGTTTTTTGTTTGGTAGGTTTTTTTTTTCCTTGATGATTTAACTGATATTGTACAAGTCCTTATTCATGTGTGAGCATCTGTGGACACTTGAGAGCTGCAAATTCCTAATATAAA